>JAGFNQ010000663.1:115639-223914 GCA_024364735.1 Boesenbergia rotunda
TAGATAATCGAATAGACTCCTATACGTGGCATTGTCGTCTTGGCCATGTAAGTAAGAAACGCATGACCAAATTACATCGATGTGGAATTCTGGAATCATTTGAACCCGGTTCATTTGATACATGCGAATCATGCTTAAAAGGCAAGATGGCCAAATTATCCTTTTCCGGAAAAGGTAATCCAGTGGGAGAATTGCTTGGTCTAATACATACTGATATATGTGGATCAATGTCAACTCTTGCACAAGGAGGCTATAGCTACTTCATTACCTTTATCGATGATCACTCACGATTCGGGTATGTGTTCTTGATGAAACACAAATCTGAAGCTTTTGAGAAATTCAAAGAGTTCAGAAATGAAGTAGAGAAACAGCTTGGCAAAAGTATTAAGATACTTCGATCCGATCGGGGTGGTGAATACTTAAGTCAAGAGTTTCAAGATTATCTTAGGGACAATGGGATATTGTCTCAATGGACTCTGCCATATACACCACAGCATAATGGTGTATCTGAGAGGCTAACTGGACCTTAATGGACATGGTTAGATCCATGATGAATCATGCAACTCTTTCAAAATCCTTTTGGGGCTATGCACTTAAGACAGTTGTTTACTTGCTAAACAGAGTCCCGACCAAGGTAGTCTCTACTACTCCATATGAGACGTGAAATAGTAAGAAACCTCACTTAACTCACCTTAAGATATGGGGTTGTCCTGCTTATGTGAAGCGGACTGCATCAGACAAATTGGATGCTAAGTCTGATAAATGTCTATTTATTGGATACCCTAAGGAAACAAAGGGTTACCAATTCTATCATCCCTTGGAACAAAAGGTGTTTGTTTCAAGGCATGATGTATTTCTGGAAAAAGAATTTCTTTTACAAGAAAATAGTGGGAGTGACATTGAACTTGATGAAGTTCAAGAAACTCCAATAGACATTACAGAGACACCTAGTCTAGACCCACAACCAATAACTCATAATGATGAGCTATCAGTTGAACCTAAAATAACACCACCTCTTCGTAGGTCTGATAGGACACGCAATATTCTAGAGAGATACGGATTTCTCATAAGTGAATCGAACGACGTGTTACTCATAAGCGATGACGAACCTATCAATTATGAAGATGTTCTGAAAAGTTCAGAAAGGGACAAATGACTTGAAGCCATGAAGTTGGAAATGGATTCCATGTACGAAAATCAAGTATGGGACTTGGTTAACCCACCTGAAGGGATTAAGCCCATAGGGTGCAAGTGGGTTTTCAAGAAGAAAACCGACATGGAAGGTAATGTTGTTACCTTTAAGGCTAGACTAGTGGCAAAAGGATATCGTCAGAAACAAGGAATTGATTATGACGAAACCTATTCGCCAGTAGCTATGCTTAAATCCATTCGGATGCTCCTGGCCATAGCAGCTCATTATGATTATGAGATATGACAAATGGATGTGAAAACAGCTTTCCTTAATGGAAACCTGTTTGAGGATGTATACATGATATAACCTGAAGGTTTCACATCGGTTGATAAAACCAAAATATGCAAGCTTCGACGATCCATATATGGACTGAAGCAAGCATCCAGGAGCTGGAACATCCATTTTGATGAGACAATCAAAGAGTTTGATTTCTCACAAAATCCTGACGAACCTTGTGTGTACAAGAAGGTTAGTGGGAGTGCAGTCGTATTCCTAGTACTATATGTCGATGACATATTGCTTATAGGAAACGATATATCATCTTACAGTCGGTTAAAATTTGGTTGTCCAAAACTTTCTCCATGAAAGACCTGGGAGAAGCAACCTATATCCTTGGGATTAGAATCTATAGAGATAGATCAAAACGGTTGCTTGGTCTTTCGCAGTCTACATATATAGACCGAGTGCTAAAAAGGTTTAGCATGTCGGAATCCAAGAAAGGTTACCTTCCCATCAGGCATGGGATCAACCTTTCAAAGTCTATGTGTCCGCGCACAGAAGACGAGAGGATTTGCATGAATAAGATTCCTTATGCATCCGCGATAGGATCTATCATGTATGCTATGTTATGTACTAGGCCCGATGTATCGTATGCTCTGAGCGTCACGAGCAGATACCAGTCTAATCCAGGAATGGATCATTGGGCGGCTGTCAAGACAATCCTTAAGTACTTAAGAAGAACTAAGGATGTGTTCCTAATATATGGAGAAGGAGATATGGTAATACGTGGGTATACAGATGCCAGTTTCCTGACAGATAAGGATGACTCCAAATCTCAGTCTGGATACGTATTTACTTTGAATGGAGGCGCAATAAGTTGGAAGAGTTCCAAGCAAGACACTGTAGCGGATTCTACCACGGAAGCGGAATATATTGCGGCTTCGGAAGTAGCAAAAGAAGCAGTCTGGATCAAGAAGTTTGTCTCGGAACTTGGTATGGTTCCAACCATTGATGAAGCAATACCGGTTTACTGCGACAACAATGGAGCTATTGCACAAGCAAAGGAACCAAGGTCTCATCAGCGATCCAAACACGTGCTTCGCCGCTATCATCTGATCAGAGAGATTATAAGTAGGAATGATATACAAATTGAGAAAATTCCCACTGAAAGGAATTTAGCGGATCGTTTAACTAAGGCCTTGCCTCAAAGCAAGTTTGAGGGTCATGTTAGAGCCTGTGGTATTGGATACCGTAGCGATTGGCATTAGGCCAAGTGGGAGTTTGTTAGTAATATGAGAGAAGTGTCCTAAGGCAATCGCCTAATGATTGTAATCATTTACTTTAATAAATGAATACTCACTATTTGAGTATACATGTTCGTGTATTTGATTGAGATCTTAAACTCATTTACTGAATGTCCGCAATATAATTCACAGCATGAGAGAATTTGTGATGAATTCACAACTAGTGATTATCTCTACATGTGCAATTGTGAAGTATTGAAATTGTCCCTAGTCGATGAATTGATAAATACGGACACTATCAATTCTGTGGAGACTAGCATGAGTTATTCTCTAATCAACTGATTCTCACTGGCTGGTGACATTGGGATGTCCGGAGATAAACATGAATGCTAGTTAAGGGAACCAGTTCATTGGAGTGACTAGCTGTAAAACTTCATATGGTGATCTACATATAGATATGTCAATGAAGTTCTTACTGCAGCTTAAGTGCGATGTTCCTTTGACTTGCGGTGTCCCATGAAGACTTATACTTTGACATCTTAAGCAAGCATCTCCAAGGAGGTGTGGACCCAGGATGATTGGGTATAAGCCGAAGTGCCCGAAGATGTTTGAACAGCCTACAAAGGATTCACCACTCCTTGCGAGGAGATGTATACCCAAGGCCTATCGTCGGATTGTTACTCGAAGCCTCTGGCCAGAGCATCACATGTTCCGAGTATGAATCTCTCAGAAACATGAGAGTAATTAGAATCCGTTGGACGAGAAAGACACTACTTGGGCTAGGAGTGACGTAGTCAGCCTAGTGGGGACTGACACACATAGACCGTGTCCTGAACCAAGTGGGTATAAGATGGTGAAGAGAATGAGGCACGATTCATTAAAGCTGCTAAAGGGTTTCAGAATAGTTTCTGAGGTCAACCGTTGATCTTTCGATTAATTGGGGATCATGATGTACTACTAGGTGCCACTCATGATCGCTCTATAATTGGTTAATTATAGACGATCAACATAAATCGAAAGCTTATTTAGTCACACGCACTACGAGTAATCCGAGGGATTTAAAACGAGTTGAAAATTGGATTTTCCGATCAAGAGAGATAAGTCGAATCTGAATTTTTCAGAGACGCATCGGAAGCATAAAATGGCTAAGACTTTTGAAGACTTATTGGACGAATTAAATGAGTTTAATTCGTACGATTTCGGCTTGGGTTTGGCCGGCCAAAGAGGGTCCCCACCCTCTTTGTTTGGCCGGCCACATCAAAAGGGGAGAACCAAATTATTTGGTTCAAATTATAAAATAAACCGAGCGCGGTTTATTTTATAAAACTATGGATAAAGAAATTTATGTAAAGAAATTTATATAAAGAAATTTATATAAAGAGATTTATTTTCATGGAAATTAAAATTAACCTTGGATTGGTTTATTTTATTTTATAAAATCAATAATGGATTGATTTACCATAATAAAGAAATTTATATAAAGAAATTTCTTTCCATAATAAAAGGGGAGACATGGTTGTTTTTTATTATAAATTAAGTTATAATAAAAACTTGGCATAACGGAATAATTCATAGAAAAAATTTATAAGATAAATTTCTTATGAAAATTTATTCCGTTAAAAGGAGACTTGGCGATTAAGAGGCTACTATATAAAGGTACCAAGGCAAGGCTTGGAAATCAATCCAAGAGATCAAGGATTCTTGCCTAGCCTCTCTCCCTCTCCTTCTCTCCCTCTCCCTCTCCCTCTTCTAGTGCCGCCGACCCTAGAGCCCTCCCCCTTTGCCGTGAGCTTCCACCACCAAGAAGAGGCCGAAGAAGAAGAAGAAGCGGGCGCGACTCCTTCCTTCCTCACGGAATCTTGATTCCGTTCTTCGTTTGGTGGTTAGTTTTTCATCTCTCTCTTGGTATTCTTGTCGTGCCTTTGGAGAATCTAGTAGTTCTTGTCGGTACGAAACTCGTGGCTTTGCGAAGTCATCCCGAAGAAAACTCGGTGTGGACGCGAATAGAGGCGGAGCTTCCAAGGGACGGATCTCATCCCTTTCTACGAGTTACGCGAGGTATTAAGTAAATTAGTTTACTTTCTGCAAAATTTTAAATGTATGATCATGTCTCCACAATATAAGGTTGCATGCTAGATACGTGGTTAAAATAATTTGAGAAATTATTTATGCTAAGCCTTCCGCTGCACGTAATTAAATTTTAAAATTACGAACCCGTATCCATGTCAACATGCACCCGGTCCCAACACCTTGGCATGCCCTTAAGGTGGGCGATCCCTTGATCGTAGGCAGATCAAGTCCCGGTGAACACCGGATAGAAAGCAACCTCCTTCTCGGTGGAGAAACCTCTCCACAGCGTTTCAATCACAGATATATGTTTTAAGCACAATGAAACACAAGAAAAATCTTACTCGGCACTAGCAAAGACAAGAACACAACAAGATTCCTCCTGAGCTCCACCCAGCGACGATCTAACGCAAGAACCCTTTCCCGGTGTCTTCTCGCTGTTGGACTCGAAGCCTCTTGTTCTTTCCTCCAAGTGCTCAAGCAAGGGATGGTTGCTTCAATATTGCAGTAGCTTGCTCAAGGTGATGGAACTTCAGAACGCGCAAGCAAGTTGTGGAGAACACAAAGGCGCAGCAAGAACTCAAGCTAGAAACTGTATTCGCGAACCCTGCTTCAACGAAGCTTTCTTGCACCCTTTTGTTTCTCCACTCAGCACCATGTGACAACATCTCCTGCAGCCTCCAGCTGCTTACCTACCAACGCTAGCTACCACTGAGCTCTCCCTGGACTCCCTGAGCTTCCCTCAACCAAGCTCCAGTCAGCAGCTCCAGTCTGCAGCTCCAGCCGTTGCAACCTGAGATGGAAAACGGACAAACCTGCTCCAAGGAAAGCCTCCATTGACTTCTCCTTGAGTGTTTGAATCCTTCCCTGTCACCTGCATCTTAATCAGATCATTAGAGCAGCATATCAAACAGAAAAACAAGCATCAGAGATTAAGCGCAGAGAATCGGATACGTTCAGACGCGTTCAGAGCGTCTGTCAGTGCATTTTGAATTAAAGTGATCGGTCACCGGACCGATCAAAGAGCCTCTTGATTGGTCACAGGATCGATCAGGCTGGGTCCAGACCGATCAGGCTTCGTTCTGATCGGTCCCCAACGCTCAATCAGAAATCGCGATTTCTTTGGGATTCTCCTGGATGGATCACCAGACCGATCCCTGGTTGTGGATCGATCACCAGACCGATCCACCTCATTATCGGGCGATTTATGAGCTTCGCAGTTCAAACCTCCTGATCGGTCACTGAACCGATCAGGGAGCCTCCTGATCGGTCACCAGACTGATCAGGTCATGACCAGACAGATCAGGCTCCGTCCTGATCGATCATAGAGAGGAACCTGCGACGCTAGATCGTTCTCCAGAACGATCTGCACAGTGATCCTGATCGGTCACCAGACCGATCAGGAGCAGATCAGCAAGGGAACTCAACCTCACTGTGTGTTCCCTGATCGATCACCAGACCGATCAGGAGTCGAGCAGTGGGTGAAACGCATACTCCCTGATCGGTCACCAGACCGATCAGTCATCGCTGGATCGGTCACCAGACCGATCCACGAAGGAGCACCGTGCCAACTCCCTGATCGGTCACCAGACCGATCCAGGGGCTCCAACCTAGCCCTCCAAGCTAGGGTTTCATCCAACCTAGCCCTCCAAGCTAGGACCTGACCATCCAAGCCAGGGTTTTTCCACTAACTCTCCAGTTGTGACTTTTCACCTAACTCTCCAGGTTAGGACTTTTCACCTAACCCTCCAGGTTAGGACTTTTCACCTAGCCCTCCAAGCTAGGACTTTTCACCCAACCTTCCGAGTTAGAACTTTCCATACCTAGCCCTCCAAGCTAGGACCTGACCCTCCAAGCTATGACTTTTCACCTAACTCTCCAAGTTGGGACTTTTCACCTAACCCTCCAAGTTAGGACTTTTCACCTAGCCCTCCAAGCTAGGACTTTGCACCCAACCCTTCCGAATTAGGACTTTTCAACACCTAGCCCTCCAAGCTAGGATTTTCCACACCTAACTCTCCAGGTTAGGATTTTCCAACACCTAGCCCTCCAAGCTAGGATTTTCCATACCATGCCTGATCCCCGATCATGACTTAATCATAATCATCATAATCATCAACCTAAACTAAAATCGATGTCAACACCAAAACAACAATCAGGGTCGGACCGCATCAACATACCAGTCGACTGCCTCCAGGCCAGTCGACTGGGAGAAGGCTGAAAACTTTCTGTGAGTTTTCGCAGTCGACTGCTCTCCGGCCAGTCGACTGCCCACTCACTCCCAGCCAGTCTTCATATAGTCCTTCACGTATGCCTTCAGGTTCACTCCTTGGCTCGCCCCTTGAAGTCGTCTTCCTCTGGCTCTCGTCCCTCGGATGCGCTCACAAGCCTCCCTTGGCTTGCCTCAATACCACCCTTCACGTGTGCCCTTGAAGTCCACTTCCCGACTTGCCCTTGGAGTTCTCCTCCCTCGACTCTCGTCCCTCGGATATGCCCACTATGTGTGATTCTCCAAGTCGTACAAACTCAATCACACACATCAAATACAACATAACACTCTAACCTTAAACATATTCACCCACACACATCAAAACCATGATCTTCCAATCATTTAAGGGTCGATTGCCTCAACAACACCCTGAGGTAGTAGAGTTTTATTTCTTAGTCGGGCATATGTAGCACCCAGATCAAGCCTATTTACCTCGGTCATTCGCAGTACCACGAGGTAGTAGAGTTTTATTTCTTGGTCGAGCATCCGTAGCACCCAGACCAAGCCTACTTACCTCGGGCATCCGTAACACCGCGAGATAGTAGGATTTTATTCTTTAGTCAGGCACCCGCAGCACCCAGACCAAGCCTACTTAGCTCGGGCATCCACACCACCGCGAGGTAGTAAGGTTTTATTTCTTGGTCAGGCATCCGTAGCACCCAGACCAAGCCTTCTTATCTTGGGTATCCGCAGCACCGCGAGGTATTAGGGTTTTATTTCTTGGTCAGGCACCCGCAACTCCTAGACCAAGCCTACTTACCTCGGGCATCCGCAGCACCGCGAGGTAGTAGGGTTTTATTTCATGGTCGGGCATTCGTAGCACCTAGACCAAGCCTACTTATCTTGGGCATTCGCAGCACCGCGAGATAGTAGGGTTTTATTTCTTGGTCGGGCATCCATAGCACCCATACCAAGCCTACTTATCTCGGGCATCCGCAGCACCGTGATGTAGTAGTGTTTTATTTCTTGGACGGGAATTCGCAACACCCAACCCAAGCCTACTTACCTCGGGTATCCGCAGGATCGTGAGGTAGTAGAGTTTTATTTCTTGGTTGGGCATCCATAACACCCGGACCAAGCCTACTTACCTCGGGCATCCGCAGCACCGCGAGGTAGTAGGGTTTCATTTCTTTGATGGGCATTCGCAGCACCTAGACCAAGCCTACTTACCTCGGGCATACGCAGCACCGCGAGGTAGTAGGGTTTTATTTCTTGGGCGGGCATTCGCAGCACTCATCCCAAGCTTACTTACCTCGGGCATCCATAACACCGTGAGGAAGTAGGGTTTCATTTCTTGGACGGGCATTCGTAACACCCAAACCAAGCCTACTTACCTCGGGCATCCGCAGCACCACGAGGTAGTAGGGCTTCATTTCTTGGACGGGCATTCGCAACACTCAAACCAAGCCTATTTACCTCGGGCATCCGCAGCACCACGAGGTGATAGGGTTTATTTCTTGGTCGGGCATCCGCAACACCCGGACCAAGCCTACTTACCTCGAGCATATGTAACACTGCGAGGTAGTAAGGTTTTATTTCTTGGTCGGGCATCCGCAGCACCCAGACTAAGCCTACTTACACCGGGCATTTGCAACACCGCGAGGTAGTAGGGGATTGAACAGATGTATTGGCACTTTTATGATGAGACGCTGATAAGTACCATTTTGTTAATTATTTTAATTGCTAAAATCCATGTTTTACTTGCTTAATTGTGATTTTACCCTAGGTTTTAGGACTTCCTCTTATTTTGGACTTAATTACAAATTTGCACATATTTGGATTATTTGGCCACTAAATTTTTGATCTATTTTTGTAAGCATGAAAGGTTCTTGGACCTAGGGCATACTGGGTCAAACTTGAGTCGGAAGTGGACCCGGATCGAGTTATCAAGTTTTGGATTAATCTGGGTCGTCCGATTCAAAAGCGGCTAGATCTGAGCCATCCGGGACCATCTGAATCAATCCGAGCTAGGATTAGGGTTGATCAAGCATTCTGATCAAGATCTGAAGGTTTCATTCCAATCAGAGCTAAATCAACCGTTGGATCAAGCTCGGAGGGCTCTAGATCGTCCATTCAAAGATTAGGTTGATCTGGACCATCCGTTACAAATCTGGAGGATCCGAGCTACCACGAGGCAGATCCTGATCCTTGATCAACATCTGGAAAGTTTGGGTCAGATCAGAGCAAGATCAACCGTTGGATTCATCCAAATCAATCTGGACCGTCCATTGATAAGTATTTAATCAAACTCACCGCAGCTCTTCAGCTCGTCGCGTCTTCCTCGCCGCAACTCCCTTCTTCATTTTTGTTCTTCGTTTTCTTAGCTAGTTCTTCAATCCAAGGGGTGCGACCCCTCAATTCCTTTCTTAGATCATGTGCTAGGTCATTTGGAAGGTTTCTCGGTGAATTTTCAGCTCTCAATTGCCCAAGAACAGAGCTGTTGAGAGGTTTCCGCAGTTTTGTCCAATTACTGCCTTTGGATCGGTTGTGCTCCATTTCCATCCACCCGAGCTTCTAGAGGGGTTCCCTAGATTGCTTGGATCATCCCCAACTCATCATCAATCGCGGACACAGCTGAATTGAAGGATACCGAATGGGAATTTCATATTTGAGCAAGCTGAGCTGGATTTGAATCGCAGGGGCTGTTTCCATCGATTTGCTGAGCTTACGGGTTCGAGGCTCACCCTTGCGTGACGAACAAGGAGTACATTGAGCTAGGGAAGGATTGAGGAGTAGTTTCATTGGTTAATTTTAGTTCTTCAACCGTAACTTAAATTCTGTCATTTCATTTCTGAATTTCTAAGGCAATTTCTGTAGTAATTCGTTTTTGAACAGTTTTTGTTTCAATTAGAGTTTTAAGTCAGTGCTTTTATTAGCTAGATTGTTTGTGTAATGAACTAGTGTAATTAGATCAGTTTGTTTCTCCGCAATTCATTTCTGAATTTAGTTCAAGCTTGCGTGTCATTTAATTGTTGCGTATCAGCCCTTGTTTTGCAATTTCAGTTTGGTTTCTGATGTTTTTCCAGTTTAGCTCGAATTCAGTTATGTCTAGTTTAATTTCTGCAATTGAAGACACATTTTGAGTTTATTTCTCAGTTGATTTTGTATCTGAATTTTAGTTCAGTTTGTGGCGTACAAAATCCCATTTCTGCAGTAGGGTTCAGGCTTGCGTATCCCCATTTCTGCAAGTTAATTCATTTTCTGCCATTCTCAGTTGTAGTGCCGAAGTTTGTATCAGTGAAGCTTCGGAAATGGACTTCCATTGCATTCAAATCAGTGCTTGTTTGTCTTTGCATCCAAATGTAGTCTAAACTACCATTTCTGCATCTGTTTCAGATCATTTCTGCATTTGCTTCAACTTGTTCTGCATTCGATTTGTCCCACACTGATCTGAATTGCTTTGATTCTGAATTTCGGTGTTTTTCAGTTACATGGCTGTGTTCTTGATTTCAGATCAGTAGAGAGGTTACTTGACTAGTTAACTACTGCACATTGAGCTCGGCTTGCTTCATTTCTGAAATTCTGCATTTATCTCTTCACTAGGTAGCTTTGGTTACTGAATATTGCAGTTTTCTTGTGTTCAGGTTGTCCTGATTTCGATTCCTGATGTGAACAAAACAATTCAGTGTACTTTTGTGCTTGATTTCTGAGCTTAAGTTTTCATATCTGCCTTAGGTTTATGATTTTTGGCACTTAGCATCAATTCTTTTTTGGCACATAAGCATTGCCCATGTGTATCAAGTTTGAGTCATTTCTGGTTTTGTGCTAAGTGAAGTTTCAGCAGATGTTTTAGTAGTTTTGAGTTTAAATTCCTGAAGTCCAACAAATCTTCTAGTGTGGTATTGAGTTCGAGTTCAGTTTGTTTCACAGTCAGCAGTTTTGAACTTTAAGCTTCAATTTTTGCATAATAGTGTTTTAGTGGCTGCATATTTTTGTATCAAGTGGAGCACTCGGAATGGATGGGTATGAAATTGAACATAACCTGTAGTGTAGACTCACATTGGAATTCGAATTTATTTTTTTCCAAGTTCATGCTCATTTGCATTAGTTAACTGAGTTCACCATTAATTGAGTTCATAGTTGCTATTACCTTGCTTAAGTTCACTTGGGTAAGTTTTCTTTACTTCTTATTGCTTCTCCATTTCTAATTGAAATCAGATCCGAATTTTACTTGAAACCCAAAATTAGTTGACGACACATAAATACAAGCTCGAATCACACAATATCAATTAGTCCCCAGGAAAAATACGACCTGTGGCCCCTTTACTACGTTTTCATTCTTTGATTGCAAAAAGGGTTTCCAGCATTTTATTCATACACATTCTAAATTTGGAGGACCCACATTCGTGACAGTCTATTTTGGGTCCGTCAGACGCCCCATTTATTTCGTGACTATCACTGCAAGACAACCAGAATACATAGACAAGTACATAGTATATCTCACGAATCTTACCATGTGTGACAGGGTTAGAGATAGTTGACATGTCATGGCCTCTTCAACTTTTGTCCCTGTCCTCCTATGGGTCCCGCTCTACCATGGCTCCAACTTCCCAGGCTCACCTACGGGCTTGAATCGCTCCCAGACCTTGTCCCCGATTTGAAAGTCTCGGTCGATCACTCGATGATTGTATGCTCGCCGCATACGATGCCTATACGCCACTAGCCGGATAGCTGCTTTGTCACGGACTTCGGACATGAGGTCTAGGTTGATCAATTGCTCTTGTCATTTTCCTCCTCTCATCTCTAGGTCCCTCTTCCTCTAGGGGATTGACAAGATCGATTTGTAGGGCTTCGTGTGATTTCGAGTTCTTGCGGGACTCTGATCGAACTTTCCCGCTTAGCATCGTCGAGATAGCAACTGGTCTCCCTTGACTTCTGCCACTTGGTCACCTACCGGGAATTTGATCTTCTGGTGGTAGACCGAGACCACCGCCTGGAATATACTGAGCGTCGGGCATCCCAAGATGGCATTGTAGGATGAGGGAGCATCCACGACTAGGAAGGGAGCCCTCCTAGTCCTCTCCAGAGTGTCACTGCCCAACGACGACGATAGGGTAATTTGCCCTATCGGCTGTACTCGGTATCCGGTGAAGCCAAAGAGTGGAGTCAAAACTGGATGCAGTTCATCCTCATCAATCTACATCTGGTCTAGAGCGGCGTTGTACAGGATGTTAACGAAGCTACCTGTATCCACGAAGATACGCTTAACCTCGTAATTTGCAAGGCGTGCAAGAATTACCAAAGCGTCTTCGTGGGGAGCTTCCACGTCTTCCAAATCCTCCAGACCGAAGGAGATCGTAGGGCTATAGTGTTGACTCCAACTCGTCCCGTTGGTGTAGTTCTCTAGCCGCCGAGTGTGAGCCTTCCTTGCCCGGTGGGAATCTCCTCCGGTTGGTCCCCCTGAGATTACTCCCACGTGTTCCGAAGGTGGATCGCGTGCGGGGCCTTGCCCTTCTTGGGGTCTCTTTCCAATGAGGGAAACCTGCGGGGTGCAGCCCCCCGACTCCTCCCCCTTGAACGCGACCAAGACCGATGTCGGGTCTCGCCCTCTACTGACTGCCGTTATCGGGGAGAAAAGCTTCGCTAAGGAGACCTCCGTCGATACCCCATCTTCTTCCACTTCCTTCGAGGTTTAGTGTCTGCTTCCTTATTCAATTTTTTTTCATGGCATGATATTCCTCGGTAGAATGTGTCGTACTGCCGTGGAAGTCATAGTACTTCATCGGCGGCTCTGGTTGTTCGGTGTCAACTGTCTCTACCAGTTTTCGATTACCAACCCACTGGTCTTTCCCTAGGCGAATATCTTTTCCTCGGGTTGGTGCCGAAGGTTCCCTCCTTTTCGATTGAACAACGGTTTGAGCAAGGACCTCGACTGGTTCCTTGCGGCGGGCATATTTCACCTCTTTCATGTTGATGTGATTAACAGAACGCCCTAACAAAACATCGAAGCTGGTAGGTGGCCTTTTCCCCAAAGATCAGAAGAAATTCCCTTTCGAGAGCCCCTGAGTGCAGGCACTAATGAGGATTTCTGACGTCACAGTTGGCACATCTTGCGCCACTCAGTTGAACCGCTAGATGTAATCCTTGATAGGTTCTTTCGGCTTCTACTTGAGAGCGAATAAATTTAATGTCGTCTTTTGATAACGACGGCTGCTAACGAAATGATAGAGGAATGCAGTTTTAAACTACATGAAGGAGTTGATAGAACCTTGGGGCAGCCTCTGTAACCATCGCTGGCCTGCTCCTGATAGGGTGTTCAAGAACATCCGACACTTGACACCATCGGTGTACTGGTGCAGAAGTGCCGCATTCTCAAACATGCAGACATGATCTTCAGGATCTGTCTTTCCATCGTAGTCGGCGATCCCAGGCCCGTAGAACTGCTTCAGCATGAGATCTTCTACAATCTCTAATGAGAAAGGGGTGGAGGGCGCCTTTGAGGAGGCCTTAGGTTCTTCCCTCCTCCTTGGTCCGTCCTCCAGTCTCAGTGCGCTGGAGGCTACTGAGTTGGCCTTCTCCACACCTCCTAGCGAATCCCGCCGATGGACCGGGACTACTTCGGCGTGTCTCCCCGGTGGTGAAATAGATCTCCATTGTTGGGGGTGCGAAGTGGAGATTCTAGGGATCTCCTCTTGCACAGAAGCTACTCGCCGTGAGGCGGCCTGATTGATTTGGTGTTGTTGGAGCACCTTTTTGACAGCATTGGCCACCAAGCGATCTAACTCCTCTTTCGTCAGAACGATGGATTGCCCTGTCGGCTCTGCCATTGGTGCTCCTTCTGGTGCTTTAATAGTTTCCCACAGACGACGCCAAACTTGTTCCGGAAGGAATCGACGTCTACGACTAGTCGCCAGGGTTCAGCCCACAAGGATGCCGACGAGAGAGGAAGAGCTCCCACCCCGCGAGATTAACACGAGCGTTAGGGGAACACGCCGGAGGTTGTCCGGCGGAGCCCACGCCGACGCACAAGTCAGTGCCTGAGTCTCTTAGATGGAAGAAAATAAAGACAAAAGTATGAGTTAGAATGTGCGTAACCCCCTTACCTAGGGGGTTGGAGTACCTTTTATACATGTGTGGTCGTCGCACGTGTCCCACGTTCTTCTCCACGTCTCCTTAATTGTCGATTATTGGATAATCCATGTAACAGTCCTCGCAACCATTAAATCTGGATCATTGTGATGATTAAGGCTTTAATGGTCGTGTATTATGGGTCATGATTATCCTGTAATAATTGGTGATGATTATCCACATATCCGAAGAAAGGGGGCAGTTACTTGAGGTCGAGTGATCCCTGGGCTTTGATATCCCGAGGTGATCTCGGCGTCCTTTAGCCAGGGGGTCACGGGCGTTCGCCTTCCCGAGGTGATATCGGGGACCTGCTCTCCCGAGACGATCCCCGGCGTGTGTTCTCTTGGAGTGATCTCGGGAGTATGCCTATCCGAGGTGGTCTCGGGAATCTATCTTCCCGAGGGTGCCTCGGGAGTCAAGGAAAGGGAGTCATCCAACCTTGGTAGATCTTGCCACATAGCTTCTTCAGTCCACGTGTCAGCTACGGGATGTTGAACCCCATCAATTGGATTTATCAAAAATTTAGTTGGATCATAATTTCTGAGCACTTTAGTAATTTGACTCCTATGATTCCTTAAATACCAATTAAATCCTCCGTAGTACATAATATTTCTTTTTGGAGAAAAATATATATAAGCATGCAAAATCTTTTTCTAATTTCGCTATATCTACTTTTAATTTTTAATTTTCAATTCTTAATTATATATTTCTAAAGGATATGCAAGATGCAAGGGCTAATTTCTTTTTCAATTCTATATTTTTTAATCTAAATTAACACAAAGTCTCAAGTATAGACCTTATACGAAAATGCAGTTTATCAGGAGTAAGTTTACATACCTCACTTACCATATCATCGTGTTTGAAACTAAATGCTCTTCCTTAATTGCTGCTCCCTTTTGAAGTATCTTCCCCTTTATCTATGCTCATCTCGGAGGTAATTTCTGTTGGAGCAATCTAGGTGCCCTAGGTTTTGATGTTTGGACAA
The DNA here is from genome assembly GCA_024364735.1 of Boesenbergia rotunda. NCBI lineage: Eukaryota > Viridiplantae > Streptophyta > Magnoliopsida > Zingiberales > Zingiberaceae > Boesenbergia > Boesenbergia rotunda. The sequence continues at coordinate 130,684 of JAGFNQ010000663.1, forward strand.
AGGTTTAAGTTAGGCTAATTATTGTATTTGATATGCATTGTGAGTGTGCAGGATACATGTACAACAAGGAAAGTCCAAGTGGGATTTTGGCATAGGAAGACCCAACAATAAAAATTGAGGCCGAAGAAAGCTCCATAAGGCAAGTCGTGAATGATGCAGAGGCATCCGAGGGACGCAAGGCTGATGGAGGAGTCTAGAAGACTAAGTTTAAATTAGTTGGGCGAGGTTGAGTGCAGAGTTATTATATTCGTGGCTAAAACCCTAGGTTCAGGGTTTGGGCAATCAACTGCTGCTAGGAGCAGTCGACTGCTAGAGTTCATAGAAAGATCAATCGACTGATCTTCTGTGCAGTCGATTGACGTCGACTTGTTCAGCACTGAGTTCTATTTAAGAGAACTCGGGATAACTGGCTATGGTTGACAAAATAAGTTAAGTTAAAGCTTATTAGTAGTCTTCCTTGAGCTCTAGTATTCTGGGTGAGTTGTGGTGAGATTTCTCCATCCACAAGGAGCTACACGAGCTAGCCGGAGGTGTTTCGAGGATTCATCTACTGGCGGATCAGGATCATCCACCTTACGGACTGCTGTGAAGTAGGAGCGTCATCTTCGAATCATGTTTAAGGTTTTGTGTTAATGCTTATTTTTTATAGTTTGTTTTGTATTTTCGCTACGCTAGTAACATTGTAGGAAGAACAAACGTTTAGAGGGTGACGAGCTATTCACCCCCTCTAGCCGAGTCATCGATCCCAACAGTTTCAGTGTCCGATTCTTGATGACTTGTCATAAGTGCAAGTCCAACGTAATCCTCGAGTTCGGACTCTGATGACGAATCATCCCATGTTGCTTTTAGATTCTTGTACTTTATTTATTTTAGTTTATCTTTTTCCTTGTTAAATTTCTTTGGCCAGTTATCCTTTATGTACTCTTCTTCTTGATAGTTATAACATCTGACCTTCTTTCTTCCCTTCTTAGCTTGCATTTAGCAAAACTTGTTAGATTTAAAAATTTTATTCAGTTTATTTACCATATATGCAATTTCTTCTTCATCAACTGACGACTCCGCCTCTAGTTCGATCTTCCTCTAGTTTAGGGTGATGTTGTCCACCTTATCTTTTCTAGATCCTGTACATCGAGACTCATATAATTCAAATGTAGAAAAATTATTCTTCTAAGATACTTACCTCCAATTCTTTTGAGATGTAGTAGGAATTTGCAATTGATGTCTACTCGTGGCTTTTAAGGAAGGCATTGAGCGCATATCGGATCAAGTCTCGATTCGTTACCGATTCACTGAGATTGTTGAGTTCGGTGATTAACTCCTTGATCTTTGCGTGAAGTTGAGCCACCGTTTCTCCTTCCTTCATCCGGAGGTTGGTTAGTTGGTTCCGCAACAGGACTCTTCTTGCTAGCTTAGCCTCCAACGTGCCTTCCTGAAGCTCTAAGAACTTCTCCCAGAGTTTTTTGGCTGAATAATGTTGGTGCAATTTTTGTTAGGTTAGGGTTGACTTAGTTTGACAAGGCTTGGGTGAGCTTGAGTTTCTATGTTTGACAATGATAGTTGAATAATGTGTGAGTTAAGTGGGTCAAGGTTGACTGGAGACTTGACTGTTGAAGTTCAGGGGTATCGGGGAGATCGCATACTAACATAGGAAAAATCCCTCATAATGGGACTAAGCACACATAGTGGGACTAGGTGAAATCCAGGTGGATCCGGAAGATCATATATTGGCACGAGAGAAGTCATAGTTGGGAACTAGGCAAGGGAAAGCCCAAGTCGGTCAAAGGATTGATTGGACACTTGGTGAGGAAGTCCTAACAGGTTACGGTTGATCGGGGTTAAGCAAGAGAATCCTAGACTTGTGCACGCAAGTTACGGTTGGGAAAATCGATTGGCGCTGGGTTTCTCGTCAACAGAAGGTTACTTAATCGATTGGGTGATCGATTAAGGAGGGTGTCAATCGATTAGGCATTCAATTGATTGTTGGGTCTTGATCGTATGACTGGGGGGGTGAATAGACGTTGCCTCCAAATCTATCGCTCTCTTCCTACACTTATTAGTTGTGCAAGCAGAATATAATTAAACTAGAACTAACAAGAAGAGAGACAAACCAAATTACGTGGTTCGGAGATAAAGCTCCTACTCCACGACTGTTCATAAAGTGGACGATCCCAATTCGTCGATGGATGACTCCCCGAAAAGCCTCCGGCTAGCTGGTGTAGCTCCTTGTGGGTGGAGAATCTTCGCCACAAACTCACAAATACACCTGAGCACTTGTAGACTACTAATAAGCTTTAATCAAGCTTATTTCGTCAACCTTTGTCCAGCCAAACTGAGCTCTCTTAAATAGTGCTCGTTCCTAATCCAACCGTTACCAGTCGACTAGTGCCAACACCAGTTGACTGCTAGCTGTCGAATTCGAACGTTACAGCCCAACGTTTGAATTCAACCGATACCAGTTGACTGCTCCTAGCAGCAGTGCAGTCGACTGCCCAAACCCTAAACCTAGGGTTTCAGCTCGAGTACAATCACTCGTCCTCACCCGACCAACCTAGACTTAGCCTTCTAGTCTCCTCCATCAGCCTTACGTCCCTTGGATGCCTCTCCATCCTTCACGCCTTACCTTCTGAAGTTTCCTTCGGCCGCGATCCATGTTCTCGAGTCTTCCTTTGTCAAGATCCCACTTCGACTTTCTTGTTGTACATGTGTCCTATATTCTCACAATGCATATCAAATATAACAATAAACCTAACAAAAATCTTTGCCCAAACATCAAAACTTAGGGCACCTAGATTGCTCCAACAATCTCCCCCTTTTTGATGTTTGACAACCCGTTTAAGTTAGGGAAACAATAACAATGCAAAAATTATATAACCTAACCTTAGGCTCCCACTTTACCTAAGCTCTACATTGAGCTTGAATTTCCTTGCAAAAGTACTTCTCTCCCTTTGACACTAAATGAGTAACCTTGCTCCCCTTTCACCTAAGCTCCCCCTTGAGCTTGGATTTCTTGCAAAGGTGTGTTGGTTTCCCACTTAAACCTAGCACTTCTCCCCCTTTATCATATATCAATAAGTGCTCCAATAATATACCAATAATTAGATTCTTTAACTTCCTATGACTATAAATACTGTGTATTAACATTCCATAAGATTTATACATATATTTATACCCATTTGAATACCTTTTGACTTTGCTAAAAATAATTTCAGCATGTATCAGTTGACTGAGACAATTACCAGTCGACTGACCCCTATCAAAAAATAACACAGAATTATCAGTCGACTGAACCCTGCATCAGTCGACTGATACCCTGATATCAGCTCATTTCTACATTCTGAACTCAATTTCAAAAATACACCAGAAAATCCATAAATCTTCACAAATTCTTAAATTTTGTGGGGAGGTTTGTGGTACACGTGTCTACTTAGAAAAAATATATTTAAAAATGTATATATCTTGAATCTCAAGATTAACATAAAATCTAAAACTAACTAAATGGTTCAATTGAACCTTGACCTAAAATCCTAGTTTAGATCTCCTCTTGATGTATCTGCCTATACCAACCCATAATGCATCCCTAACATTGATTTATATGACATCTATATATCAAAAATTAATTTTCATGCAATATGATCCCAATGTCATATTTCTTGTATGACGCACAACCCAAATGTGTTAAAACTCAAGAATTGAGACTCAATTCCGTCTCCAAATCCTTTGACGCACAACCCCAAATGTGTCTTTCTAGTATTTGACATTCTTTTGGTCTTGGAGATACCTAATATGATTTTTTTTTAGATTTTTGACTATTCAAACACATGTCAAATCCCGTAGGTCCAATAATGAACCTATTTAGGACTCTCTATTTCCTCAAGTCTTGCATTCAAGACTTGATTTTTCAATTCTAGGGTTCTAACCATAGAGTCAACATGTCCATCTTGGACATTCCTAGACCTACCCACCTTCCTAGGCATCTGTCTCCCCTTACTGGGATTAATGCCTTGATCATTTACTACCTTTCTCCCCTTAGGCATGGTAGTTTGGGTCTTATTGGGTCTAGCCTTGGATAATGACTTCCTAGGGTTATCTACTTTGTTAACCATATTCCTATCATTATACCTAAATGCATGATTATATTTGGGTAAATAATTTACATTATTTCTGACAAGCATATAAGAATTTGAAATTGAATTAAATTTTAAATAAGGGATTACCTTCCCTTTTACCTTTGAAGTTCCTCCTTGACTTGAGCTCCTCTTCTTTTTCAAGTCCTTCAAATGTCCTAACTTTTTTAGCTCTCCTTTTCTTGGATATTTTGTGTGGTAGTGGCCACGCTCACCACACGTGAAGCAAATTATATGCTTCTTATCATTGACTCCATCCCTACAACCCACATTAGTTTTCAAATAAACTTTACTGGGTTTAGGGTTTACCTCCTTTACCTTCTTGAGTGAAGAACACCTACTCTTGTAATGTCCTATTTCTCCACACACAAAGCATTTGATGTGTGAATTCCCACTCTTCTCGGTAGTTGAGGTTCGGGGTTGAACTTCAAGATCTCCTCCACCTTATATTGCTCTTCTCCTTCCACACTTGAGGATATGGATGATTCCACTTCCTCCTCTTCGGATGTTGAGCTCGATTCAACTTCAGTTTGTCCTTCTCCTTCTCTTAGACCAATAAACCCTTGTCCTTGGGCTCCTCCACTTCTTGTCCTTATATATAATTCTCATGAAGAGTTATCGCCTTACTCCATAGCTCATGAGCATTCTTGTATTCACCTACACACGACGCAATATAAGAAGGTAATAGATTTAAAACAATTCTCGTTACCTATTATCTGACTCCGCTTCCTCTTTTTATTCCTTGGTCCAATATCGAGGTTGGAGATGCTTCCCCTTTTTGTCCGTCGGAGCTTCGAATGGAACCTCCAATGTGGTCCAATGGTTCCAATCCATTTGGAACCAAATCTCTAACTGCTTCCTCCAATAATCGAAATTGTTTCGATTGTATAGAGGTGAGATCCGAGTATCCCATCCTAGCGGACCTTTCAAATCCATCTTCCTCTAGCACTTTGCTCCTTTGGTGGTTAGTCCAACAAGAGTGACCTTTGCCTTGATACTACTTGTTGGGTCTTGATCGCACGACTAAAGGGGGGGTGAATAGACATTGCCCCTAAATCAATCACTCTCTTTCTACTCTTGTTAGTTGCGCATGTGGAATACAATTAAACTAGAACTAACAAGGAGAGAGACAAATCAATTTACGTGGTTCGGAGATAAAGCTCCTAGTTCACGACTGCTCGTAAGGTGGACGATCCCGATCCGTCGATGGATGACTCTTCGAAAAGCATCCGGCTAGCTCGTATAGCTTCTTGTGAGTAGAGAAACCTCGCCACAAACTCGTAAACACACCTGAGCACTTATAGACTACTAATAAGCTTTAATCAAGCTTATTTCGTCAACCTTTGCCCAGCTAAATCGAGCTCTCTTAAATCGAGCTCGTTCTTGATCCAGTCGTTACCAATCGACTGGTACCAACACCAGTTGACTGTCAGCTGTCAAATTCGAACGTTACAACCCAATGTTCGAATTCAGCCGATACCAATCGATTGTAAATTGATCTTTGTATAACATTTGCTAGTCGACTGCTCCTAACAGCAGTCGACTACCCAAACCCTAAACCTAGGGTTTCGGACCCGCGTACAATTACTCTACACTCGTCCTCACCCAATCAACCTAGACTTAGTCTTCTAGCCTCCTCCATTAGTTTTGCGTCCCTCGAATGTCTCTCCATCTTTTACGTTTTGTCTTCTGGAACTTCCTTTGGTTTCGGTCTTTGTTGTTAAGTCTTCCTTTGCCAAGATACCACTTGGGCTTTCTTTGTTGTACCTGTGTCCTGCATACTCACAATGCATATCAAATACAATAATAAACTTAACTTAAACCTTTGCCCAAATATCAAAACATAGGACACCTTGCTCCAACATTGATGACATTGTTGTCGTGAGAACAGAAGCTTTCCTAATCGATTGAGCAATCAATTAGGGATGCCTGAATCGATTAGCCAATCAATTCAGGGTGGATTGCGATTTAGCACTGGAGTGTGTTGAATCAATTGGTCATTCTTAATCGATTGACTAATCGATTAGGCTTCAAAAACTATTCATTGAACTGCTAGATCTGACGTGGTAATCGATTAGGTAACCCTAGGTCGCACGACTATATAGGATTTTCACACAGGTTGAAACGGTAGCTCTTCGCACATCTTCCTGTCCTTCCATCGCCATTTCAAGAGAAGTCTTGGAGCATAGTGATGTTGCATTTCCAAGGTTCTAGAGGTGATTTCAAGCTAGAAGAAAGCAAGAAAAACAAAGAGAGCTCATTTATATAAATCTTATAAGATTTCTTTTGTATTTGCTCGTTCTTGGTTATATTTCTTCTTGTAAGCTTGTACAAGGCTTTTCCGCTTCAACAAAGGATATCTTCATAGTGTATGAGAAAGTGAAGAAGAGCGAATCTTTGGATTAGTTACCTCAAGGAGGTAGATATCAAATAAAATCTAAGGTGTTAGCGTTGCTCAAGTTTCCACTGTGACAAATCTTCATCGAGCAAAGATCGGAGCTAATCACCCCTCTTTAGCTCGCCTACCGGTCCTAACAAGAGTTGTCGGCGCAGTTAACTTCCTGAGGTGGTAATACTGTCAGCAGGTGGAATTATGTCTTTCCGTTGGTTATAGACTCGGGTTGCTCCTTTTTGTTCCAGAGATGTTGCTCTTTTTGTTCTCCATTTGAATCTTCAAATCCATATTTAATGGTTAGTAAAATATCAAAATCAGTTTTAATAAATACTTTCATTTTCTTTTTTCATATTGCAAAGTCTCCCTCAAACTTTAGCGAGTGAATGTTAGATCCGACCATCATTCGTTTGCTTTATCTGGCAGTTGATCCTTCAAAATCGATTTTGCTCTGATACACTTGTAGGTCCCATACAGGCCGACTAGAGGGGGTGAATTACCCTGCAAACAAAAACTATATCTTTTGTACAAATCTTAGCAAATAAGGCAGATTAGTTAAACAATTAAAATAAATAATTCAAACATAACAACTATAAAATAAAGAGGCTCAGACAAGCCGATTTACTTGGTTGCAACCAAGGAGGTTATTAATCCAAGACAATAATAGCACACTAGAAAATCTCCTTCGTTGTAAGCGAAGAAGCCTATTACAGTCTTGGAAATCTCATAAAAAGACTAATAAAATGATTAGAAATTGTTGCTGTTTCTTCCTAGATCTAGGAAACTATTTATAGCTAGAAAACTAAATTTACCGTTGTGCTGACGTGGACCTGAGACGTCTCAGTTATGATATGAGACGTCTCAAATGGATAAACTTTTATCCACATTGCCAACGGTAAGTTATCGATAACATTCGATCTGAGAGGCCTCAGTTCCAACCTGAGGTACCTCAATTCTGTTTTTAGCAGAACTGTTCTCCTCAACTGAGGCGTTGCAGTTGACCATTCAGTCAGTCAACATCCACGTTGACTTTTTCGCCTTTCGTCCACTTGGGTCTGGCCAACCAGAATTAGGCTCACCTGAACCTGACTTTGGCCTTCTTCTCGAACGGGCTTTCTCTCCGGTTTCTCGTCCATAGGATGTTGCGCACGCCCTTCTCATCTACCAGTGTACTCTTTCACTGTTTTCATCCCTCGGATACACCGAGCTTATCAACTCCCTTCCCATGTCATCCTTCTCGTCTGCTGCATCTTCTACTCGACTTCCTGTACTCCTAAGCTCCTGCACACTTAGACATAGGGATCGAGCGAACTAAAACCTAACTTGACTTGGTTGATCACATCAAAATTACCCTGGGGTACTTACAGATTTACTTTTTTAAGTGATAACCTAGTTAAATAATATTTTAATGAGTAAAACAAATGAATGTATTTCATGACACTCATTACATTTCAAATGAACATAATTTAATCATGAACGAGCTAGCAAGTAACTTCTACCACATGTAGTGTAAGTCCCGGTAAGGGTAAGGTCGACTAGAGAGGGGTGAATAGCTCTGCAATCAAAGTTAGAAAAATCTCTTGCTCTTTGTACTTAGCCATGATAGCAAATTAATTAAACATTTATAATAAACATAAACAACAAAAAGAAACTAAGATATTAGGAATTACTTAGTTATAACCAGGGAGGTTGCTAATCCAAGATAATGAAAGACGCAATAATGATTCTCCTTCGTTGAATACAGAGAAGTCTCTTACAGATATTAGAAAACTTATAGAAAAGTAGGAAAAATGAATTATAGTTGTTGTTTTAAATTCCTAGCTCTAGGGGTTATTTATAGTCTAATGATCGAAGTGATCGTTTGCTGACGTGACACTTAAGGTGCCTCAGTTGAGACCGAGGGCACCCTCAATGGATAGAATTTTATCCAATGTGCAAATGTTCATTTAACGGTATTGTTCATTGAGGCACTTCAGTTCCAACCAAGGGCACCCTCAGTTAAAATTGAGGCATCTTAGCTGCCATTTGCACCCGAGACACACTCAAAGAGACCTGAGACACCTTGGGTCTTCAAGATCAACTTTCAAGTTGATCTTGTTAGCTCTCACTCGCTTTGGTGATACTCTGGTTATCTGAAGTTGAGCTCATCCGAACTTAATTTTGACATTCTTCTTGTCAGGCTTTCTCCTCGGCTTCTTGTCCCTCGGATGTCGCATATGTCCTTCTTGGCCACTGGTGTACTCTTCCGCCACTTCTCATCCCTCATATGCATTGTCTGTCAACTCTCTTCCCTTGTTATCTTTCTCACTCGCTGTGTCTTCTGCTCGACTTCCTGTGCTCTTAAGCTCCTACACATTTTGACACAAGGATCAAATACAATAAAATCTAATTTAACTCAGTTGATTATATCAAAACGAAACTGGAATACTTATATATAGTAGCTACCTACTAGGTGGCATGGAATAACACTATAGTTGCTACCTACTATCACGTTGTAAAAGTTAACCAATAACACATTATAGACTATTAGATTTTTCTACTTAAGCTACCTACACATTTAAATTACAACAATATTTAATTTTAAACCTTTGCTAATATTAAAATTAAAATTTGATTATATGATACTTCCTGTACTAACTAACATCTCTGATTTTTAATTTATGATAATTTAATTCAAAGTTAAGAAAATTAATTTAAATTTCAAACGCTCTCCTTTGAATTAAAATTAACTTTAAACCCTTGAATTAAATTCTCCCCCTAATTTAATATCTTTGAGATTTTTTAAAATACTTAAATACTTTAGCACTTAAACAACTTTTTAACTTTTAATCATATTTTTAATAAAATCATGGAAAAATCACCCATTTATTTTATTTTTATTTTTTTGAAAAAGGACACTAATATGATTTTTTTTAAGACGTTCTTTTAATTTTGACCGATTGACTTTTATTACTATTCAAATCATGCATCGTAATTTCTTATTCAATAAATCACTCGTTATATTTCTATAGTAACCCTATCATAATAGACACAAACAATACTTGTCCAAACCACCGAAAACATTCAAAACACTTTAAAAATATAATACCGAAAGATTTTTATAAGATGTTAATTTTTTTCTTTCACTTACTCTATGATTAATCAATTTTTAGAGTCACGACCTACCTTCATGAAAATTGAAAACCTAATCGACTTATTATTAAACCGTCATTTTTTTATAATCAAAGTATTCAAATTTCATCAACTGATTAATTTTGATGTTGATCAATTTGGTCCATTAAAAATTTTCATCGACTAACAAAATAAATCCAAAAATACAAATAATAATTCACAAAATAATCAAACGATCTTAATAATTCAAAAGCAAAAGATGAATTTCTTGTGCCTCTTAGATTTTGAACTCTCAATACATGAAGAGCTTCAAAATATATACTTGTGAATGATAAAAATTAATAATGTTGGAGAAAAGATGATATCAAATAGTCCAGTATAATTTATCCCACGATAAAATATAATCAAAAATATATTTTATTCTAACGAAATGGCCCTTTATAAAAAAAAAATCAGATATCCAATCAATTTAATATTTTATACTTATTAAAAATTAATCTCAAAATATATTAAAATACATATCTATATAAATATCAACTTATATCAAACCCTCAACATCAAAATATATAATGATAATAAAATATTTAGCTCTATAGTGGAGATGAATTAAGACACTTTTTAATTAAAAATAAAAAGGAAACCATCTGGATGATTTAAAAAAAAATACGCACTTTTATTTTTGTCATTTAGAATTTCCAAAAGTCAATATTCATTATTAAAATAAAATTTAATATTTTTGTTTGTTCATCATGTTCATTATCGTAATTCAAATAAAGAATTTTGTTACTTTTAGATAAATACTGAAATTTTGCACTATTATTATTTTAAACACTCCTCTGGGGCGAAGGAGCTCTACGCTCTTCACACTTGGCGCCGCCAAACCCACTCAATCGCGCACTGATTCGCACCCCCTTCTTCCTTTTTCGCTCTTATGGCGCTCCACCTCCACGGCCTCATCCTCCGCTCCTTCTTCCCTTCCTCGCATCGCCAATCCGCCTCCACCGCCGGAGCGCCCTTCTCCCTTCCTCATCCAGCCTTTCTGCTGTGTACTCCCCGTCCTCCTCTCCGTTTCAAGCCCCGTAGAAATTGGCCGTCCGTCATCGGGAGGCTCAAGTCGTGCCGTCCGTCGGCGGCCTCCCCGGCAGTCTCACAGACTGCAGAACCCGTAAAACTCACACATTTGGAGGTTCTCTTGCTCTCTCTCTACCCCACAGATTTGTTATATCCCAAGATTTACCAATCGGGATGCCGTTCCATCTTTTTAATTTAGAGTAACAGTTGGCTGTGGGATGTTGACGGAGTCAGGATCTTGGTAGATCCGATCCTGGTGGGGAACTTGGACTTCGGCGTGCCTTGGCTCTATGATGGAGCTAAGAAATTTTTGAAGAACTTCAATGTGAAGACGATTTCTTTCGTTTGTGTACATAACTGGGTGTTTATGAATCTGACTCTTGGTTCATTCGATAAGACAGCTGCAGGATCTTCCTGAGCTCGATTGCTTGCTGATCACGCAGAGCCTTGACGACCATTGTCATATCAAGACCCTGATTCCTCTCTCGAAAATGCTTCCCGAGTTGCCCGTCATCGCGACTCCTAATGCTGAGGCGATTTTGAGCACTCTGTTTAAAAATGTAAGTACATGGACTTTTCTTGGACAATTTTTTTTTGTTGACTTAGTCCAGTTATTGGTGAAGTAGAAATTACATATGGTGAATTAATCCTATGGTTATTGATCCTAATTATGTAAAGTGGCATTAAATTGGGGTGATACGCCATTACTGAACTTGTAGTTGATCTTATGGTTATTGACTACAATTACACAAAGTGGAAGTAAATTGGGGTGATACACCATTACTCAGCTTTTAGTTAGAGGTGTTAAAGGAATGTGAGGAAGTGGGAAACTCATTTGTTTCGGTGAGGCTTCTTGAACATGCTAAAAGGCCATCACTGGAATGCCTTAGAATTTTAATACGATCGGGTTTCCTGTTGGACTTCAACATGATAGAGGTTAGAACCTCTAGCGATGTTGCGAATAAAGGAGTGTTAAAGGAGCAAGAGGAATTGCAAAGCTCCTTCCTTTGGCTTTGCATTCTTTAGTGAGGTTTTTTTAAACATGGTTTAATATGAAGAGGTCTTAAAACTTGCTTTAAAGTTTCCTAATGTATGGAGGTATTTTCACAGCTGAGGTATGATCACATATTTTCACTGAATGATGGAAAGTTGTGTTGGATATTGGGTCTTAAAAAAGACTAAATACGATTTTGCAAGGAAAAATCGGGATGTCATCAATCGATGAAAGTCAGAATTGATTTCAAAAACGAAATCTATGTTTCGCGTAAATGAATCTAAACTATTAATTTGCTAAAACCGATTATGGGTGAATGAGAAATTAATTATTTAAAATCAGTTCAAAATTAACATAGAATGAAGTAAATAGGAGATAATCTCACATCTGTAAATTTCAAATGTGTTTGCTTCCTTATATGTGTTGCTGTGTTAATAGTGTTAAAAAAAACACAGGTGTTCTTTTCTCACCGGAGAGCAGGTGCTTGCACCTGCGAGCCCGCCACCCGCCCAATGGGCGCTTTGTTGGTGCACTTTGCACTTCGCACGTACGCATCATAGTGAGGAGCTTAAATTTATGTTTCAGGTGACGTGACACTCGGGTAACATGTACATGGCAGTGCCTATGTGGCATTCGGGTAGGCAGATTCAATCATCCAAAGTTCAAAAAGCATACTTCTTATCTTCTGCATCCAGAGTCCAAAAAACTTACGAGAAGGTTCGCCGGTCTCGAAATTTGAAGTGCTGTTATTTCGAGATATCGTCGTTGTATCTTGGGAAACGAATTGTTGCTATCCGTGAACACCTGTAGTGGAGCAATATCATTTTACGAAAATAGTGTTGAACACTAGCCTCGATAATCTTATATCAGTTTGCATCCTCTCCGACAGCAAACCCAACCAACCCACAAGTTGTTCATAAAATTTGTAGAGATATTGGATGAAACTAAGTTGTTTGCTCTACTTAATCCAATTTTTCCTTCTTTTTTTTTTTAATGTTATTATTCAGCACAAGAATGCAGATAAGTATCATGAATGCTTTTAATTATTTATCTTGTCATAATCATCATCCACTCCTGGTAATCTCAACTATCTTACGGAGTATCTTAATTGTCATAATCATCATCCACGAGAATGTCTTTTGAGTTTTATTTTATTTAAATTTTCATTTTCCGTGTCTAACAATTGAAATCTTGTGTGAATCAATGAATCTACTACTGCCAATTTAGTTTATCATATCATTTCTGCAGATTCTATCATTGCTGAATACATTCCATATCAAATTATTTGCAGGTTACCTATTTAGAACCTGGTCAAAGCATTGATTTGGAGGGAAAAAATGGAAGTAAAGTTAAAGTCTCTGCAACTGAAGGTCCAATTTTGGGGCCTCCTTGGCAGAGGCCAGAAAATGGGTTAGTAAGTTAATGCGACAGGAAGTTTAGCTCGTTTTGCAGTTCTTAGACTAGTAGATATTTCAAATTTATTCGAGTAATTTTGTTTTCCGGTAATCTAAGGACAGGTATATAGTTGAATCTGGACAAAGCCATTTGACTCTCTACTATGAGCCACACTGTGTATACAACAGTTCGTTTCTACAAAATTACCAGGCTGATGTTGTCATAACACCAGTCATTAAGCAACTGCTTCCTAGTTTCACTTTAGTCTCGGGACAAGAAGATGCTGTGCTTCTCGCAAAGTTGTTGAAAGCCAAGTAATGACTGACTTTATCATTTCCTCTTGGTGTCTTATACTTTGTGTCTCGACTAAATGAAATCTATGGATAATGACTCTTTTAGGTACATTGTTACAATGAAAAACGGCGACCTCGACGCCAAAGGGCTTCTTTCATGGATTCTTTATGCAGAGGGCACAACAGAATCATTCCAGGTGAGTGAACTTTGGAAGTCGAAAGATGATGAGATGCAGGGATATTAAATGTTTATACCTTTATGAAACAGCTTATCATATCCATAAGGACAAAACAATGATTTATGAATAGAAGGCAGAGAATAGGAAAACGATGTGAAAGAATCCAGAATAGTGTTTACCAAGACAACTGATATCTATGCCCCCTATCCTAATCACCAAGAAGAAAGCAAACCACCCTTGGACATAGTTGAACTAGTTATCATATGAAGGTTTGCATAATTGAGTAAGGGTCATCCCGATAAAACTCGAGGAATTATCCTTCCATGTGATGACTAACTTCAGTTTCCTGCTCTCAATGGCGTCAGGGTGACGAATTTTACCTTTGCATAATTACATAAGAAGTAGCGCTTAAATTGGATGTTTGGTCGTGAACAAATTTGATGTTGGGCTTGGTAAGAGCTTGTTTATGTTTGTTCAATATATACAAGATTAATTAAATAAACAAGTTTGAACAACTTGTTAAACTAAATAAACAAGCTTGAATACATATGTGTTCAGCTCAGTAATGTTTGTGAACAACGTTCGTAAATAACGAACCATGTTTATTAATAAAACTCTTATCAACATATTAAATCAATAAAAAATAAAATAAAATAAACAAATAAGTTTGAATTATTAATCTCAATAACCAATCAAACAAGTAAAAATTTCATAATCAACAAACTTGAATTGAGAGTTCAATAACATCTAAATCAACCAAGCTCGAATGAAATTTAAACCAAGCTTGAATTAAGAGCTCAATAATATCTAAACAAATCAAGCTTCAAATAAGCTCAAGCTCATAAAAAATAAACCAAGTCATTTCAAAGACTTAGTTTATTTTAAGCTTGGATCGGCTTGACTCGGTTACTTGATCAAATAAGCTTGAACACTCCAAAGCTCAAAGCTCGACTTGGTTCGGCTTGTTTATAGCTCTATGAAGAAGAAAGCAAACCCACACCCGGGGCACGATGCGATGGTAAGAGATAGGACGGATTCCCATGTAGCGAGGTTTCCAATCTCTCGCAAGACATATCATACGCCCACAGTATTCGAATCACTCGTGATACTGGGCCATCTGTTAGGATCCATTTGTGCTTTCTGGATTTAACCTGATGGCCTATGAGAAATTTTCGTGAGGTCGGATTGGTCACCTCCAGGATTACTCAGTTTGAAAAGTTAGATACCTAGATTTTTTTTTTAAAAAAAAAGACACGATCCAGCAGCAAAGTGTTGATGTTCAAATCTTAGCTACGACACATTGCGAGGTATTTTCCTACAGTGGAATGAAAATTTTAAGACGTTGACTACTGGATGAGGAGTTGCTCGCGTTTTCGGATTTATTCGATGGGTGAAAGGGGTACTGGGTGAGGAACTACTAGTGCTTTCAAATTTATCCTATCAACGAATGAGGGTGGAAGACGAGACACTTAGATTATAAAAAAGATGCAAAAAAGAAAGTCAAATTTCAATAGAGACAAATATTTTGAAAATTAATTTCTAATTGTGTATAGATTATACACTGGATTGGATTTATTCCATAAACAAACCACCTCTAAAATTAATCGGATGAAACTTAAACACCAAGACCATTAACAGAGAGAGAGAGAGAAACCAAATTAACATGTTTTGCAACTTTTCAATGCTTAGCCAGTAGTTCCATGTAATCTAGTGCTGCAGCATGGATCATGTGGGTTAAACTTTTACGACGAGGTAATGGCTTCTCTAACATGAAAAATTTTGTTTTCCATGAGGCCAGAAGCTTCCATAATGTGCAAGCATTACATACAGTTTTGCCCTCTGAAAAAAGACATAGTTTCAGTTGTGGAACTAGTTATTTTTTCAATGAATTTGTTGTATTCCTGCAGGAATTGCTGTTGAAGGAATTGCCAAACGTTCAGGTTTTGAACCCGACGCCTGGTATGCCATTGGAGATACCTGTGGCTTCTGCTGTCTCATAGTCAAGCTACTAAAGATTCTCTGCGACATGCTCATTTTTTCCTCTTCTCCACTCACGATGGGAAATATACAATACTGATTTTCTTTTCTTTACCCATTATATATCACACAGTTCGAATCAGAAGGTGTGTGTATATATATGAAACTCTGATGACATTTAAATTCATTAGAATTATCCAGTTTACAAAAAATAATATTCTTGCTTTCTTCTTCAAGTTCAGTTGAGTATTAGTTAGAGATTATGGCTATGAACCCCTAATTCATGACGTGGAAAGAAAGTTGGTTGATGAATGATTTCCTAGTCGTATACAAACAACACGAGAGTAGTATTCGAACATTATGAGATCTTTATTCGATTATTGAACTGAATTTTACAGATGTGAGACCGAAATGATAAGCCGACTGCTACATGCTAATCAAGGAGGAGACAACACATGCAACATGAGGCTGGAAAAACTCAATTAACAGATACGCGGGCTGATTACAAACTCAGCCGGAGATCTCGATGGACTTCACTTTTGGCTTCTTCACCTCCTCCTTGGGGATCGTCACCGTCAAAACACCATTCTCCATGCCCGCCTTAACCTGCTCCATTTTGGCGTTCTCCGGCAGCCGGAACCGGCGCAGGAACTTGCCGCTGCTGCGCTCCACGCGGTGCCACTTGTCGTTCTTCTCCTCTCGTTCCTTGGCGCGCTCGCCGCTGATCTGGAGGACCCGCCCTTCCTCCACCTCCACCTTCACCTCCTCCTTCTTGACGCCGGGGAGGTCGACCTCGAACACGTGCGCCTCGGGCGTCTCCTTCCAGTCGATGCGGGTGTTGGCGAAGGCGGAGGCGTCACTGGGGCGAGGGTCGGCGAGGGCGCCGAAGAAATCGAAGGGGAAGCCGTCGAAGGCATCGACGAAGTTGCTGCGCCTTACGATCGACATTGTCGGTGGCTCTCAATTAGGCGTCCTCGAACGTTTCTCAAAGGCTTCGATAACAAATCGACCTGGGTGCTAATTTATAGAAAGGGCATAGAAATATCTGGAAGCAACTATAACCGTCTCGTTTCTCCTCTCTTCAGCGATCTTCTCTAGGACTCGCTAGAAGTTTCCAGTGTTTGCCTCCTTCGCCCGCCCTCCGAAACAAAAATATCTCAAATTGATCCTTTTTAACAACAAAATGAAAAGGACACGCATTTTCCAATTAAAATCATGTACATGCCATTTAAAATAAATTGTTTAAAATATCTTGAGATCAAATTTTAAAATCAAATTGATATATATATATATATATATATTATATATATATATATATATATATATTATATATATATATATATATATATATATATATATATATAGTAATTTTGATTAAATAATATTTATTTAAAATGTAATAGATATTATGAGATTCTCTTAATTTATTCTAATAACTCCCTTATTGGAAAGGAAGGAATTGGAATTTCTTTGGGAATTGAAATTCAATTCCCTCCTTTGTAGTAATTTTTAGGAAGGAATTGGAAAGGCCAAAGTAAATCAATCTCTTTGGGTCTGATTTGGAAAGGGAATTCCCTTCCAAATTTTAAATTACTAATTTACCCTTCTTAATAAAACAATTGATTTTAATTCATTTTGCTTGAATGATAAAATGGTAAAAGTATAACAATTGATTTCAATTCTGATTGATTCCAAATATGGAAATTCAATTCAATTCTGTTGTTACTAATTCATTACAAACATGAGAATTGAAATTCAATTCCGGATGAAATTCAATTCTGACCGGAATTAAATTTCAATTCCTTACTTAAAAATTTTCAAACATGGTGTAAGTAAAATTAATATAAGATAATAATATCATTGTCTATTAGCTTCTATATGGTCACATATAATATTCATTTAAAATATAATAGGTATCATGAAATTTCTTAGTTTGTTTTATTTATTAAAATATTATTTTAATAAGGTTATCACTATCTAATAAGCAAAATCAATAATGACACTATTGTAGAAGCTAGCGATCAATTATTATATATTGTAATAAATAATGACATTTATTTGGTACTTGCTAGTTTTTACATAGTTGATTGTGATGATATAATATTTATTTAAAATATAATAAATATTATGAAGTTCTTTTAGTTTGTTTTGTTCGTTAAAATATTATTTTAACGAGGATAATACTATCTAATGAGTAAAATCAATATAAAATAATGATATTATATATTATAATAACTAAAAACTAGCAATTAGCTGCTACATGATAATTACTTGCTACCTTCTATCTTAATTGGATTATGTTTAGTTAAATGTAGTGAGTATTATAGAGTGCACTTAGTATATTTTATTCATTAAATACTATTTTAATTGGATTATCCCTCTCCAATAAGTAAAATCAATATAAGATAATAATATTATTATAAAGCTAATAATCAATTAATACACATTGTGATTGCTACTATCTAAATCTTAAAGTCCTTCAGCATAAGTGCCATAATTAGACCTTCAGATAAGTCAAAATTAACTATGACACATTATTAAAAAATTTTCTTTTTAATAGGTAGTGGATTTGAGAATGTTAACTATATGAGTCTTATGTGTACTTTTTCAATTTACCTTACCTTAGGCATGAGACCAATCA
Source organism: Boesenbergia rotunda (assembly GCA_024364735.1). Lineage (NCBI taxonomy): Eukaryota > Viridiplantae > Streptophyta > Magnoliopsida > Zingiberales > Zingiberaceae > Boesenbergia > Boesenbergia rotunda. The sequence goes on from JAGFNQ010000663.1 coordinate 148,861, forward strand.
TTTACTAACTGATTAATAATTTTTTTACGATCTAAGTCCTAAAATCTAGTCCAGGATATTTCACATAATTTATTTTAAATGGGAGGTAAATGTTTATGACTTTAATTGAAAAATGGGCGTTCATGGACACTCTTTCGATTTGTATTTTTATTTAAAAAACACTTTACATAATATGTTATAAAAATAGAGTATTTTTCATAGTATAGTAGTTATATTGAATTATAATAATTGTTGAATAAAGAAATTTTAAGAATAAAATATTTGTTTTTAATTTATTTCTCATTTTAAGCATGCCCATTTAAAAAAAATGCCGATTTGAGATTAATTTTTTCTGCGAAAGCCACGTGCGCCTCCACAAGTCCATCACCAGCCCTCCCTCCCGCAATCTTATCGTTAGCCAGGTCACTTTTGTCGTGAAATATAGCCGTTGGCCGACGGTTCGCCTCCTCCCCACCGTCCATCGCCACTATTCCCGCGCCCCCATACGAGCGGCGCGCGGATCGCGACCAACCGCCAGCGTGGCGATCCGAGCCACCGGATAATGCGCTCATCTGCACCCGACGCGTGTCCCTTCAGTCCACGTGGCGGCCCCTCGTCCTTTGATGCTCTCCGAGCCTGTCCCTATCTGATTACCAGTAAAAGGCGATTGGCTTCTTTTAATACGCGGCATACGCGTCGAACTTATCCCAATCCGTTTTCCTAATCTGGCAGAGCTTTACGCAGCGATCCGTTCGTTCCTTGCGTCGCCTGATACCCGCCTTGTTATTAGTCTAGAACATCAGATCCCACTAACATGACTAATAATAGATTGTGTATTCCAGCGAGTAAGAGCAAAAAGGAGGTGCATCCCTGATTTCGTGGCTCCTTTTCCTATAGACATGCTTCTCCCTTCTTCTTCCTCCATTCCGTTGTCCTTCTCTTCTTCATCACTCGAGTCGTTTTCAGCGGCGATTTCTCTTCCAGTTGCATCGTTGTGATCTTGTCTACTTGTCGGCGTCTTCTGTTTCGATCGGTTTGGGCTTTGATTCTGAATCTTCGTAGTTGATTGGATCCGGAGTACCTGCGTTTCTCGCCTCTGATCTCGGAGTCGAGGGCTCTTGGTCGGTAATTGGGGTTTCTTCTTGCAGTTCTTGGCTTTTGTTAGAATGTCGGGAACAAGCTTGCATGTGGGTCGCCGGAATGAGGAGCATCAATTCTTCGATGCCTCCAAGGCCTGGAGAAACCGTCATGGCCACCACCACCGACACTACCAACAGAGTTCGCAGAGATATACCGGCACATCCTCTGGATTTTCGCCCTGCTCTCCATCTGTTCCCATGTACATGGATGAAGTGACGAAATCCAGCGTTCCCAAGCCGGTGAAACGATCAGGAGAGGAGGAGGTGTCTAAGAAAATCGTGACAGTGGATGTTTCGTGTATTAGTACTTCTGCCGATCGTCCTTGCAACTTGGAACGGTTCTTGAAGTCAACTACTCCAGTTGTCCCCGCTCAGTACCCTTTTAAGGTTTAGAAAGTCTCCGGCTTTTGGTGTTTCTTGCCTCTCCTCATGGAGTCTAATAGGCGTTTGTTTGGTTCGCAGATGAAGATGGGAGGATGTATGTCATCTGGTGGGGAGTCCAGGCCTTATTTTGTACTTGCGGACCTCTGGGAGTCATTTGCGGAGTGGAGCGCCTATGGTGTTGGTGTTCCTCTTGTTCTCAACAGCAGGACCAGCGTGATCCAGTATTACGTACCCTTCTTGTCCGGCATTCAGTTATATAGTGCATTGTACAAGTCGTCGTCTGACTTCAGGTACGTAGCTTAATTATAGTATTTCAGTTGTTTTTCTGTGATCTTGAGCGCAAATAACTCGTTATGAAACATCTATTTGGCCCTTTTAGTTGTTCTTAGTAGTGTCTTGTCATTCTAAATACAAAGATTATGATCTTAGTCTGGTAAGGATATTGTTCCGTGGGTGGCTTGCAGATCAGATTGTAGCATATATCATACCAACAATCAGTATGAGTTGATGGGTGATACCAATATTAAAAGGGCCATTTTTAGGTTTGGGCTACTTGATTACCTTAGCATGAACAGGTTTTATATGGTCAATATTGATCTTCCTTGTACTGTGACTGTTCACTACAAGGTTACCTAGATAAGGACTGAGACAAATATGCTTACTTAAGTAGTAAATACTGGAAAGTATAGACAGAATTTCTAAAGGAAATTACAGTAGGAAATTACAAGAAGGAACTTGCACACTTACAGAAACTTGCACACTAGTACTACTTTGATCTTGCACACTTGCACTTCTGCCATCTTCTCTTTGATGCCTCCTTCATTAGTCTAGGTCTTTATTTATAGTGAACTGACTGTCCTTTGCTAGGAACTAGGAAGTTGCTTCGGCATGAAGTAAGTTGGGTGGAGGACAGTGATGTGCCCACTGAGGAAAATAGGGGTCAGTAGAGCAAAAAGTGTCCACTAAGTTGTGAGTAGAGAGTGACTTCTGAGGAATGTTTTTCCACTAAGTAACATCTATCAGTGGAGTGTTGTTTGACGTCATGACTTTGTGATTTTGTTGTGACGTCAGAGCTTGCGTCATGGTTAAAGCTCCATCATGTTATCGAGATTTTGTTCATCAACTAAGTCTAAAGAAGGCGCTTGCGAGCTAGTAGCTCTGGCTTGGACAACTAAGTAGGAGATGGCTGCTCTTGCTGAGCTAGCTAATTTCTTGGAAATCCATTGTTCATTTTTCTTTTCGTAATGCCACTTTAATGTATCATGTTGGGTGGTAAAGTTAAAAAGAAAAAAATATAGTTCTCATACCTCGGGGCCAATATATTTTTTTGGTATAAGTTTCACCTGCTAGAAGGTATTTCGAGGGATCATCATGCTGGTCCCATAACCAATTATTGCCTTGAACCGAAGCTCGCTAGTGTTTTAACTAATCTGCTGGTTCAGTAAATGCTGTCCATTCTAGATCTGAAAGATAATCTTCGAGTTCCACTTGGTGACCATTGATTTCACGGATATCCATTCCGATTAAGTGTTTTCCGGGTTCTATTTTCAAGTTTAGCCATATTGGTGAGAGCATTCAAATGTACAGATGATAAATAGGATACATTGAGGCAACGTTATGAAGAGAAAAATGAACAATGGATTTCCAAGAAATTAGGCAGCCCAACAAGAGTAACCACCTCCTACTTAGCTACCTAGGCTAGAGCTACTAGCTCCCAAGCGCCTTCTTTGGACTCAGTCGGTGAACAAAATCTAGACAGCATGATGCAGCCTTAACCATGATGCAAGCTTCGACGTCACAACAAAATCACTACGTAAGCTATGACGTCAAATAACACTCCACCAACAGATGTTATTTAGTTGCAAATCTTTCCTCATAAGTCATCATCCACTCACAACTTAGCGGACACTTTTTTGCTCCACTGGCCTCTCTTTTCCTCCATGGACACATTACTATATTCCACTCAACTTCATGCCGAAGCAATTTCCTAGCAAAGGCTAGTCAATTCATTATAAATAAAGCCCCATACTAATGAAGGAGGCATCGAAGAGAAGATAGCAGAAGACTAATGAAGGAGGCATCGACAGAAAATAGCAGAAGATTAATGGAGGCATCAAATAGAAGATAACAGAAGTGCAAGTGTGCAAGATCAAAGTAGTATTAGTGTGCGAGTTTCTCTTAAGTGTGCAAGTTCCTTCTTGTAATGCCATTACTTTTCAATATTTTCTATTTGTGTGTAAGAATATTAGTTCTTTAGGAAGAACTAACAGAACTCTTTCCCAGGTTCAAGCAAGGCTCTGTTTCTTCTTCTCCGAGTCTTACAATCTGTCTCAGTATTTATCTAAGTAACATTGTTATGAATAATAATTGTACAAGATCAATATTGATCATATAAGACCTGTGTAGGCTAAATAAGATAGGCAAGTGGCTGAAACCTAAAATAGTCGGTGCTATGGTTTATGAACTGATCTGTCCTTGAGAGGCGGGGCTCACTGAAATAGAGTATCAACCCTAGTTTTTCAACCCTCAAAACCAGACCATAACAACTCCATCGGAGCCCTTTTAATATTGCTTTCTCCATCAGACCTAGTTCTTCAACCCTCAAAACCAGACCATAACAACTCCATCGGAGCCCTTTTAATATTGCTCTCTCCATCAGATCTAGTTCTTCAACCCTCAAAACTATATCATAACAACTCCATCGGAGCCCTTTTAATATTGCTATCAGAACAACTTGAATTGTTTGCTACTTTCATGTACTAATAGGTTATTAAAAGGGGATATTTCTGATTATAAAACAATTGATGTCCACAATAACATGGAGTAGAACCTGAGTTCAGTGCCTTAAATCTAGTTCCTTGGATGAGTTGCTTCTAAGATACATGGAATTGCTAGCCTGTTCATCATACTCTTATGTGAATTGCATAGTGATTTCCGTGACTCTGTTTTGGGCATCATCTTATGCATTCGGAAAAGCATGTGACTTGCAGGCATAAGTTTGATTGGCCTCCATTTGTGGAATTTAGCTATGAAATGTATTTAATCATGGATTATCTTTTATATTTGTGTGCAATAGGTACATTCCCATTTATTTTTTAATAAAATTATTGCACGCCATTTCTACATAAAGAATTCAATAAAACATTGTGTGTAAAAAAAATCTCCTTACTATCGATATAATGAAATCCTTTGCCTGTGGAGAAATGAGCACATTACATGGAAATTTGGGACTGCTCCAAGTTTCCAACATAAAGCTAATAATCTCCTATGTTGCCTTCCCAAGAATCTGTTAAGATATCATTAATACCAACACCTTTCTTTCAATATGTGTAGTTTTCAGTGAATTTTTGTCTAAGCCTTCTATGAATTGGCATGCTTCTTTTTGTTGTCAATCTAATAGGAGACCTGGTGATGAGAGTGATGGTGATAGTTACCGGGATTCAAGTAGTGATTTAAGTAGTGACCATGAACATGAAAAGGGGCTCAGATACTCAAAAGCATGCGGTCCAGAGCATGTTTATGGAAACATGCCCTTAGGGATGGATTGTCTTTGTTGGAGAGAGAAATATTGGAACCAACAAGAGGGATCTTCAAGTGATGATGGGGATTGTGGGCATTCACAGACTGATTTGCTGTTTGAATATCTTGAACAGGATCCACCATTTGTTCGTGAACCTTTATTTGATAAGGTATGCATGCTTTTCTTACCTTTACAAAATTAGTTTGTTTTCCTTTTGATATTTAATTTCAGTATGTTCCTACAGATCTCAGATCTTGCTGCTCATTTTCCTGCATTGAAATCTCTTAGAAGTTGTGATCTACTTCCATCTAGCTGGATTTCGGTTGCATGGTGAGATTTGAATTATTTGAAATTCAATTATTGTTTGAATTATTGGATTTTCTCTAACCTAAATTTGTTTAGGTACCCTATATATAGAATACCTACAGGCCCTACATTGAAGGATCTGGATGCCTGCTTTCTGACATTTCATTCTCTTTCGACTCCGATGAAAGGTAAAGGTATCGTTTTTTAGTGTTCACGTTGTTCTCCTTGTATATCCTTGTTGCCCATCTATTGTACAATAAACTTAAGCTGGCCATCAATTGTTATTAAAACTGAAATTTTTCTTAAGTTGCCCATGGAAATACTAATAAAGTTGTGAATTCTCTTAAATCTGCCTTCTTTGTCAACATTCTTATATACCTTCATTATTACATATTTTGGACCATGCCGTATTTTTAATAAACCTATCGCCCCCTTTTAAAACATGTAAATTTCCACTACTCATCTGTTAACTAATGAAATATTTGCATGCTAAATCATCCACATTGTACAATCATCTGCTGGATGAATTGGCATCTGGAAACATCACCAGTTGCCAGAATCTGGATAGAAATTTGTTATGATTTTATTCAATATACAATATATTTGTTATATTTGAAACTACATAATAGATTGGATCATAAAATTCATGATAGATTTTGTAAACAACCGTATATATTTGGTAGTTTCTTGGGTTGGAACAGCAATTGACTATCTTTTTAAATGAATGCCATCATTTATCTGTTACATTCTCTTATGCAAGTAAACCAAAATTCACTATGTATTATGTATTGGATTGAGTGTTTTTTAGAGGAATTTGTAATACTTAGTTTATATACATTCTTGCCTTGCATGCTTTGCACTCTTCTTTTTTTGACAGTATTTTTTCAATGCTACGTTCCTAGTTTAATCGAGATTTATATCCTTTTTGCTTTAACTGCCCATGGAAAATTTGTACTTTTACTAATGCAATTCACACATTCTATATTGAATTTAGAATATGAAATCCAAGATATGTCAAGTATATATAATATTCATGTTTGCTACACTGTTCTTGTGTAGTTTTAACTTGTTAATTTAATTTAACAAAAAAGATTTGTAGTTGCAAGCATTCAGTAGTACCATATGGCGGTCGCATTGTTCTTCCTTCTTCATTGTTTAACCTCCGAGTTTTCTAATCCATTTCTCGGTTTCAATGCAGAATGTCCTGTGACATCTGTGCCGCTAGGGGTGAATGATGTTGCTATGGTCTCCCTTCCCTCGTTCGGGCTTGCTTCCTACAAGTTCAGAGGATCTATTTGGACTCCCAATGGCGGAAGAGAGTTCCAATTGGTGAATACCCTTGTGCAAGTTGCCGAAAAATGGGTGCGGCATCTGAATGTTGATCACCCAGACTACTCTTTCTTCACTTCACGTGGTGCCTACCGGAGATAGAACTCGATGGTATTGTGTTTCCCCCGAACTGCACGATAAGCAATAAGTTGCATCAGAACTCAGGCGGGGAAACGACCAAAACAAAGAGAAAAAGACGAGAATAAAGGCTCTTTCTTTGCAACAAAAGGAAAAGAGACGAGAGATCCAGCGGTGCGAAGGAGGATGAACATGTAGAGTTCTGGTGACTGGAGGGGGAACTTTGTTTTCTGTATGCACAGTTTGTCGCAAGGGGGCATGACGGTTTTGTTTTTTTTTTGTTTTTTGGTAGATGCCCTGATCAGTTTTAAGCCTCCCGGGCATGTTGTACAGGCTGCTTAAGTTGGTAGTGTTTTGAGGCACTGCGAGGGAGTGGACTGTTATCCTGTAGAATTATGGTGACTGGAGGAATAATTTTCTGTTGTTGTATGCACAGTTGTTTTTAGTTAGTATCGGATACGTAATTTATGTTGATTAATTTTGAAAATGATCCATAATTTTGAAAGTGATCAGTTTAATTTTACGAAGTTTTTTTTTATCTGTTATGTAAACAGGAAATTATTCGGACGACCATCAAAATGGCTCATCAATTTGATTGATGACTTCTGCAATGTAATTACATCTTTTTGACTTGTTAATTATGATAGATAAAGTGAATTGTTGAATATATATATCTTCAGGGTACGGATTCGGGGCGGGAGTATTAAATATTGATGCCTGAGTTTCATACCTGATACCTGAGTTTGAATCCAGCGCTTGAATCGAAAAGCAGCGAATGATTTTTTTTTAATTTTAATTTTTTGAAATATAATTAGTTGATGGGGTTGAGCATCTCGTGATTGACATATGGACTGAAAAAGCTACATGATAAGATTTATTGAGTTTGGATGACTCTCATTCAGTGACGCCCGAGTTCCTCTCGGAAAGGTGGATGTCCGAGACCATCACATGCAGGTATATTCTAGAGATCGATCCGGGAGGACACATGCTCGAGATCATCTCGGGAGGTCAAATCCCTGAGATCATCTTAGGAAGATGAACGCCCAGGACCCTCCCGACCAAAAGATCCCGAGATCACCTTGGGATAGCGGAGCCCAAGGAGCACCCGACCTCAAGTAACGGTCCCCTTTTCTTCGGATCTGCGGATAATCATCACCAATTATTACGAGATAATCATGACCCATAATTATCGCAACGGTTCGGATTTAATGGTTACGTAGACCGTTGCAAGGGTTATCCCGTAACCGACAATTGGGGGACATGGCGAAGATCATGGAGCACGTATGACTGTCGCCTCATGTATAAAAGGTACTCTAACCCCTTTGGTAAAAGATGACGCACACTCTAACTTACGTATTTTCCCTTGCTTCTTTCTATCTCTTAGACTGAGACACTGACTTGAGCGTCGGAGTGGGCTCTGCCGGACAACCTTCGACGTGTTCTCATTAACGCTTGTGTTAATCTCGCAGGGTGGAAATTCTTCCTCTAGCGTCAGCATCCGCGTGGGCTGAACCCTGATAACTGACCATTGACGTTGATTTCTTTCGGAACAAGATTGGCGCCGTATGTGGGAAACCAGTAAAGCACTAGAAGGAGTACCGATTGTTAGATCGTGAACGTCTTCCTAGAGGGGGGGGGGGGTGAATAACAACTTTTGATTTTTCTACCTACGTTGTTAGCGTGCGCAAGCAGAAACAATAATAACAAAATAAACAAACGCTAACACCAACCTTTACGTGGTTCGGAGATGATGCTCATACTCCCCGACAACCTGTAAGGTGGACGATCCCTCGATCCTTCAGCGGATCACTCACCGCATGCCCTCCGGCTAGCTCGTGTAGCTCCTTGTGGGTGGAGAAACCTCGCTACAACCTTAGACACACTTCTAAGCACCAAAGACTACTAACAAGCCCTAACCAAGCTTGTTTCGTCAAGGGTTTCCAGCCAAAACTGAGTCTCTTTAAATAGAACTCAAAGCTGGAAAACACTCTATCAGTCGACTGCCCTGGTCCCACTGAAAATCGACCATTGCAGCTCAATGTTCGAATTTTCAGCCAACACTACCAGTCACTACCAGTCGACTGCTCCCAGAGCAGTCGATTGGTCCAGGGTCGTACTTTCTGTGAGTTTCTGTTCTTGCTGGCAGTCGACTGGTTCATTACTAGTCGACTGCTCAGCTTACAAAAACACTTCTCCTCACTCCGAAGACCCTCCTTCACGTGTGCCTTCAAGTTCACTCCCTTGGTTTGTCCCTTGAAGTCCTCTTCCACCGGCTATCGTCCTTCAGATGCACACGCAAACCCTCGGCTTGCCTCCATGCCACCCTTCACGTGTGCCCTTTGAAGTCCACTTCCTGGCTTGCCCTTGGAGTCCTCTTCCCTCGGCTCTCGTCCCTTCATGACTTAGCTCACTCTTCACTAGCAGGCTCGACTGTTGCCTTTACGCCCTCTTCGTCTTTGACCCTCGTCCCTCAGATGCGCACGTAAGCCTCCAGCTTGCCTCCATGCCATCCTTCACGTACGCCTCGAAGTCCGCGTCCCTTGGCTCATCGTCCCTGCTATACCATGATCCCTGAGGTGCGCACACAAGCCCATGGCTTGCCTCCATGCCACCCTTCACCGTGCCGAAACCGTTCAGCTAAGTCAATATGTGCAACCTGCAAATCTGCACACTCACATACACATATCAAATACACAAGGGTAAACCTAACTTAAACCCTTTGCCCAAACATCAAAACACATGGTCACTTCGGACTATAGATTGCCCCAACAATCTCCCCTTTTTGATGTTTCGCAATACGTTTAAGTTAGGGAAAACAAATAGCAATAAATAGCAATAACAATGCTAAACAACCATTTGGACTTACGTTGCCAAGGCTCCACCTTGGACTTACACCGCCAATGCATATGCAAATGCAAACATGGATCCTATCCCAAGGCATCCCCACACCTAACATTCCCAAGTTAGGACTTTTACCAAAACGAGCTTTTTAAAACCTATCCCAAGGCTCCTCCTACATTGGACTTACAAAGGCTTTTTAAGAACCTCTCCAAGGTTCCCCTTACATCAAGAATGAGCAACAATGCTCCCCCTTCACCTAAGCCCCCTTAGACTTAGGATTTCTTGCAAAGGCGTGTTTGGTTTCCTAAATTAAACCCAATACTTCTCTCCCTTTGCCTAACATCAAAAAGACTCCAACAATTTCCCCCTTATTGGATCTTTTAACCCCTAATGATCCTAACCAAAGTGTACTAGCCCCCATACACTTGTTTTACATCATTTGGACACTTTCTGTTGGATCGGGTTGGACCGGCTAGAGGGGGGTGAATAGACGGTAAAAGAAATATGAAAGTAGAGGAACTCGTCTTAAAAATGAAACTTGGTCGCAACTGAGAACGTTGCTTCCAAGACAGTGGACGCTCAATAAAAATCTCGTTGTGGCGGAGAAGCATTAAAAAAATAACACACTAGACTTTTAGAGATTTTACAAGAATAAATAAAAATGATTGATTCCTAAAGCTAAATCTCTAAGCCTATTTATAGCCTAAGAGAATAAATCTGGATTGTTGATTTTTGATGAATTTTCTCTTGGCTGTTGATCCATGGATATAATCTGGACAGTTAATCTTGGATGGGATTAAACTACATCCATTAGATCTGATTAAAGGATAAAGTTATCCTTTAAGAGATAACTTTATCTTCTGCTCGCAACAGATAAATAACTTTATCATCTGCTCGCAACAACTTTAATCATATCTTTTCCTTATCTCAGTCGGTAAGGTTGGTGATTTACGTTGGCGAGGTTACTGGTTCGAATCTTCGCAGCAACAAATAAAATTCTTTTTGGTTCAGGTGCCTTGTTTGACTTGGTCAAACTGACCAGTCTTTTGGTTCATCTTCTGGGTGATTTCCGGCCAACCGGAGTTAGGCTCACTAGAACCTGACTCCGGCCTTTCGCCCCTCGAGCGTGCTTCGTCCCGGTTTCCCGTCCCTTGGGCGTCGCGTACGTCCTTCTCGATCCACCGGTGTACTCTTCCGCAGCTTCCGTGTCCCTCGGATTGTACCGAGCCCGTCGGCTTACTTCCCCGCACAATCCTTCTCGTCCACAACGTCTTACGCTCGACTTCCTCCGTACCTAAGCTCCTGCACACTTAGCGGAGGGATTAAACATACCAGGACCTAACTTAAATTGGTTGATCACATCAAAATCTACCCCTTAACTTAAGTTAGGGTAAACAAAATAAAAAAAACACGCATAATAATGTAAACAGTTAAAAAAAAATTAATTTAGAATAAATTAAAATTCTACCGCTTAACTTAATACTATTCCTCCCCCTTTGTTCACATCAAAAAAATGTGAAAATATAATTAGGGAAGAAGAAAATTTTTGAGTGCGATAAAAAATATTCTAAGTGAAAAAAATTGCGTTACCACAGATTTTTCAAATTTAAAATGGCATATTTTTTTCAAGGTTAATTCCATTTTTTTTAAAAAAAATGACATAAATAAAATCTAAATTTTTTTTTGATAAAATCTACAGCTGATGAGGAGATCAAAAAAAATGTGAAAATATAATTAGGGAAGAAGAAAATTTTTGAGTCCGATAAAAAATATTCTAAGTGAAAAAAATTGCGATACCACAGATTTTTCAAATTTAAAATGACATATTTTTTTCAAGGTTAATTCCATTTTTTTGTAAAAAAATTGACATAAATAAAATCTAAATTTTTTTTTTATAAAATCTACAGTTGATGAGGAGATCAAAAAAAAATCGGATCTTGTCAAAATATTTTTCTATCAAATTTTGAAAATAAAAAAAATATATTTCAATAAACAATTCATAAAAAATCGAAAAAAATCTGAATATTTTTGTTAAAGTCGAAGATGAAGATATGAGTTTGGAAAAAAATTTTAAGTTTTAAATTCGTTCACTAAGTCCAAAAATGACAGACTAACACATAAGAGTTCTTGAAGAGTAAATTTTAAAAAATTAGAAAAAAATACTTCGAAAAATTTGGAAAAAAAATTGTAATGAGTCTTTCTCCTAAACTCTTAATTTCAAATTTTGAGGGAAAAAAATATTCAAAAATTTTTGAAAAAAGTTCCAGTAGATAGACAGCATAATTGTGCATAAAAAATAACGATATAATTTTTATTAAAGAAACAAAATGTGCACATATATAATAACAAAAAAAAATATCAGTTTAATACAAATTTAGGAACCCAAAATAAGTTCCTGTTTACATGATTAATTAAAAACTTTGGCGGAATATAGCTTTTGGACACTTTTTTAAGTTGACCCTTATGATTTTTAAAATACCAATTTAAATTATCAGGAAAGCTATTTTTCTTTTGGCGTAAATATGCAATATCAATTTCTAATTTTTGCACTAAGGTTTTCAAATTATCATTTTCAGTTTTCAAAATATCAAAAGAGGTTGTAAGTGTTAATTCATTTTTTAATTTTTAATTTTCTTTTTCTAATCTACAATTAAATTTGAGCAAGGCTTTAACTCCTGCATATAATTGATCATGAGGAAGAAAACAAACCTCACTTACCGGGTCGCTTTCGAAAAGCGAGGTTCCTCTTTCGTCGTCGCTTTCTTCTGACGTCTCTCCCCCTTCATCAGTGCTCCCTTCTTGATGATTTGCCATCCGCGCAAGTCCCGCGTATTCTTGACCTTCCGACTCTTCTGACGAGGACTCATCGTCGAGTTGGATCTTCCTTGTGTTCAGTGCGGCGATGTCTGATTTCTTATTCTTTTTTTTCATGCAATTCCAGGAATTTCTCCCAGAGCTCTTTTGCCGAGTTGTAATTCTCGATGCGGTTAACTTCTTGCGCGGGAAGAACGGCTAGTAGATGAAATTCAGCTTTGCCGTTTGATTCAAAGTCTGATTTCTCCTTCTTGTTCCACGAGTGTATTTCTTTATCCTTGCCGTTGTTGTCTTTAGGAACTGAAAAACCATTTTTCATAATTATTAACAATTCAATATCAGTTTTAAAAAATACCTGCATTCGACGCTTCCACATCGCGAACTCCCCCTCAAATTTCAGCGGGTAGATTACGGCTCCAACCATTTTTCATGAAATTGCAGCAGTCGGCGATTAGTCCTTCTGCGGCGACCTTGGCTCTGATACCACTTGTTGGATCGGGTTGGACCAGCTAGAGGGGGGTGAATAGACGGTAAAAGAAATATGAAAGTGGAGGCACTCGTCTTAAAAATGAAACTTGGTCGCAACTGAGAACGTTGCTTCCAGGACAGTGGACGCTCAATAAAAATCTCCTTGTGGCGTAGAAGCCTTAAAAAAATAGCACACTAGACTTTTAGAGATTTTACAAGAATGAATAAAAATGATTGATTCCTAAAGCTAAATCTCTAAGCCTATTTATAGCCTAAGAGAATAAATCTGGATTGTTGATTTTTGATGAATTTTCTCTTGGCCGTTGATCCATTGATATAATCTGGACAGTTAATCTTGGATGGGATTAAACTACATCCATTAGATCTGATTAAAGGATAAAGTTATCCTTTAAGAGATAACTTTATCTTCTGCTCGCAACAGATAAATATCTTTATTATCTGCTCGCAACAATTTTAATCACATCTCTTCCTTATCTCAGTCGGTAAGGTTGGTGATTTACGTTCGCGAGGTTACTGGTTCGAATCTTCGCAGCAACAAATAAAATTCTTTTTGGTTCAGGTGCCTTGTTTGACTTGGTCAAACTGACCAGTCTTTTGGTTCGTCTTCTGGGTGATTTTCGGCCAACCGGAGTTAGGCTCACCCGAACCTGACTCCGGCCTTTCGCCCCTCGAGCGTGCTTCCTCCCGGTTTCCCGTCCCTTGGGCGTCGCGTACGTCCTTCTCGATCCACCGGTGTACTCTTCCGCAACTTTCGTGTCCCTCGGATTGTACCGAGCCCGTCGGCTTACTTCCCCGCACAATCCTTCTCGTCCGCAACGTCTTACGCTCGACTTCCTCCGTACCTAAGCTCCTGCACACTTAGCGAAGGGATTAAACATACCAGGACCTAACTTAAATTTGTTGATCACTTCAAAATCAACCACGGGTACTTACAATCTCTCCCTTTTTGATGTGCATCAATCCGAGTTAAGTTAGGATAAACAAAATAAAAAAACATGCATAATAATGTAAACAGTTAAAAAAAAAATTTAGAATAAATTAAAATTCTACACCTTAACTTAATACTATTCCTCCCCCTTTGATCACATCAAAAAAATGTGAAAATATAATTAGGGAAGAAGAAAATTTTTGAGTGCGATAAAAAATATTCTAAGTGAAAAAAATTGCGTTACCACAGATTTTTCAAATTTAAAATGACATATTTTTTTCAAGGTTAATTCCATTTTTTTGTAAAAAAATTGACATAAATAAAATCTAAATTTTTTTTTTTATAAAATCTACAGTTGATGAGGAGATCCAAAAAAAATCGGATCTGGTCAAAATATTTTTCTATCAAATTTTGAAAATAAAAAAAATATATTTCAATAAACAATTCATAAAAAATCGAAAAAAATCTGAATATTTTTGTTAAAGTCGAAGATGAAGATATGAGTTTGGAAAAAAATTTTGAGTTTTAAATTCGTTCACTAAGTCCAAAAATGACAGACTAACACATAAGAGTTCTTGAAGAGTAAATTTTAAAAAATTGGAAAAAAATACTTCGAAAAATTTGGAAAAAAAAATTGTAATGAGTCTTTCCCCTAAACTCTTAATTTCAAATTTTGAGGGAAAAAAATATTCAAAAATTTTTGAAAAAAGTTCCAGTAGATAGACAGCATAATTGTGCATAAAAAATAACGATATAATTTTTATTAAAGAAACAAAATGTGCACATATATAATAACAAAAAAAAATATCAGTTTAATACAAATTTAGGAACCCAAAATAAGTTCCTGTTTACATGATTAATTAAAAACTTTGGCGGAATATAGCTTTTGGACACTTTTTTAAGTTGACCCTTATGATTTTTAAAATACCAATTTAAATTATCAGGAAAGTTATTTTTCTTTTGGCGTAAATATGCAATATCAATTTCTAATTTTTGCACTAAGTTTTTCAAATTATCATTTTCATTTTTCAAAATATCAAAAGAGGTTGTAAGTGTTAATTCATTTTTTAATTTTTAATTTTCTTTTTCTAATCTACAATTAGATTTGAGCAAGGCTTTAACTCCTGCATATAATTGATCATGAGGAAGAAAACAAACCTCACTTACCGGGTCGCTTTCGAAAAGCGAGGTTCCTCTTTCGTCGTCACTTTCTTCTGACGTCTCTCCTCCTTCATCAGTGCTCCCTTCTTGATGATTTGCCATCCGCGCAAGTCCCGCGTATTCTTGACCTTCCGACTCTTCTGACGAGGACTCATCGTCGAGTTGGATCTTCCTTGTGTTCAGTGCGGCGATGTCTGATTTCTTATTCTTTTTTTTCATGCAATTCCAGGAATTTCTCCCAGAGCTCTTTTGCCGAGTTGTAATTCTCGATGCGGTTAACTTCTTGCGCGGGTAGAACGGCTAGTAGATGAAATTCAGCTTTGCTGTTTGTTTCAAAGTCTGATTTCTCCTTCTTGTTCCACGACTGTATTTCTTTATCTTTACCGTTGTTGTCTTTAGGAACTGAAAAACCATTTTTCATAATTATTAACAATTCAATATCAGTTTTAAAAAATACCTGCATTCGACGCTTCCACATCGCGAACTCCCCCTCAAATTTCGGCGGGTAGATTACGGCTCCAACCATTTTTCATGAAATTGCAGCAGTCGGCGATTAGTCCTTCTGCGGCGACCTTGGCTCTGATACCACTTGTTGGATCGGGTTGGACCAGCTAGAGGGGGGTGAATAGACGGTAAAAGAAATATGAAAGTGGAGGCACTCGTCTTAAAAATGAAACTTGGTCGCAACTGAGAACGTTGCTTCCAGGACAGTGGACGCTCAATAAAAATCTCCTTGTGGCGTAGAAGCCTTAAAAAAATAGCACACTAGACTTTTAGAGATTTTACAAGAATGAATAAAAATGATTGATTCCTAAAGCTAAATCTCTAAGCCTATTTATAGCCTAAGAGAATAAATCTGGATTGTTGATTTTTGATGAATTTTCTCTTGGCCGTTGATCCATGGATATAATCTGGGCAGTTAATCTTGGATGGGATTAAACTGCATCCATTAGATCTGATTAAAGGATAAAGTTATCCTTTAAGAGATAACTTTATCTTCTGCTCGCAACAGATAAATAACTTTATCATTTGCTCGCAACAACTTTAATCATATCTTTTCCTTATCTCAGTCGGTAAGGTTGGTGATTTACGTTGGCGAGGTTACTGGTTCGAATTTTCGCAGCAACAAATAAAATTCTTTTTGGTTCAGGTGCCTTGTTTGACTTGGTCAAACTGACCAGTCTTTTGGTTCGTCTTCTGGGTGATTTCCGGCCAACCGGAGTTAGGCTCACCAGAACCTGACTTCGGCCTTTCGCCCCTCGAGCGTGCTTCCTCCCGGTTTCCCGTCCCTTGGGCGTCACGTACGTCCTTCTCGATCCAGCGGTGTACTCTTCTGCAACTTTCGTGTCCCTCGGATTGTACCGAGCCCGTCGGCTTACTTCCCCGCACAATCCTTCACGTCCGCAACGTCTTACGCTCGACTTCCTCCGTACCTAAGCTCCTGCACACTTAGCGAAGGGATTAAACATACCAGGACCTAACTTAAATTTGTTGATCACATCAAAATCAACCACGGGTACTTACAATCTCTCCCTTTTTGATGTACATCAATCCGAGTTAAGTTAGGATAAACAAAATAAAAAAAACATGCATAATAATGTAAACAGTTAAAAAAAAAATTTAGAATAAATTAAAATTCTACCCCTTAACTTAATACTATTCCTCCCCCTTTGATCACATCAAAAAAATGTGAAAATATAATTAGGGAAGAAGAAAATTTTTGAGTGCGATAAAAAATATTCTAAGTGAAAAAAATTGCGTTACCACAGATTTTTCAAATTTAAAATGACATATTTTTTTCAAGGTTAATTCCATTTTTTGTAAAAAAAATGACATAAATAAAATCTAAATTTTTTTTTGATAAAATCTACAGCTGATGAGGAGATCCAAAAAAAATCGGATCTGGTCAAAATATTTTTCTATCAAATTTTGAAAATAAAAAAATATATTTCAATAAACAATTCATAAAAAATCGAAAAAAATCTGAATATTTTTGTTAAAGTCGAAGATGAAGATATGAGTTTGGAAAAAAATTTTGAGTTTTAAATTCGTTCACTAAGTCCAAAAATGACAGACTAACACATAAGAGTTCTTGAAGAGTAAATTTTAAAAAATTGGAAAAAAATACTTCGAAAAATTTGAAAAAAAATTGTAATGAGTCTTTCCCCTAAACTCTTAATTTCAAATTTTGAGGGAAAAAAATATTCAAAAATTTTTGAAAAAAGTTCCAATAGATAGACAGCATAATTGTGCATAAAAAATAACGATATAATTTTTATTAAAGAAACAAAATGTGCACATATATAATAACAAAAAAAATATCAGTTTAATACAAATTTTGGAACCCAAAATAAGTTCCTGTTTACATGATTAATTAAAAACTTTGGCGGAATATAGCTTTTGGACACTTTTTTAAGTTGACCCTTATGATTTTTAAAATACCAATTTAAATTATCAGGAAAGCTATTTTTCTTTTGGCGTAAATATGCAATATCAATTTCTAATTTTTGCACTAAGTTTTTCAAATTATCATTTTCATTTTTCAAAATATCAAAAGAGGTTGTAAGTGTTAATTCATTTTTTAATTTTTAATTTTCTTTTTCTAATCTACAATTAGATTTGAGCAAGGCTTTAACTCCTGCATATAATTGATCATGAGGAAAAAAACAAACCTCACTTACCGGGTCGCTTTCGAAAAGCGAGGTTCCTCTTTCGTCGTCGCTTTCTTCTGACGTCTCTCCCCCTTCATCAGTGCTCCCTTCTTGATGATTTGCCATCCGCGCAAGTCCCGCGTATTCTTGACCTTCTGACTCTTCTGACGAGGACTCATCGTCGAGTTGGATCTTCCTTGTGTTCAGTGCGGCGATGTCTGATTTCTTATTCTTTTTTTTCATGCAATTCCAGGAATTTCTCCCAGAGCTCTTTTGCCGAGTTGTAATTCTCGATGCGGTTAACTTGTTGCGCGGGAAGAACGGCTAGTAGATGAAATTCAGCTTTGCTGTTTGTTTCAAAGTCTGATTTCTCCTTCTTGTTCCACGACTGTATTTCTTTATCCTTACCGTTGTTGTCTTTAGGAACTGAAAAACCATTTTTCATAATTATTAACAATTCAATATCAGTTTTAAAAAATACCTGCATTCGACGCTTCCACATCGCGAACTCCCCCTCAAATTTCAGCGGGTAGATTACGGCTCCAACCATTTTTCATGAAATTGCAGCAGTCGGCGATTAGTCCTTCTGCGGCGACCTTGGCTCTGATACCACTTGTTGGATCGGGTTGGACCAGCTAGAGGGGGGTGAATAGACGATAAAAGAAATATGAAAGTGGAGGCACTCGTCTTAAAAATGAAACTTGGTCGCAACTGAGAACGTTGCTTCCAAGACAGTGGACGCTCAATAAAAATCTCCTTGTGGCGGAGAAGCCTTAAAAAAATAGCACACTAGACTTTTAGAGATTTTACAAGAATGAATAAAAATGATTGATTCCTAAAGCTAAATCTCTAAGCCTCTTTATAGCCTAAGAGAATAAATCTGGATTGTTAATTTTTGATGAATTTTCTCTTGGCCGTTGATCCATGGATATAATCTGGGCAGTTAATCTTGGATGGGATTAAACTGCATCCATTAGATCTGATTAAAGGATAAAGTTATCCTTTAAGAGATAACTTTATCTTCTGCTCGCAACAGATAAATAACTTTATCATCTGCTCGCAACAACTTTAATCATATCTTTTCCTTATCTCAGTCGGTAAGGTTGGTGATTTACGTTGGCGAGGTTACTGGTTCGAATTTTCGCAGCAACAAATAAAATTCTTTTTGGTTCAGGTGCCTTGTTTGACTTGGTCAAATTGACCAGTCTTTTGGTTCATCTTCTGGGTGATTTCTGGCCAACCGGAGTTAGGCTCACCCGAACCTGACTCCGGCCTTTCGCCCCTCGAGCGTGCTTCCTCCCGGTTTCCCGTCCCTTGGGCGTCACGTACGTCCTTCTCGATCCACCGGTGTACTCTTCCGCAGCTTCCGTGTCCCTCGGATTGTACCGAGCCCGTCGGCTTACTTCCCCGCACAATCCTTCTCGTCCGCAACGTCTTACGCTCGACTTCCTCCGTACCTAAGCTCCTACACACTTGGCAGAGGGATTAAACATACCAGGACATAACTTAAATTGGTTGATCACATCAAAATCAACCAGGGGTACTTAAACTTTCCACCTGCTGAAACCCAATTCAGTCCAGATCAGTCGACTGCCCCAAAGGGCAGTCGACTGGTACGCTGAAAAAAATCTAATTTCAGCTTTCTGAATCCAAATTCAGAAATGCATCAGAAATTCCACACATCTCCAAAAATTCTCAAATTTTGTGGAGAAGTTTGTGATACCCATACCTACTTGGAAAAAATACATTCAAAAATATATCTATTATCATTCCCAAGTTTGACTCAAAACCCAAAACTAGCTAAAAAGTTCAATTGAACCTTGACCTAAAGTCCTAGTTTTGATTTCCTCTTGATGTTACTGCCCATACCAATCCACAGTGCATTCCTAGCATTGATTTATATGACATTTATACATCAAAAATCAACTTTCATGCTATATGACCCCAATGTCATATTTCCATGCATGAAACTCAAAACCAACGTGCTAAAACCTAAGAATTGAGACTCAAGTTCGTCTCCAATTCTTTTGGCATACTCCATGGTCCATCTAGACCTCTAGGAGAACCCCTCCCGAGATCCATTCACCATATATCCCAAAAGACTCCTAGAGCTCCTCCTTGAGCTCTTAGCCCTAGCCACCTCCCTAGGTGACTCAATAACCACTAGACCACACCGTTCTTCCCCCGGCGACTCTTGACCTACAAACTTTACCTTCTTAACCTTAGACACCTTGTCCTTGGTTAAGTCTTTCTTTTTCCCTTGAAATGGCACCCCCTTGCCATTTTGGATTTTCCCTCCTTGCCATAATTATATGCTACCCTAGCATATTTCTTCCCATTGGCATTGGAGCTCTTAGATTGGTATCCCAACCCCGATCTATCATTGTTGGGTTTTAGACCACCCAACATCATATCTAAACTCTTAGATCCAACCGTGAATCTTTCTAGGGTCTTTTCCAACCTATCAAGCTTTTCCCTTAATGCTTGATTTTCTCTTTCTAGGTTCTCAAACCTAGTATCCACATGTCCTCCTTGGACATTTCTAGACCTACCCACCTTTCTAAGCATATGCCTCCCCATCTTGGGATTCTTGCCTTGATCCTTAGGTCCAAAGGTCTTAGATTTTTCATGATGCATGACCTTTCTAGGGTTTTGATCTACCTTGTTAATCCTATTCCTATCATTATACCTAAATCCATGATTATGCACAAGCAAGCATTTTTCATTAATTCTAGCATGCATGGAGGAGCTTAAGTTTGAATTGCATTTCAATTTAAAGTTAGGGATTACCTCCCTTACCCTTGTAGCTCCCCCTTGATGCAAGCTTTTTTTTCTTTTCCTTCTTCTCCCATCTTCTCAAGTGCTCCATTCTCTTGAGCTCTCTTTTTCTCGGACACTTGGTATGATAGTGCCCTAGTTCCTCACATGTGAAGCATCTAATTTTCTTTTTTTTCTCTTGGGCTTCTTCACTCTTACAACCCATGTTAGATTTAAAAGAAATTGAAATGAGTTTAGGTTTTACCTCCTTTCTCTTACCCTTTGGACACTTGTCCTTGTAGTGTCCCTTTTCATTGCACCCAAAGCAAATAATGTGGTCTTTTGTTCTTACTTTGGTGGAGGTAGGAGCTTCTTCTTGCTCCGGTATTGATGAGGGTCTCTCCTCCCCCTCAATTCTTGACGTGGAGACCTCTTCTTCTTGAACCATTTGACTTGTCTCCTTGGCCTCTTGAGCTTAGTAGGATTTTCATGAAATTCTCTTATCTTGTTCCATAGCTCATATGCATTGTGATACTCTCCTACACCACTTAACACATTAGTAGGCAAAATGTTAGTCAATACCGAGGTTACCTTCTCATTTGCCCTTGATTGACTTTGTTGCTCTTTGGTTCAAGATCTAGGTCTAAGTCTTTTCCCATGTTTGTCTCTTGGAATTTCGAAAGGTTCTTCTAGCACCATTATGCATTCCCACTCCATTCCAAACCAAGTCTTCATCCTTATCTTCCAATAACCAAAATCTTCATGATCATAGGATGGTGGAGTGTTGATATCATTCCCCAACTTGTCTTCCATCATTCTTCTCCTCTAGCTTGTGCTCCTTTGGCGGTTATTCCAACAAGAGCGAATCTCGCTCTGATACTACTTGTTAGATCGTGAATGTCTTGCTAGAGGGGAGGGGGGTGAATAACAACTTTTGATTCTTCTACTTACATTGTTAGCGTGTGCAAGCAGAAACAATAATAACAAAGACAAACAAACGCTAACACCAACCTTTACGTGATTCGGAGATGATGCTCCTACTCCACGACAACCCGTAAGGTGGACGATCCCTCGATCCTTCGGTGAATCACTCCCCGGATGCCCTCCGGCTAGCTCGTGTAGCTCCTTGTGGGTGGAGAAACTTCGTCACAACCTTGGACACACTTCTGAGCACCAAAGACTACTAACAAGCCCTAACCAAGCTTGTTTCGTCAAGGGTTTCCAGCCAAAACTGAGTCTCTTTAAATAGAGCTCAAGGCTGGAAAACACCCTACCAGTCGACTGCCCCCAGGGCAGTCAACGGTCCCGCTGAAAATTGACTGTTGCAACTCAACGTTCGAATTTTCAACCAACACTACCAGTCACTACCAGTCGACTGCTCTGGGAGCAGTCAACTGGTCCAAGGTCGACTACTTTCTGTGAGTTTCTGTTCTTGCTGGCAGTCGACTGGTTCATTACCACTCGACTGCCCAGCTTACAAAAACACTTCTCCTCACTTCGAAGACCCTCCTTCACGTGTGCCTTCAAGTTCACTCCCTTGGCTTGTCCCTTGAAGTCCTCTTCCACCGGCTATTGTCCCTCGGATGCGCACGCAAACCCTCAGCTTGCCTCCATGCCACCCTTCACGTGTGCCCTTTGAAGTCCACTTCTCGGCTTGCCCTTGGAGTCCTCTGTTGGATCGAGAAATGCGAGAGAGGGGGGGGGGGGTGAATGTCGCAATTCGTTCGGATTTAAAAAGAGCGGGTGCGCAGCGGAAATAAAAGAGAACACAATAATGCAAACACAGCTGGTTTACTTGGTTCGGAGCCTGGGTCGACTCCTACTCCAAGGCCCACGGTCGTTGACCGTTTTCTGCGGGCAATTCTATAAGTTCGCAAAAGTTTACACACAAATAATAAAAATATTCTCGTAAACTTAAATACAACTCTTGTTACCGATGTCCGGTGAAGATGGAAGTTCTGGAGCAGCGGGACGTCGTCGGCTTGAGTTGGCAGCTTTCTGGAGCGTGTCGTGGAAGCAGAAGAGCGTGGAATTGTCGAAGGAATTTGATATTCAAGAAGAGGGTCGAGGCCCTCTTTATATAGGGCAGGGGGCGCCCGACATGCTCGGGGCGCCCTCCACGTGGCTGCAGATCCGGCGATGCTCTAGTCAAAGCTGATCTCGTTATCTTCGGGATTGTTTTTGACTGGGGCGCCCGACGCGCACGGGGCGCCCGATTGACCGGTCAAACTTTATCACCGAGGCTTCGCGAGGGTGAGCTGCAGCCGCCTTCAGTGGCGTGGCACAGTGGGCGTCCGAGACACGCGGGGCGCCCGACATGCGGGGCGCCCGACAGACGCGGGGCGCCCCCGATTGCGCTGCTGTCGGGGCGTTTGCCTCTCTGCTGACTTTGGGTTGACTCTGGGGCGCCCGACACATCCGGGGCGCCCTGCTCAGCTACGGCCTCACTCCTTTGAGGCTCTCTGAGCTGCAGAAACACAGTCCTTCGGTCCTGCATCCAGGGTTAGTCCAAAACAGCAAACAATAAGTTAGTTAAAACAGCCTTAGCTGTCTTGGTTCTGACTTTGGATCTCCAAAATGGAGCCCTAGGTCGAATCGACGCCTAATGTTCCCTCAAGGGGAACGCGTCCTCACCTACTCCTCTCGGGAGAATTTACCTGGTGCCAACCGGCTCCTCCAGTTGGACTTTTGCCTGACGGTCCTTTGTCAGGGCTTGGATGCCGAGCTGTCCTTCGCCCGGTGCCTAGCATTCCTTCGCTAGGGCTTTAGTCCCAGGCTGTCCTTCGCCTAGAGCCTAGCAGTCCTTCGCTAGGTCTTGGATGCTGGCAGTCCTTCGCCAGTTGCCTAGCAGTCCTTCGCTAGGGCTTGGATGCTGGCAGTCCTTCGCCAGTTGCCTAGCAGTCCTTTGCTAGGGCTTGGATATTGGCAGTCCTTCGCCAGGTGCCTAGCAGTCCTTCGCTAGGGCTTGGATACTGGCAGTCCTCCGCCAGGTGCCTAGCAGTCCTTCGCTAGGGCTTTTTCTGCACACTCAGTGAACAACGTTAGATCACAAATAAACTTAACTTTGAATCCTTTGCCAATATCAAAACCAGGTTCGATATGGTGCTTCCTGCACCAACATCCTCTTCCCTCGGCTCCCCTCCCTTCATGACTCAGCTGACTCTTCACCAGCAGCCTTGACTGTTGCCTTTATGCCCTCTTCGTTTTTGACCCTCGTCCCTCAGATGCGCACGCAAGCCTCCAGCTTGCCTCCATGCCATCCTTCACGTACACCTCGAAGTCCGCATCCCTTGGCTCATCGTCCTTGCTATACCATGGTCCCTCAGGTGCGCACACAAGCCCACGGCTTGCCTCCATGCCACCCTTCACCGTGCCGAAGCCGTCCAGCTAAGTCAATATATGTAACCTGCAAACCTGCACACTAACATACACATATCAAATACACAAGGTAAACCTAACTTAAATCCTTTGCTCAAACATCAAAACACATGGTCACTTCGGATCATAGATTGCCCCAACACCGATGACAGAGCCGGTGGGACAATCTATCATCCTGACGAAAGAGGAACTAGATCGCTTGGTGGCCAACGCCATCAACGAGGCACTCCAACAGTAACAAATGGAGCCAGCCGCTTCACGACGAGGGGCTTCTGGGCAAGAGGAGATCCCAGTGATCTCTGGAGGTCCTACCGGAGCGAGAAAGACTTGCACTCAGTGATTGGAGAACTACCTCATAATCTCCTTTAGCCCAGAAGATCTGGAGGACACAGAAGCCCCCCCACTAGGACGTCCTAATAATTCTTGCGCGTGTCGCAAATTATGAAGTCAAGCGTGTCTTCGTGGATACAGGTAGTTTTGTGAATATCTTGTATAAGGCTGCTCTGGATCAGATGCAGATTAACGAGGATGAACTACTTCCGGTTTCGAACCTGCTCCTCGGTTTTGCCGGATACCGAGTACAGTCGATAGGACAAATTACCCTATCACTGTCGTTGGGCAGGGACGCTCTGGAGAGGACTAGGAGTCTCCTTTCCTGGTCTTGGATGCTCCCTCGTCCTACAATGCCATCTTGGGACTCCGACGCTCAGTATATTCCGGGAGGTGGTCTCTGTCTACCACTAGAAAATCAAATTTCCGGTAGGCGACCAAGTAGCTGAGTCAAAGGAGACCAGTGGGTGCTCAGGGAATAGGACTGAAGGGGTGCTCAGGGAGTCGGATAAAGAAATATCGTTCTTTCCATCCCTTGTGGGAGGAAGGAAGGCCCCCTAAGAACCTATGACTAGTGCAGGCTGTAAAGCTAAACGCCCCTCGTGAGCCCACCAGAACGAAGAAGAAATGGAAAAATCAGGGAGCCAAAGGGATGTCAAAAAGTTTAATGAGGATAAATGCCCCGCCCATCTGGGCAAAGACGTTTGGAGCCAGTTGGTGAAGAGGGATGTTAAAATAGGAGGTGACACTCATGAAGAAGGGGGAATGGATAAATGAAGACGTTTGGAGACCAGTGGGTGCTTAGGGAATAGGACTGAAGGGGTGCTCAGGTAGTTGGATAAAGAAATATCGTTCTTTCCATCCCTTGTGGGAGGAAGGAAGGCCCCCTAAAAACCTATGACTAGTGCAGGCTGTAAAGCTAAACGCCCCTCGTGAGCCCACCAGAACGAAGAAGAAATGGAAAAATCGGGGAGCCAAAGGGATGTCAAAAGTTTAATGAGGATAAATGCCCCGCCCATCTGGGCAAAGACGTTTGGAGCCAGTTGGTGAAGAGGGATGTCAAAATAGGAGGTGACACTCATGAAGAAGGGGGAATGGATAAATGAAGCCCTAATTCTATCTGCCCCAAGAAGAAGGTGAAAAAGACTGTAGGGCGTTCTATGGGTGATTGACCAAAGGCCGGAACTCTTACCTCCCAGTCCTCTGGGATACCATACCTCTCGCAGGTGGCCTGGAGGGATTCTAACCTAACCCTAGAGGAGATGGTATCATATCACTCCGGGTGGTAGGTTGGTTCCTCTAAAGAATCTTCGTCCTTGCCTCGGGTCTTCTTCTCTCTCTCTCTACTGGACCCATGGAGATGAAGGAAAGAAGAAAACAGAAAGAGACTTACACTTAGGGAATACGACAGCGAAACGAACAGCAATGATCGGAGATGTTTGAAAACAGATAACGCAAGAAGGCAGAGGGGTGTTGTTGCACCCGCTTTTATAGGGAGAAGTCGCCCGCCTGTGAGCAATAGGGAGGCAGCACGTCAATGGGGTTGATAGGGCATCCCGAGGAACCACCATCCTTTACTGTCGTCGCCTCGTATGGCCCGTAGTGCGGATCAACGAGAAATAGCCGCGGAAAGAATGACGGAGCACGTGGCGAGACAATATTCGTCAGATGACCTTGTCGCCATAAAGAGACCCCATGAGCTTTTTAAAAGGCCATGGACAACTATATATTAGGGTGTTGTCTCGAGGCTCGTAGAGAAGCGGGACACATTCGAAGAGCCGCCTGGGGCCCAGGGATGCATGGTCTGATTCCTCGGACTCGGCGGTCGCTAAGGAAGTAATAAAAGATATATGGACTACCATGACATAGCTTCTTCGCAACACCACTAGTCTATAATCAGTTAGTAACACTTCTTTTGATTAGACTTGAAGGGAGGGACTTGTGATGGGGTTGAGCACCCCGTGGCTGACACGTGGACTGAAGAAGCTATGTGGCAAGATCTACCGAGTCTGGACGACTCTCTTTCCGTGACACCCGAGGCCCCCTCGGGAAGGTAGATGCCCGAGACTACCACAGGCAGACATACTTTGGGAACCGACCCGGGAGGACACACGCCCGGGATCATCTCGGGAGGTCAGGTCCTCGAGATTACCTCGGGAAGTTGAATGCCCGGAACATTAGTGTTTAAAATTTTAGAATTTAAAAATTAGATTATAATTATTTTTTAATTTTAATTTTTTGAAATATAATTAGTGTTTAAAATTTTAAAAATTAAAAATTAGATTATAATAAATTTAAGTCAATAAGATTTTTTTAAGATCTAATTTTCCTATTTATTCAAAATAATAAATTTTAGATATTAAGAGGGTATATAATATATATTTAATGATTAAAATTTTAAGATTTAAAAATTAATTATAATTTGTTTAAATTAATAAGATAGTGTTTCCTCTTGATTATAATTTAATGATTAAAATTTTTTCAAGATAGTGTTTCCTCTTGATTTATGTTATATAATAAATATTAGATATTAATGAAATATATTATAAAATTAAAAAAATATTTATTAAAAAAATAAAAAAAAAACAACCCAAGCTCCTATTTTCGTATGGGCGCCTGGGCCAGTAGTCTGCAGTGTGACCCTGACGCTACGATATATATATATATATACAATAAGTCTCTCCTAAGGATCATTTTTGCGGACTTCGTGCGGACCTGCCCTCGTGGCAGGTCCACGTGGCATGGCAGGTCCGCGCAATCAAGAGGTTAAGGTGCGAGTAAGCATTTTCACGCGATCGATCGAAGCCCTAACTCCCTCCCTCGCCGTCTTCGCCCGAGTTCGCTCTTCACGCCGATCGATCGAAGCCGCACCAGCTTCCCTCGCCGTCTTCGTGCCGAACAACCGAAGCCCTAACTCCCTTCCTCTCTGCCTCGCCCTCCTCCCCGTCGCACGAAGTTCCTTCCCATCTTCCTTCTCAGCCGAAGCCCTAACTTTAAGCCGAAGGTCAGCCCCGACGAGCACGTGAAAACGCGTCCCGCTCGCGATCAATCCGAATGCTCTGCCCTAAATCCCGACTGCGACTTCGCCCACTCGCGTCGCCCTTCCATCTGCCGGCTTCTCCTTCTCGATACCGTGCCAAGGTCAGCCCCGACGAGCTCCGGCCTTCTCCCCTTTCGCAGCCCCGGCGTCCTCGCTGCCCCGGCCGGCGTCCTCGCTGCCCCGGCGAGCTCCGGCCTTCTCCCCTCTCCCAACCCCGGCGAGCTTCGGCCTACCGAGATCGTGCTCCCGACTGCGTCCTCGCTGCCCAGTCTCCTTCTCACCCGCTGCGTCCCGCTCCGGCGAGTTCGCCGACTCTGTCCTGCTCTCCGGCGAGTCTCCTTGCCCAACCCCAGTCCCGTTGCCCAGTCTCCTCCTGTTAAATTGCTGGATTTTTGTCTTTTGTTTTTCTTCCATTTCTAAGTCATCTGGTATAACTCATGTTTTGGTGTTTAATATTAGGCCACACTATTTCATCTATTATAATTATTTCAATGCGATTAACTGAATGCTGCTGTTTTGCTTCTGAAGCTATTGGCAATTAACACGATTAGATTATATCCACACTGAAATGCTAGCTGTAATTCCAAAGTTAGGCATTATATACCTTTCAGGGCATTTTCTTTTTCTTTTCACGTATATTTTCTTGCAAGAGCAATTTATTATAATTTACATCATATGGCTAAGTGTAAGTTGTTTCTCCTTTTCCTATAAATCTTTGTGCAGGATGATGATGAGGCTGATACTGTTGGCTGCTGCACTTTAAAGGTGTAGAATGTTGAGTTGGTTCCTCCAAATAAGTTGAAGGTAGCATCTATTAAGTAACACATTTCTCTATTTCTCATCATATTTTATGAATGATCTTAACTTCTTGATCTCTTCAGTTTGACTTCTTAGGTAAAGATTCTATTAGATACTTGAACACTGTGGAGGTCGAACCACATGTCTATAAAGCAATTGGGGATTTTCAAATTGGTGTGTTGGCTGCAATTTGTTTTCTCGTTCACATTTATTGACAATATGTTTGGACATTTTTCATAAGTTTCTTTTTCTTTTTCTTATTTTTTGTTAGCCACAAAGAGTAATGGTGGTAAGAAAGATAAGGGTGATGATCTCTTTGACTTGCTGGATACAAGCAAACTAAATGCACACCTGAAGGAACTCATGCCTGGACTTACTGCAAAAGTTTTTCGTACATACAATGCTTCTATTACCCTGGATGTTATAGTAAGAAACTGATTCTCGATCCCCATCAACTCATTTATTATCTGGCTTGTTTTTATATTGTGAGTTGGTATTTTATGAGCTTTAAAAATTGAAGTATGATGATGTAGTGAAGAATTGCTTGAAAAATCCAACTCTAACCATTTGTTAAATAAAAAAAAAATCTACTTTCTGCATTCACAACTAGAACAATTCGTTGGGTTGTTACATAAGTTTATGGATTTAGATTGTGGAGAAATCAATCTATTTCTTCTTTATTACATTTTTATGAATCCAAATAATTCTTGTTTACTATTTAGCTGCCAATTTATATATTTCCTTTGATTTTTCTCACTCGGCCTGCCATCTATATTGATGTTTTCCAAACAGTCCCAAAGAGATGAATTGGTGATGGATCTGAGTAGGGCTAAGAAAGGGAAGCCTCCACTTAAAGATAAAGAAGGGAAGCCAAAGAAGAACTTGGCCCCTGAAGTGTAATAAGCTTACCGAACTCATGAATGTTGTATGATCGATTTTTCTCTAAATACATCTGATCTGATGTGTCCTAACTTGCAGGATTGAGAAGAAGATTGCTCAGGTTGATGCCAAGATAGGAAAAATGGAAATGGATAAACAAATAAAAGAGGATCTGAAAACAGTTGCACTTGGAACATCCAAAATCAATTACCTTGACCCAAGAATATCAGTTGCGTGGTGCAAGAGGCATGAAGTACCCATAGAGAAGGTACTTGGTTTCAAATTTTATTTTTGAGACAAACACGTTGTTTTCATTGTCAGAATTGCCTCTAGTTGAGTACATTAGTAAACCTGCTACTGTCATTGCCTCCATTTATAATCCTTGGTTTGTTTATCTTTCTAGATATTTAACAAATCACTACTCGCAAAGTTTGCATGGGCTATGGATGTTGATCCTGACTTCAGATTCTAGAACTTATTTTCCCTGATCGAGTCATGCGGCAAAGAGAAGTTTGGAGCCATTCAACTTTCAGTTTCAAGTAAAATTTCAACAATGCTAGAAGTCTGTTGTCCGACACATGCGATGGCAGTTGCCACGCGACACTCAAATATACATGTACTTTGATTCAAAACCATTAGCAAATTCAAGTTAATTTCCATGATTAAATTAAATGTCCAAAATCAGATTGCCTCCATTAGTTCCCTGCGAATGAACTTGTTGTATGAGCTAGTTATTCTAGGCATGAAAATGTAGCTAATTTCAGCGAGGATATTTGATGTTGGAATGTAAACTTGAATGAATGGAAACTTTCATCAGCTAGAGACTATTATTGAATTTCAGAATCATCAAATATTTAAAAGCGAATTACTAATCAATTAATGATCTATTCATTTTAAAGTATATAAATCTGAAACTCGAAAACCAAACAAGTCATTCTAGAAAGTGAATTTCAGTAGTTACATGGCCTCCTTTTCTATTGCTTCAGACAAACAATAGTTTGAAAGCATGAGTAAAAGCTTCTAAACGAAGTGCTGTATTTGTTGATTAGAACACAATCACTTAGTTCACTCAAAACTATGATACATGTTAACCAAGCGATAACATTTGCTTGAAATGCCAAGTCATTTAACAGAGGTGGTAAAGAGCATTACAAATGAAAAAACTTCTCCAGCTGTTCATGACTGATGCCCATCCAGAATTCACACCAGCCCATACAAATGAAAAAACTGGAAACATTACACACAGAACGAATAAGATTGCGTTCCTTCAAATTTGCTTCACCAAAATAAACCACTTGTCCAGGTTTCACAATCAAAAAAATTAAACATGGGAGTAGATTGTCCACAAGAAAGCATCATTACAGTGTACAAATATCTACATGGTACGCCAAATACATCTGATGCTTAAACTACTTGAAAGTTTCAAGCTCCAACTCTTCCAGTTTTACAAAACTACACCTTCTGTATGCCATTAGTGACGTGCATCTTCTGAAGCTTGACAAAATTTCCAGCAGATTTTTCTTTTTCTTCTTGTTGTTGTTGTAGAAGGAACAGGTGCAGTAGCGATATAGATAGACATTAGCTCCCTGAGATAACATATCTTTTGAAATCTCGACTCCATGAGATATCGCTTGATCTGCAAAGCATCAAACCAAACATTTCATCAACAGGTCGGATAGCCAGGGTATAAAATTCAAAACAACAGAAAGACATTCACTAGAATAATTAGGAGCAATTATCCAAGAGGCTGATATTGGTGTTGGTATCAGTGGTGTCTAAGAGGCTAGTGATTTTTCCATTTCTCAGTTCAGATGGAACTCATCTCAAACGTGAAACACAAAAAGTGCGCTAGATCGACCCTTAGTGGAGCTCCGTCAACCAAGAGACAAGATCCGATTACAAGAGAGCCATCTTATACTCAATTGATGAAGTACAATCTAGAAAAGCTCTCACTCAAGAGTAAACACAGACTCATAAGGACATTTACTAAGAGAAGGATAAATCATCCATAACTTAAAGGAGGGATGTTAAAAATCATAGTAGCTACTAACAGAACCAAGCTAAGGGGACTGATTCTAATAAGAATGTCTCAAAATTTATCAAAAGATCAAATGTGAGATTGATCCTTGACAGAAGGATCTCTCAAGAGTTGATATACGGATCTCAAAAAAGGAATGACATCATCAAAAGTTTGCTCTGTCAAATTTGCCCTAGCATTTAAGCATCATAGTACGAGATCAAAATAGTTAAGCAAAGGATGAAGAGCCGCCTTACACAAGCAAAGCATTGAATCATTGCAAACATGTCTTAATTAGTCTAAACTGCATAATTAACAAGACATTGAATTTTGGGATTTCTAATAATTTACCTGCATTGAATCATTGCAAACATGTCTTAATTAGTCTAAACTGCATAATTAACAAGACATTGAATTTTGGGCTATATAACACATTTGGGATTTCTGCAAGTAAAATGCATCTAGTTAGTTATGTTAAGGAACACATCAAACAGAGATCAAAGAGGATGCTGGTGTTCTCAATGCATTGAATTTTGGAGGTTGAAACTATTTGTAGGTCCTGCTCCAATTCTTTATTAAATATAGAAAGAACAATTACTCCTTAAGATCAAATTCTTTATTAAATATAGAAAGAACAATTCAAACGAAACTGATTGAGGACTGATGTAAGCAACATTTTCAGAATGATAACTCCACACATTTTCAGCATGATAACTCCACACATTAAATAAAATTGATAAGGATAGAGATGTTTAGCTTAAACTCTAGGAAAAACATACCTTAGAAGTCAAGTTGGATAGTACCTCTTTCAATAAAGATTCGTCCAAATACAAGAAGAATACCATATGCTAACACCTGATCAATAACAAAAAGCATACCAAATAACAAGAACTATATCATATGCAAACACCTAATCAATACAACAAATGCACTAAACCAATAAGGAAATACATGCATACCGACCACAAATAATTACAAGCATCCTAGCGCATGTTAGAACCTACAACAATAAAGACAATTATTACCTTTATTTCTCAATGAACTATTATAATTTAACAAATTAAAACTAACAATACCAGCTATAGATGTCAAATCTGGTTGATATGTGTCATCAACACTGTTATGATTATTATCTTCAGTTGATCTGAAAATTGAAACATTGTCATATGTACAAAAATTATAATAAAAATTAAAATACATAATTAATGGACACATACCCTTGCTGTAAATTTGGACAGTTGCGCTTGTCATGTGATACTCCTCGATGTCCGCATCCACGACATAACCTAGAATTTGATGTTGCTTTCTCTTTCGATGATTTCAATCTCTTCCCACATCCCTTGGTTCTTACTAAAGAAGGATCGATAATACCAAGACTCTCATTCATGGACTTATTTCTTTGACTTCTATCACTGCATGTTCTACTAATGTTCATCTCTTGAATTTTTTTATGAATACATTCAAATTGTTCATCCAAGAAGGTTGTCCCCTCATTAGTCAAAGATGCATCATCAATTAATACTGAAGCTTTATAGGATAACTTTGAATGTCTCGACATCAACAACCTTTCTGGATTTGAATCCTCCCTCAAATTTGGCTCTCCCAAATCATATATTGCTCCAACTTTTGCATCTCGTGTCCATCGTTTCAATATATATGTATCAGGCAAATGAAAAATCTGGTTTATGCGAAAAAAAGTTAGCATATGCCTACATGGAATGCCCTCGAACTCAAATTTTGTGCAGCTACATGAAATATAATCCCTTTGTTTGTCATGTGTGAGTACCCTTGGTTTGGAGGAAGAAGAATTTTGAAATTTCATCACATTATAAACCAATAAGTCAACTCCTGTAAATGCCTGTTGCACATAATAATTATAACATTCGGTCATTTCACTTTGAAACTCCATCCATTTCTTTTTAGTGTACAACTGAACCATTTGGGTTTCCATTGGCCATGTAGTCATAGTCTTGGGTTGCTCATTCATATCAATATGATCTGCAACTAATTCATTATGTCTTTGCTATTAAAACGGGTGATAAAATCCATCAAGGAATTCTTATTTGAGACATATCTCTTGAAAAAAGCATGTGAACCCTCAGATCTTTGACTACTTGACATTCCAGCACAAAATATAGAACTAAAATAGGCTGGCGCCCATCTGTGTCGCAATTCATACATCAAAAACAACCAATCATTATTCTCCAAATTAGCATATTTGATAGTCTCTTCCCATGACTTCTCAAAATCATTAGGTGTGGTAGAATTTACAATGACATTCTTTATGCTTTGATAGTGATTTCGAAAAGTCAAAGGGGGTAATTTTTCTGGAAATTTATTCAGTATGTGCCACAAACAATATCTATGCACTGTATGAGGAAAAACTTGTGCAATGGCTTTTGTCATAGCAGGATCCTGATCAGTGATGATAACGTTTGGTGGACCTGTAGGCATGGCTTCTATAAACTTGTTAAGTAACCAAACAAAAGAATCAGTTTTCTCGTCACTTAGAAACCCACAACCAAAAAGAATTGTCTGATGATGATGATTAACTCCTACAAATGGTGCGAAGATCAAACCATATTTGTTTGTGTTATATGTTGTATCAAATACAACTATATCATCAAATACACTGTATGCTCTCCTTGATATATGATCAGCCCAAAAACACCTAGTAAATCTGTTATCTGAATCAGTCTCATAATCAAAGAAAAAAGATGAATTCTTCTCTTGCTCAGATATAAAAAACTCAATCAATGTTTCAGCATCAATACCCTTTTGTTCTTCTCTTAGATTTCTTTCTAAATTTCTAATATCTTTTTCTGTGCAACCAACCCCCTTAGGCCCCCCATGCTCTATCTCCAATAAGCGTATTTGTTGACAAGTAGGTACATTTGCCTCTGAAAATTGTTTTGTCAATGTTTTCTTTGCTGTTGAAATATTACGATGCGAGCGTAGCAAATGCACCTTTGATGGAGTCGAAAGCGGATGATTATGAGTTTCTATGAAGTTACTGACAACCCAATTAGGTCTAGTCTGTTTCTTGACAAATGCAATATTGGACTTACAACCCGTTCTAACTGCACCACGTGCTCTTTCCCTTATCACTTGATCAGTTTTTCCATGCCCTTCTTTAAAGCATACAAATTGTTTCCAAGTCACTTCATTTGTTATCTTATTTTTCTTGCTCGTGTGGATCCTTGAACTAAATCCAGCTTCTCGTGCATATTGATTATAGAATGAATATGCCTCATCTAGTGATGTAAATTCCATTCCAATTTTTGGTTTTCGATGATCTGCAACTTGAGGAATATAGTCATGATCATCAACACTTTGCCCTTCCATTTCTAGACGCCCTAAATAGAAATTGCAGGTATAACATAGTTAGACAATAAGAGGTGCACATTATATCAAATTCCATCAAAGAAATTTATCTACCTAGTTTTTCACAAATCAATCAGAGTTGCTGGAAATATGTAAATAAGCAGCATGATTTAATTTCAATCAAATTCCGTCAAAGAAATTTATCAGCCTAGTTTTTCATAGATCAAAGAACAAAAAAAAGGTTTGATCAAAAAAAGCCTTAAACCGAGCATGTGGCCTTCAAACTTTGTAAATTTATTTCCTAAAACAGGTTTTCCCATGGCATAAAAAAAACCTTAACTATAAACATGTTGCTTTTTTATAGATTTTTCAGCAGATGTATAACAAAAAATTGATCAGAAAGGAAAAAAATTTGAAAGAACCTGACGACCACCGAAAGAATTTCTCCTGTAAATTGTTCAGAAAGAGTTGCTTCAAAAACATCGAACCTGAAGAACACTGAAATTGAAAGAGTTGCTTCAAAAATCAATCAGAGGTTTTTGCACATTAATAATCAGAGATTTTTCAGCAGATGTATAACAAAAAATTGATCAGAAAGGAAAAAAAAAATTTGAAAGAACCTGAAGACCACCGAAAGAGTTACTCCTGTAAATTGTTCAGAAAGAGTTGCTTCAAAAATCAATCAGAAACCCTAGGTTCTGCCTTGAAAGAGTTGAAGCAGCGTCTTGGCACTAAAAGAGCGTCTTGAAAGAGTTGCTTCGGCTGAGAGCAGCGTCTTGAAAGAGTTGCTTCGGCTGAAAACAGGTTTCCACGGGGAAGCTTGGCACTGAAAACCCTAGCTTCGGCTGGGAACGAAGATGGCGAGGGAGGCACAGGGAGGAGGGAGCGAGGGCGCCACGGGGAGGAGGAGGCAGAGAGGGATGGAGTTAGGGCTTGGGTCGTTCAGCTCGAAGACGCGAGGGAGGCAGGATCGGGCCACGGGGAGGAGGGAGCGAGGGCGCCACGGGGAGGAGGAGGCAGAGAGGGATGGAGTTAGGGCTTGGGTCGTTCGGCTCGAAGACGCGAGGGAGGCAGGATCGGGCCGCGGGGAGGAGGGAGCGAGGGCGCCACGGGGAGGAGGAGGCAGAGAGGGATGGAGTTAGGGCTTGGGTCGTTCGGCTCGAAGACGCGAGGGAGGCAGGATCGGGCCACGGGGAGGAGGGAGCGACGGCGCCACGGGGAGGAGGAGGCAGAGAGGGAGGGAGGGAGGCAGGTTCGGCTCGAAGACGGCGAGGGAGGGTCTTAGGGCAACGTAAACATTCCATGAGCACTTAAACCGCGTGATTACGCGGACGAGCCACGCGGACCTGCCACGAGGGCAGGTTCGCACGAGTCCGCAAATTCGGTCCGCAGGGGAGCCGTCTTATATATATATATATATATATATATATATATATTGCGAACGTTATACCGTCATTTCTCTAAACTCAGGGCGACTATATTCAATACAGACACCTGTATTTGAGATTCAATAATTTTTTTTAAAATTTTTTGAGATATATTTAGGGTTTACGATTTTAAAATTTAAAGTTTGAGTTATAGTAGATTTAAGCCAATAAGATTTTTCACTATAGTTCAGTCGTCCCTCTTAAGTTATAGTATTTAAAATAAAAAAATTTAGATAGTCACAGAGTATATTATATGTATTTAACATTTAAAATTTTAGAATTTAGGAATTGAGTTATAGTAAAATTAAGTTAATAAGATTTTTTTTCCTAAAGTTCATACATTCCTTTTAGATTATGGTATTGAAGATAATAAATTTTAAATATTAATGGGATATATTATATGATTAATGAATTATTTAAAATATTATTTATTAAAAAAAGAAAAAATTGACCCAATGCCTAGGCTAATGATTTGTAGGATTGTGCTGTGGACAGTAGGCGGTATAGTGTTATTCTATAAAGATGGCAAGGGGGGAGACGAGGGTAGGTTTGTTATCGCTATATTTGCCCTTGAATTTCATCCCTGCCGCCATCCCCTCCCCGGTCTCCGTCCACATCTAATCGGGTAATCTCCATCCCCACAGGGATCATATCTTCATCCCTGTCCCGATCCCCGCTTTTCCATCCCGAAATTGTAAAAAGATATTGGAAATCCCCTTCTTCATCCTCAAATTGTAAAAGGATATCGGGAATCCCGTTCTCCATCCCATCCTCGTCCTCGTCTCCATTTTCGTCCCTGTCCCCCATCATGTCGTATCGGCCCGGATTCGGGGATGAGTATAGTATTTTCATATCCACCTCAATCCAAACCTAAACCTCAATTCGAACCCAAACTCGAATTTTTTTTTTCTGAGCCCGCCTCCATTACGGATTTTCTCCACGAGGTCTCGAACCTAGCAGAAATTGTCAATCCTATATATATATATATATATATATATATATATATATATATATATATATATATATATATAAGATTTTGATCTCCTGCGGACCGCTACCTGTGGACCACGTGCAGACCAGGGCGCCACAATGCCTGATCGGTCACGGAGGGCTCGGGAGCGTACTTCGACGAGTTCACCGTACCCCTAAGGTTCATCGCTCACCCCCTGGGTTATAGTTTTGTTCGGGGGCAGCGGCCGAAGGCCGCCGATGGTTCCGATCGACACGGGAGCGGCGCTCGCCGTGCGTGTCGTGCGTGATCGATTAGGGAAGTCCCTGATCAGTCGTCCGCATGCGGTCCGCATCTCGCGATCCGTACCTGATCATTCCTATATATATATATATATATATATATATATATATATATATATATATGAAAATAATTTAAATTTCATTAATATCATTTTAAAAATATTAAAAAATATAAAATTAAGGGTGATGTTTTTTTTTGAATTCAAAATATATATATATATATATATATAATTTGCTTGATCTCGTTGGATTGTTCAGATAAACAAGATAATTAAAAAGAAATAGAATGAGATATTCTTTAACCAAGCAATAATTTTTTTAACATAGTAAAATATAAAAAAATGTTCTATTCAACTGTTCTGATTGGCGCCTAGGAATATTTTTTGATTTATTTTAATCATCAATACGTAATTGAATAGATAATTTTCAAAATTAGTCGGTAAAAAAAAATTAAATTCTTGGATTATAAAAAAAATAGTTTTATCATTTGTTCATGCAATAGCGACAAAATAGTTTTCAATTTTCAAATCTCTAATGGTCGAGTCTTAATTTTAATAAATTAACTGATAACTTTTTTAAATGAATGATTGATAAAAAATGTTATGCCACTCTTAGCATCAATAATCAACGGATGATTTTTTTTTAATGAATGGATGATGAATCATCTGTTATGAATATTTTCAATTTATCCTACTAATTAATAAGAAATTAGAATGGAGCTAAGGTAGATATCTAACACTTATTAAAAAAAAATTATTTAATTATTTTACTTATGGAGGAATGATGCAGAGCAAGATATATTCATTATTTCTTAGACATTTAAAGACAAAGTTCTTGATATATTCATTATTTCTTAGATATTTAAAGACAAAGTTAACCATAAATTAATAGATGAATTTATAATAGATGTGAGTGTTTTTAGATTGATTGGATTGATGAGTAGAAAACTTCTATATAAATTTCTCTTAAATGATTGACCTACGTCGATAAGCTAATATATTTTATTATAAGTGCTTCTTGATTTATTTTTATTATCTTTGAGACTATGATTTAGTAGAAGAATGATTAATTGTCATCGTAAATATTTATTTTTTGATCTCCAATTATATTATATTTTATATATATATTTTTAAATGAGACGCGAACCTGATGGGCCGGGCCGATCGTCCGGATGGTCAATTTTATTAATAGTTTTTTTTCTTGATTTATTTTTGTTAGTTAATGAAAATTTTTGATATGGTCGGATACATCAACCCAAAATTAACACATACTGGTTGCCAACTAAAAAATTAAAAAAAAAAATAGATTTGATTTCGATTCATTTTAATCCCTTTGCGATTGAACCAGATTGGGAATCTATCTCTCCCTATCTATATACCATCCTCCGATCGTTCATTCTCTTGACGCCGCCGCCAAAGTGCGTGCACAGATCGCCACCGCAGTCTCTTCTTTTTAAACTCCTCCGCGTCGCGCCTGCGAAACCTCTCTAATGTACCCGCACCGTCGCCCGGGACTAGGGCAAGCCGCCGCGCCCGGCCTAGTTTCCCTCTCCCTCTTGCTTCTCTGCCTGCGCACACAGCACCTCTGACGACGATTGCGCGTCGCCGCT
Source organism: Boesenbergia rotunda (assembly GCA_024364735.1). Classification (NCBI taxonomy): domain Eukaryota; kingdom Viridiplantae; phylum Streptophyta; class Magnoliopsida; order Zingiberales; family Zingiberaceae; genus Boesenbergia; species Boesenbergia rotunda. The sequence goes on from JAGFNQ010000663.1 coordinate 187,290, forward strand.
GCTCGGAGATAGGCGCTAGCCAAGCTGCCAGGGACCTTTTTTTCCCGCATGTATCAGTCCAGCGCCGTCGCTTGAGACCTGCGCACCCCCGGCGCCCCCGATCGACGCCTGCGCGCGCCCAGCGCTGCTGCTGGACGCCCGCGCAGCCCGGCGCCGTCGGCTGGTTCTCGCGCACCCTGGAGCTTGTCGCCTGATCCTCACGCGGACGGGACTACCGCCGCCCCTGTGCTCTTGGGGGAAGCCGTCGCCGCTTTCTGCCTTGCATCCGAGGCATGCCAGCGATCAGGGCTTGTCTCGCGGCCAGCGAAGCTTGCCTAGCGGCGGGCCAACCTCGGGCCGGGTGTGACACCCCTCGCTCTCTCATTGCATTTTGCCTTCCAGGTTACCTTGCCCCTAGTCAGCAACCCCATCGACATCTCCTTGACGGCCAGTTACTCATCAACCAACCAGTGGTGGCTAGTTATTCGACTTATCTTGTATTCACTTCTCCGTCGTTTATGCACCATTCATGTGATTTCATGTGCGCACCTTATTCACTGGTGTCGCTTTGTTTCAGCTGATCGTGGCTAGCCAGAAGTTCCATCATACTATTCGAATAATTTTCTCTGATCTCAGAAATATGCACCTTGTCCAAGAAGCCCGTAATTTCGTCTCCAGTATCTTCTCACAGGCAGCTGATTTATTCAATCATCAGAGGTATCATTTCCTTTTTGTTTTGTCAGATTGACCAAGCAATTTCTTTTTTCAATATGTTTGCTTTGTGCATTTTCTTATAATTTAAGAACAGTATGTTATTGTGCATCAAATTTGTTACCTTTTTGTTGCTTTCTTTTCTAATTGGTTATGGTGTTTTTCCTGTGCTGTTCTTGTAGGGCTTTTGGGCAATCACTTTCTGTTGTTGAAAGCCAAGATGATGAACTGACAATTGATGAACCATACAGAGTTAGTGTTAGAGGATGTATCACAAAAGGAGGCAAGCAAAATCGTTCTAAGCATAATTATGACCCACCTGCTGTTTTCAATGTGTTGGATACAGTACTTGTGCATACTATGGAGAGACTGAAAAAATTAAGGTTGATTAATATTTGGTTCAATATTATAATCATATATCCATATAATTTACATGAAAGCCACATGTTATGGTAGCATCCTAAACTGAGTAAAGGTACATTTGTTTAAGGAAACTACATTTGTATTTTTTTCAACTTATGAAATTGTATATTTCCATTACAAAATCTAATATTGCATATGTGGTCTTCTAAATCCATAAATCTTATTGTCAATGCCATTATTTGGAAGTAAATACATGTTGATGATGTTTATTTAAATTATATAAAATGCCATATTATAATCTTAATAGATTTCTTTCTTTCTCTATTCACTTTTCGTTTTATTCTTTTCTTATAGTCTTTCTTCATACTCAAATGTCATTGAATGATACAAGGGATACCTACACTATTTCACCTTTATTCTAGTGAATTATTGTATTTAACAATTTTATATCAGAAAGACCTGGAGGCACACTGAATCTTCCCCATGTATTTGCAGGGAAAGCATTACAATTGTCAGTAGATATAGCTTGTATGAAGGCATTAGCAATGTTATGAGTTTTGAGACTGATGATTGTGTATTAATTAGGACATTGTGCGCTGAAGGAAAAGTTTTAGTTGCCTTTCAGCTCCATAATGAATTAATTATGAAAAAGATTGCTCCAGACCTGCACACATACAACTTCCTAATTAATGGGCTTTGTAAGACTGGTGACTTATCTAATGCAACTTGGCTTCTTGAGGCTATGAAGAATATGGGTGTATTTCCTAATCATATCACATACAATACCCTAATTGGTGGTTATTGTTGTTGGGATAGTGTGGACAGGGCTTTTGATCTTGTCTCTTCCATGATACAGAGTGGAGTAAGACCTAATGTAGTTACTTGCAATATACTTGTTCATGCGTTGTGCAATAGAGGTCTTTTGGTTGATGCAACAAAACTTCTCACAAATATACTAAAGGAACATGAGTCTCCAAATATAGTGACATCAACAATACTCATGGATGGACACATCAAAAAGGGAGATACAATGCAGGCACACATTATTTGGGCTGAAACATTGAGAAAAGGTATCAAAGTTGATCAAATTGCATATAATGTTTTGGTTAATGGATTTTGTTTGATGGATAATATGAAACTTGCGTATAGATATATTTCAGAAATGCTCAAAAAGGGTTTTGTTCCAGATGTCGTTACCTATAATACTCTTATGAGTGGTCTATTTAAAAATGGGTTGGTTGCTGAAGCTTGTGATGTATACCATAAGATGTCTCTTTCTGGTGTTATGGCTGACAGAATCTCACACAGGTTAATCGTTAGAGGTCTTTGTCAGCAGGGAGATGTCTTACAGGCCGCAATGATTTTGGGAGAAATGTTAAATCATGCCACAGTCCCTGAGCCTCATATTTGGAATCTCATCATCAATGGTTATGGAAAATTTGGCAATATTGCCAATGCTTATTCAGTTAAAAATATGATGACTGCGACAGGTGTGACTCCAAACGTCTTCACATTTAATGCACTGATCCACGCTGAAATCAAAGGAGGGAAATTAAAACATGCTTTAATGCTGAAGAAGGAGATGCTCAATTATGGGCTCGTTCCTGATGTCGCTACTTTTAACTTGCTGATTAGTGCTGCATGCAATATTGGTTATACTCATTTAGCTAGAAAACTGATCCATGAAATGTTGAGCAGAGGGTATCAACCTGATATAATTAGTTATACAGAATTGATTAGAGGTCTTTGTTTAAAGGGAAAAATCCAGGAAGCTGAACAAGTTTTCAAGAAGGTACAGGAATCTGGCATAATCATCGATCATGTGCCATTTCATATTCTTATTAAATTGTATTCAAAGGCTGGAAAGCTGGTTGAAGCTCTTGATCTCTATGAGAAAATGGCTCAAAAAGGTTTAGTGGGTCATTATTCTATGTACAATTCCTTATTTATTGCACTTCGAAAGAGAGGATATCTCATGGAAGCAAGCCAAGTATATGAACGAATGGATAAACTTCTGCAGCATAGATGTGAGATTGTCTTTTTAATTTCTTACTCTATTTTATTCACCAGGAGAAACATACTCGGTTATCATTAACTGTGGCCTCACTATGAAGCAACAGTTTGATTACTTGGAGCAAATATCCATTAATTTTTTTTTTTTTGACAAATGCATTTTTTATATGTAGGTTTCTACGGCCAACAATGACAAGCGCTATGGAAAAGAAGTATGAAGTTGGCGGTTGATATGTATATGCAACAGTTTGATACGCGTCATTTATTTACATCTTTCATAATATATGTTTTTATATCCTCTTATCACATTTTTCTGAATCTGAGATTGCAATTAGTCGTATATTATTCATTCTGCAACTGACAGGTAAAAAAGGCTCCCAATTCTAGTTATGAGAGCTATGATGGTTGTAGGGGTGGCATATTAGTTTGTTTCTTCGAAGAGGATCACTAAATATTGTTCATGTAAGATCTTGTAATTGTTACTTTAATCAGTCAAAGTGAAAAATTCATAGATTTTTTCATGAGTTATGGATTTGTTTTTCTATATGCTCTCGCTCACATTTCATTACTCAGTATTTGATAGATTTGACATAAAGCCTAAAGATTATCTCAAAGATCAAATTAGTTTTATCAGTTGGTTGCAACTGAAAGGATCTGGATATTTGTTTTATAGTCCATCAATTTTCACTAGAGGCGAGAGAGAGAGAGAGTGATTTCAAACTTGCAATTTAATAAAAGCATGAGTAATGGAGTAACACTTAAAGTGAGATGGTGATGTAGGACAATTTATAAGCTTTAAGGTTTACTTTTTCAGATTAATGGAACGAGAAGAAAGGAAGATGAAGAATAAGAGGATAGCCACATACATTTTCATGTTTGCTCTATCTAAAGTTGGATTTCACCTATTTTGCTGGGAAATCCATTTTCACCTTTCCTACTCATCAAGCTCACATGCCAGCTCTTCCTTGACACTACCAAGGTGAGATCTCTGTCACATCTATTGTTTTGTAGAGGCACTGTGTCATTGCATTGTCATGATTGGATTAGTCTAATTTCTGCCCGATAAACAAACAAGATGCATATTTTCTGGATCGCGTAGATCAATCTGATGTTATGCAAATTGCCAATTACTAATAGTATTTTTTAAAATGAAAATGGACTGCATATGCATCATGTGGTGGCTTGATCACATATGATAATGGCCATCTGCACAATCAGTATTTTTGGCTATGTATCTAGGCATGGAGCCATGTTCCAATGCAAACTCACGTCTCGCACTTAGACCAATAACGCCACCCAGTTTTGGTAACATTGACTGAACCGAGACCATCCAGTGTAGTTTGATAAAAGATGCCCTGGCCAAACTCCAAGCTCTCCAAACCCACCACAAGTGTGGGATAGTTAACAACCATAAGTTGTTCATAAAAAAGTGCAATCATTTCATTGCACTTATTGAGGACCTTTCCACGTTTAGGAGATCTGATTCTTAAGGCTCATCCTTTTCACATCTTCAGTCGTATCAGATTTACGGCCAGGGGATAGAATTTCCCTTTACAAGATGAAACTCTTGTATCTTCTCAGTAGACAATCTAACAAGTTAATGTGAAAATAATAGGAATGTTTCCATTAAGCAGCTTACTATTTGCAAAACGGTGCATAGTATAATTAAAGTTAAAGACTCAATTGAGCTCAAACCTTAGTTCACTGTTTTGAGGAGATCAGAGTGGATTCTTCTTTCTTTTCTTATCTAAATCTGGTAATCTTCTTGATTTTCATTACATGCTAGTATGCTCTACTGAAATTGTTCGATCGTCTGTTAAATATTGCCGGACTTCCCAGAGAAAACCAGAGGCAGTTTTGTGAATAACCTAACCCCTAACAGAAAAGTTTTTCCATCTTTAGTGTAAGCTCATGCTAATAGGAACACTACTGGTTATTCTTGTTTTAGATATGCCTAGGATCTAAATCCGGATTTGTTACAAAAAACTTTGTAAAACAAAATGACCTTTTAACCAACCAAACTATAAATTGCTTCTGTGGTCTTATATTACCTTTTAGCCACTACACGTTATGGGAAGAACAGCTATAATGTTGTTATATGCCAATATAGTTTTAAATTTATACTTATTCCTTTGCTTTTTGCTCGTGACAAGAAATACTTTTGATATGTTATCAAATGACGTTTGAATTGACAGCCACTCTACTTTCTTTCTGCATTTCACTACTGTATGCTGATCCCTTCTCTAGATTCCCTTTTATCAATTATAATATGCTGCACTTACTCCCTTGTTATCTGTGGCGAGTTCATCTGGCCTTCGAACTGGAAGCCACGCTTTTCTTCTGTTGTTCCAGTGAATCATTCTATTTTATCATTATCAATTCTAATCTAAATCCACGCTTTGCTTATCATTAGATTAATTCTTTGATGTTATAGTTTTTAAAATGTTTTCCTATTGTTATGTTGTTTTATCAAGTGAGCTTTGGTACAAATCACTTGTTCAACTTGCAGCAAGACAAGATTCTGCCTTATGAGAAAAGGCTCGAGGAGGCTCACTCAATCAAACTGCATTTGTAACTTCTGGTTAATCCTTGTTGAAACTATACCTGCTATCCTAGGTACGAATACAAGAGGTTTACACTATCACTGATTCTGCATACCTGATAAGCTTTAATTTAAGTTTTGCTTTGCCTTGTGATAACAATGTATAGTTGTGACTCGAAGACAGAGACCCCTGAGTGCAAGGCTTCAATGTATTCCGATCGATACTAAAATTTCACTTATGTGTTCTTGGAAAATCCATTATTATAAATTTACCCTCCTCTCCATACTGAAATTTTACTGCAAAGTCTAGTGTGTGAGCTACTTGTGATGCAAAGTTTCTTATATACTGTTCGAACACAATCAACGATAAAGATATTAACCACGAGCAATTTAATATTTCAACAGGAGTGCTGTGATAATAATTATTTATATTAGCAAACACAGAAAACAAATCGCCATTAGAGTAGGCGAAGCAGAGAGCACACTCGTACGTACACAAACGATACGAAATTCAACCTCCTACAACACACTGAAATTACGCTCGCAAGAACTAGGTTATATAGATGCGGATCACATGAAACCGGAGCTGGCTCAGCCGGAGATCTCGATGGACTTCACCTCCGGCTTCTTCACCTCCTCCTTAGGGATCGTGACCGTCAGCACGCCGTTCTCCATGCTGGCCTTCACCTGATCCACCTTGGCGTTCTCCGGCAGGCGGAAGCGGCGCAGGAACTTGCCGCTGCTGCGCTCGACGCGGTGCCACTTGTCCTTCTTCTCCTCTTGTTCCTTGGTGCGCTCGCCGCTGATCTGGAGGACCCGGCCTTCCTCCACCTCCACCTTCACCTCCTCCTTTTTGACGCCGGGGAGGTCCGCCTGAAACACGTGCGCCTCGGGAGTCTCCTTCCAGTCGATGCGGGTGTTGGCGAAGGCGGAGGTTTCATCGACGAAGCCGGGTTGTCTCTCGGCTAGAGTTCGGAAGGCATCCAATGGGAAGTCACGGAAAGGATCGAAGACGTCGAGAGAGAAAGGGTCGAAGATGCTGCTGCGCCTCACAATCGACATGACGAAATAGGATTGATCAAGCTTGCTATAGAAGACGATTACTGCTTGTAGGGTGATCGTCCGAGATCGAGCGGGGCATTTATAGGATGGAGCAGATGGAGCTCGAAGTCTCCAGACTCTACAGGAATGTGGTCCGATGCTACCAGCGAAAGGTGGTGGGCCATGATTAATTTTGCCAGACGTTTCTGGCTATTTCTAGATTGTACGGCCCACGGCCCATCTCCATTGCTTTCTGGATAGTTCGAGCTCGATCCATTCCGTCCTATAAATACCTCGTTCGATCATCAAGGAAGACAAATCGTCTTCTACAAACAATAAGCTCAAGCTCTCGATTCATCATCAATCAATCCTATTTCGTCATGTCGATCGTGAGGCGCAGCAACATCTTCGACCCTTTCTCCCTCGACGTCTTCGATCCTTTCCAAGGCTTCCCCTTCGACGCCTTCCGATCCCTCGCTCAGACGCGCCCCGGCTTCGTCGATGAAACCTCCGCCTTCGCCAACACCCGCATCGACTGGAAGGAGACGCCCGAGGCGCACGTGTTCCAGGCGGACCTACCTGGCGTCAAGAAGGAGGAGGTCAAGGTGGAGGTGGAGGAAGGGCGAGTCCTCCAGATCGGCGGCGAGCGGACCAAGGAACAAGAGGAGAAGAAGGACAAGTGGCACCGCGTCGAGCGCAGCAGCGGCAAGTTCCTGCGCCGCTTCCGCCTGCCGGAGAACGCCAAGGTGGATCAGGTGAAGGCCAGCATGGAGAACGGCGTGCTGACGGTCACGATCCCTAAGGAGGAGGTGAAGAAGCCGGAAGTGAAATCCATTGAGATCTCCGGCTGAGCGAAGCTTCCGTTCAATGCAACTGGAGGTTATGTTTTTCTAAACCCTAAATAAATGAGCAAGTGCGCTAAGAAAGACTGTTTCCATGGCAGTGTGGTCTGTTTGTGTCTTTTTTTGTATGATGTATCTGTAATTTCTTTGCCTTCCGTTCTGTGATAACGAAGTATTGTCTGATTAAAAAAAATAAAAATCAATCTGTTTTAGTGAACACTGCTAGAACATTTTCTCACATGGCCGAAAAAAATATAAATCAATGGTAAGATTCAGTTAAAGGATCTCGAATCATTTTAAGACAGTATATGATAACTCAATTAGATTTAGATAGATTTGACTAATCACAAAGAACCCTAACATGTGGCGTGTTCTACTGCTTGTGAGAGAAATATTATCATGCGCTTAGATTCCAAGTTTCTAATTCCTTCGCTCACACTATGCATGTTTCATACTTCTCTTCCAAGATTAAATTCTAGATATGATGTAAGATTGTTGATGGATAATCACGAGTATTGTTTAATATAATGTTGGTGCTCGAAAGGTGATTCGGTCGGATATTTGCCCCTATTGATCGGTCCCTTTTGTGATGCAGCTATTATGACTCCACGTGCAAATGTTAGCCAATATAAATTGCATATAACACGATACTTACCTAGGGAAGATAACATCAACAGTGTAGTGGAAGCTGCTATGCGGCTTCCCATGAAAAAAGCGTTCTTTGAAATCAAGCGTACACTAATTGATAAAATATTATGTTTTCTCTTCCTCGTATAAATTTTAAAAAATCAAATAAGAATTCGAAAAGTAAATATAATATATATAAAAATATGGATCTATTATTTTATCAAATTATGATATAACGAAATAATAGATGTAAATCGAAAGACAAGGAACCTGATTGAAGAGCCATTGTCTTTATCGTAATATCGTCGGCTTGATCCATGTAGAAGAAGATGCAGCGGAAAGAAGAAGGAGGATCTTCCAATGGGCTTAGGTTTGACGGCGTCGTAAAATTTCTTGTCAATGGAGAACAAGAAACTAGGTCATAAAGATCACCTAAACTTTTGGGGACCTCCCCTTTATATAGAAATCCAATCTGTTATCAGTCTATAGATAATAACAGATTGGTTTAAAGGGTTCTATACATTGAACCCGCATCCAATAATCCGAAACCCAATAAACATAAGTTAGATCACTTTAAGGGCTCAGATTGTATTTACATGTGCAACTTACAAATAAGCCCACCTAATAGAGATAATAATAATATCCAACAATCTCCCACTTGGGCTATATATGAGTTGTATCATAAATACAAGTAAAATTTTAGTTGATATCAAACTTTATGGGTACAAGATACCCCTATAAACAATTTGGTCCATTAACTTCATTGATATATGACTAAAAAGATCATAACTACTATATATGATCGTAACAAGCCCCAACAGTAATCATAATACCAATGTCATTAACGACATAGATCAAGATGCAGATGTATAGAATAGAAATAACATGAAATGTGATCAGTTAATGTCAATTTCCAACTAGTCCAAAACGACTCAAAAGAGTGTGATCATATTTGTAAATACCTTATGCTAAACTGCAACAGCAAATCATGATCTAAATTTTATGATTCCAAAAGGAATCTATATCATATTTACAAGCACCAAATGCTAAACAGCAGTAGAAAATCATGACATCGTATTCAGAGTGTCAAACAAACATATGAATCCCCATTAATAATTTTGAACCTGAAGTACGTACAATAATCAAAATAAAATAAAATATTTGTCTTTATTAACATAGAGCAATAAAATAAATACAGACTCCCACTAGATGAGTTCTTCTTCCATAAGAAGAACTCTCATATCCACAACATGCACATGAAACACCTTGGGCACCAAGTCTTTGGTGAGTGGATCGGCCAACATGGAATCTGTGCAGATGTGCTCTACCATAATCTGGTGACTCTGAACTCTCTCTTTAACCGCTAGAAACTTAATGTCGATGTGCTTGGACTTCGACGAACTATGGTTGTTCTTGGCATAAAGTTCTGCAGCTTTATTATCACAGTAGATCCTCAGTGGTCTGTCAATGCCATCAACGATATGCAATGCTGTGATGAAGTTTTGCAGATAAATCCCGGCAAGCATGAAGATATAGTCACCAGGTGTACAGTTCTGCATGTCATACCTTATAAGCACCTTCTTAATATAGACTTGTTGTGAAAATCCAAGAATGTCTCTTGATTGATCACGACAGATCTGAATGCCTAGAACAAAAGATGCTTCACCAAGATCTTTCATTTCAAATTTACTAGATAGAAATGACTTGGTTTCATGCAGTAGACCCTTATTATTGCTCGCAAGCAATATATCATCCACGTACAAAACAAGTATAACAAACTTGCTCCCACTGAACTTGACATATATGCACTGATCAACGGGGTTCTCTCTAAATCCAAATGAGGTAACCACTTGATCAAATTTCCGGTACCATTAATGGGATGTCTGCTTTAAACCATAAATGGACTTCTTTAATCTACATACTAGGTGCTTTGAGTCTGAGGACTCAAAGTTCTTCGGTTGCACCATATATATAGACTCCTCTATGTCTCCATTGAGGAATGCAGTCTTTACGTCCATTTGATGTAACTCCAAATCAAAATGAGCTACAAGTGTCATGATTACCCTAAGGGAGTCTTTCGTCGACACAGGTGAGAAAGTCTCCTTATAATCGATGTCTTTCTTTTGAGTGAATCCCTTGACAACAAGACGAGCCTTATACCTTTGATATTACCCTTCAAATCTCGTTTGATTTAAAATATCTATTTACAACCAACGAGTTTCGAACCTTCAGGCAATTCGACAAGTTCCCAAACGTCATTGTCTGTCATAGACTTCAACTCTTCTTGCATGATGTTAATCCACCTTTCAGGGTTAGAGCATTGTTTGATTTCTTGGAAAGATGTAGGATCACTTTCCAACCCTATATCAAATTCATGCTCTTGGAGATAAACATAATCACGAGAATTCGTGCTTTTCCGTTCCCTTATGGATCGCCTTAAGGGCACTTGTGTTTGAGGTGGTTGAGGTACTTGCTCATCAATATGAGGCAATACATCAATTTCAGTGGTAGGCTCCTCCAATTGTATTGGAGATGTCATGGGAATATCTTGGTTCACTACGCTCACTGGATGTGCAACATTCATAATGTGTGGTATGGTAACCATACCACTACTAATTGCACTAGTAGTGACCATAGGAGGATTGCCAACGCTTTTCTCAAAATATACTTCCCTGATTTTATCGCTCCCACTGTCCTCAATAAACTTGGCGTTTCCCGTTTCAAAGAAGGATCTATTAGATGGATCATAAAATTTATACCCCTTTGATCTCTCAGAGTAACCTACAAAATTGCAGCTGACAGTTTTTGAGTCCAGTTTCTTTTCATTAGGCTTGTAAGGCCTAGCCTCAACTGGACAACCCCAGACGTGTAAATGCCTAATGCTAGGCTTTCTACCCATTCATATCTCGAATGAGGTTTTAGTTACTGTCTTACTAGGTACTCTATTGAGAAGGTAAACTGCAGTCTTGAGCGTCTCACCCCACAAAGACTCCGGTAGAGAAGTGAAAGCCATCATACTTCTCACCATGTCTTTTAGGGTTCGATTGCGACGCTCAGCTACACCATTCTGACTGGGTGTACCAGGCATGGTATACTGAGGTACAATCCCACACTCAGTAAGGTAATTTGCAAAAGGTCCTGGACGTTGTTCACCTGATCCATCATATCGACCGTAATATTCTCCTCCACGGTCAGATCAGACGACTTTAATTTTCTTACCTAGTTGAAGTTCAACTTCGGCTTTGAAAATTTTGAACATGTCCAAAGATTACGACTTCTCATGAATAAGGTACAAATAGCCAAATCTAGAATAGTCGTCTATGAAGCTAATAAAATATGTGTGTCCATTCCAAGATGCCTTAGGGAATGATCCACAAATATCCGTATGTATTAGCTCCAAAACATCTCTACAACGGCTAGCCCCTTTGTTCCTTTTGTTAGTTGTCTTCCCCTTAACACACTCTATGCAGACATCAAATTCTGACATGTCAAGGGAATCAAGAATTCCATGTGACATTAACCTTTCTAGGCGTTGTTTGGATATAAGTCCTAAACGCCTATGCCACAACATAGAAGAATTCTCGTTGGTCAATTTGTGTTTCGTACCTATACTATACATTATTACGTTGTCAATTGTAGGAGTAATGGTGTTTAATTTATAAAACTTATCAACCAAGGAACCATTACCAATCAAAATTGAATTAAAGAAAATACTAAACATTTCATTTCCAAATAAACAAGAATAACTTGATTTGTCCAAACAAGAAATTGAAATTAAGTTTCGTCTGAAAGACGATACAATGAATGTGTTTTTCAAATCCAAATAGATACCAGTTCCTAAATAAAGCCTAAAAATACCAATAGACTCGACTACAGCCTTCTCTCCATTCCCTGTATAGATGTATCTTTCACCATCAAGCGGAAGTCGGCTCCTAAGACAACCCTGCATAGTGACACTTATGTGAGTAGTAGCACCAGTATCTATCCACCAAGTGTCAGTGGGTACAATAGCTAAATTGACTTCTGAACTAACAAAGTTGAGAAGTTTGTCTCCAGAATCTGCAGTTTGCTTTCCTTTTCCTTTGTTATTGATCCTCTTTCGCTTCTTGCTCGTACTTTGAGAATCAAATGCTAAGTGAGCACTTTCAGATGTCTCTATAATGTACTCTCTTATGTTTCTTTTACCACTGTACCGCATGGTTACCAACTTCGTAAGAAGTGTAGTAATCTCGACCTTTTCATTTGAGGTGAATCGGTCTGCCAGTTGGTTAAGGAAACTCCTAGCATCTTCACTCTCTGTTATTGAGCCCTTTATTTGTGCCGGTATGGAAAGCTTCATGATGCTTAGACTCATGCGATTTGATTTCTCCCATAGCTGAAATTCAGCCCTCTGCTCTATAGTGCTAGCACTGGTCAAAGGTGTGGGACGATCATTCCTTAATGCATAGTCCAAGTCCATGCAGCCTAAGACTACTATCACGTATTCTTTCCATTCAGCAAAATTCGAACCAGTTAATGTTGGGATGTTATTAATGTTGGCAGTTACAGATTGCACTGAAATTAAAAAAGGAAAATTTATTTAAACTCACGATTTAACTAAAGCCAAGAATATATATATAATAAAATTATGCAAATAAATAAAATTTTAAATGCATATAAATGGGCTCCTTATGAGATATCAAATACAACATTGCATTTTAATATGTAGATTAAAATATAATCTGTTAGCGGTACTCTCTGATATAACTCAACCTTTAATTGGCCACATAATGTGTCTTCCTTTGGGCCGACCCATTATGTGCATAATATGAAACTTTATATGAGTTATATTTTGGTCCATAGCTTACAACAACTTTAATCTGCCACGCAATATGTCTTCCTTTGGGCCGACATATTTTGTGCATGATCAGAACAAAATAAATTATGTTCAATAATTGTAAACTATCTTGAACATATATCTGGCATAAAAGCAACCTTCCTTTGGGCCGATTACTCTTAGCATAGATATACGTCTACCAACACAAAATACGCTAAACCGACCTAAGGTGTCTTCCTTTGGATCGACACAATAGTTCAATTTAGTAGCACGTTGTGTAGATAGACCCAAGAAAATTCTAGATATTTAATCGAACATATAATTTCTTTATTAGTCTTGACACCTCAAAATTAAGCTCATTAATCGATTAACACTATATGGTAATCAAATGGTATGACCCAATTGATTATCCCAATCTATCTAAATGCTTAATATATACGACTATATCGTATATAGAACCCTCCTTTAAAAATTAGAGTTTCTTTATGGTTCAATAATTAAATAATATTATTTAATCTCTTCATAAAATTTTTTTTTGATGCATTAGCCTTTTATAAAATTCACTCACGTATTAATGCATTAATAAATTTTTAAAGAGTTTCATCTTTTTTTTTTCTTTTTTTTCGTATTAATGCATTAATCGATTAAATTTTTTTTTATCCCTGTTTGAAATAGTTTTTTTTTCTTCGACGTGAAAGAAGAAAACAAATATTTCACATGAAAGAAATTTTCATCGATAAAAAAAAATTAATCGATATAATTCCTAATTCATCTTATCACAAATTTAAGATGATAATTGATTAAATCAAATTTATTCTATTCACAATTTTAGACTTGATAATCAATTGATTAACTAAGTCAATCGATTAAACCATCACATTTTAACCTAAAAATTAGATTAAACATGATAGTTCTTCCGTCGTTTTCATATGTTTCACATATATGAAAAACTTAGAAAACAAGTCTATCCTAGAATTTTCTTTTACATGATTTTCGACGATAAAGAAAATTATATTATACTAGAAAAATTTAATCTAGCATACATACAATAAATTGACAAAAAAAAATTTGAACTTTATTAACAAAAAAACGATGAAACAAAGCCAAAGCTCTGATACCAATTGATAGAACATTGTGTTTTCTCCTAATCGCATGAATTCTAGAAACCAAATAAGAACTCGAAGAGAAAACATAATGTATATAAAATCATGGATCAATTGTTTCATCGAATCATGGCATAACGAAATAATATATGTAAACTGAAAGACAAGGAACCTGATTGAAGAGCCATTGTCCTTGTCGTAGCGTCGTCGGCTTGATCTCTGTGGAAGAAGATGCAGTGGAAAGAAGAAAGAAGATCTTCCAACGGGCTTAGGTTTGACGGCGCCGTAAAGTTTCTTGTCAATGGGGAACAAGAAACTAGGTCATAAAGATCACCTAAACCTTTGGGGACTTCCCCTTTATATAGAAATCCAATTTGTTATCAGCCCATAGATAATAACAGAATCGTCTAAAGGGTTCTATACATTGAACCCGCATCCAATAATCCGAAACCCAATAAACATAAGTTAGATCACTTTAAGGGCTCAGATTATATTTACATGTGCAACTTACAAATAAACCCACCTAATAGAGATAATAATAATATTCAACACCAACAACCACAAAGTAAACCATATGTAAATAATCACAGACATTACTTGCAGGATATTCTTTAGCGCCGCAATGAACTCTTTAAACACCTCCCTATGAATGCCGCTAACCACTAATTCGGGCCTTTCCCTTCAACCCTAGACAAGTAACAGAAGCAAAGATCAGTCGATCCACACCAAGCGATCAAAGCGAGAGGGAACAAGAAATCAAGAGGACAGATGGTGTAGGAGATTGAATTTTAGAGTGGCTCATGCAGCGACGGCAGGAGAGAAAGCGGTGAGGTGCGACGATGGAGGCAATCATGTCAGACGATTAAAGAATATGGATGGTTGTACCGCTAGGCCTGACAGCTGGTCAATAGGATGTCAGATTCGTCCTCTTTTCAGCTGACAAATCCTACCCTCAGATCTGGGCATTTAAGTTTGACAGGACAACTTGGCATGCTTCGGTCTGTCGCCCTCGCCTATATATTTCTTCACGAACAGGTATATTCTACGGTCCACTCTCGCTTTCATTTCACCAGAGTTCTGACTTGATCGTCGAAGTGTCCGTGCCGGGATCCTCTGGCCAGCCTCTAATGATTCTTTTTCTCGCATATCGCCAGCGTGCGCCCCTTCCCGAGCGTCCGGCCACACCCTCCTCTCCCGAGCGTCCGATTGAAGATTTAGCAATCAGTTTTTGGTCTTCGAACAACCTCTCAGTAGCGTCGTCAGTCGGTCGCCCCTCCTCCCGCAGGATCAAATTTGGCGAGGTCTGTGAGAATCTTTTGTCTGATCGGAAGACGAAGATAAGTGACTCTAATAAGATGACCACCACCATTTCGCAAAAAGACATCGAGTTGATGCTCGTAGCCAAAGATCAGAAGTTGGCACATTAACAACCGTCGAGTGGCGGCCCAGCCATCAGTCTCCCAGCCACTTCAACAGCCGTTGTTCCCGTCGAGACAGAAGTGACCACCCACTCGAGCGGGAGCGCATACTTTCCCTGAGCCTTCTTTCGACCCAAGGAAGATGAGACTCAGTCCGACCGGACCGTATGGAGAACTCATCCTTTGGTTATATGATGCCCCGCAATCCTAACAAGGGGGAAGCCCTTGTTGGTTAGACGTCACCAAACAGGTCAGACCTCCCTTTCTCCAACCACATCCTCCGAGACACCCTGCTGCACAGTATATAGACGACATCAAGTGTCGAGTGTTCCTGACCACCCTGTTTGGCCTAGCCCAGTGGTGATTCGATCGACTTCCGAGTGAGTCCATACAAAGTTTTAGAGATTTCAAAAGACTTTTGTTGCAACAATTCGCGAGCAGCCGGAGGTATCACAAGACGAGTCTCAACCTCTTCGTCCTAAAGTAGGGTATGAAGGAATCCCTGAGGGTCTACATTAAGAGATTCAATCTGGTGGCGATGGATGTGCCAACTGTTGAGACCTTTCCGTTTAGCTAGAAGGGGGGGGGGGTGAATAGCTACTTTTCGATTTTTCCTCCTACAAGTTGTTAGTGCGCAAGCGGAATAACAAAAACTAAAACAAATAACTAAGAAAGACACACCGATTTACGTGGTTCGGAGATGAAAATCCTACTCCACGGTTGTCCGTAAGGTGGACGATCCCGATCCTTCGGTGGATGATTCCTCGGAACACCTCCGGCTAGCTCTTGTCGCTTCTTGTGGGTGGAGAAATCTCGCCACAACACCTTGACAACGTCTGAGCACGTTTAGGCTACTAATAGGCTTTAACCAAGCTTATTTTACTAAGGAAGAACAACAAAAAACGAGCCCTTTTAAATAGTGCTTGATACTGTTTTGATCGTTACCAGTCGACTGGTCCTGGGGCAGTCGACTGATCTTCGTGAATTCAAATGTCACAGCCTGACGATTCGCATTCTGGTTGACACCAGTCGACTGCCCAGTCGACTGATCAAGCATCAGTCGACTGATCTCTCTGTGCTCTACCTCTGTCCACTGATCAAGCGTCAGTCGACTGCTACCTAAGGTTTCCCTTCCCGAGTACAATTCTCTCAGCACTCGAACCCTAGGATTTCCCTTCCTGAGTACAGTTCTCTCAGCACTCGAATCCTCACGACTCAATTGACACTTCATTCAGCAGCCTCGACCTGTTGCCTTCAAGCCCTCTTCGACTTTGGCTCTCGTCCCTCGGATACATGCAAGCCCGCGGCTTGTCTCCCATGCTATCTTCACGTATGCCTTGAAGTCCGCTTCCCTCAGTTCATCGTCTCTGCTCCAGCAGCCTCTACTTGTTGTCTTCAAGTTCTCTTCGACTTTGGCTCTCGTCCCTCAGATGCATGCAAGCCCACAGCTTGTCTCCCATGTCATCCTTCGCGTATGCCTCGCAGTCCGCTTCTCTCGGCTCATCGTCCCTGCTTTGTCCACGATCCCTCGGATGCATACAAGCCCACGGCTTGTCTCCACACATCATCCTTCACCAGACCCGAAGACGTCCAACTGAGTCTATGTGTATCCTGCAAACCTGCACACTCACATACACATATTAGATTAACATGAAACCCTAACTGAATCATATTGACACACACATCAAAACCCATGATCTACCCGATCACACTTGGGCCGATTGCACCAACAATCTCCCCCTTTTTGATATGTGGCAATATGTTTAAGTTAAGTGCAAAAACAACAATAATAATAGCAATTGAAAATTACAGACATAGTAAGTAACATAAACATGCATCCTCCCCCATAACCTATGTCCTCCACATAATTTTTAATTTTTCATAACCACAAGTTAAGTTAAACCTAACTTAAACCACAAGTTTTCCCCCTTTGACACCATCAAAATGATTGCCCCAAGTAATATTACCCATTGGTATTAATGAGAACACTTTCCTATTTCTGAAAACCTCTAGAAATCAGAAAACAGCAGCACCAGTCGACTGCGTCAGTTACCAGTCGACTGGTGCCTGCTGTTGATGCAGTCTGACCCTGATTGTTGTTTTGGTGTTGACACCGATTTAAGTTTGATTCAAGTTTGGTTGAATTCGGATTAAGTCCAGGTGGATTGGGAGATCGCACGCTAGCATGTGAAAAGTCCTAACTTGGAGGGTTAGGTGTGAAAAAGTCCTAGCTTGGAGGGTTAGGTCTGAAAAGTCTTAGCTTGGAGGGCTAGGTGTGAAAAGTCCTAACTTGGAGGGCTAGGTTTAGGGGTGAGTATTCGGTTAAAACCGAACCGAACCGAACCGAATAAACCGAAAACCGAATAAACCGAATTTTTCCGGAAAAACCGAACCGACCGAATTTTACCAAAATAACCGATTAAACCGAACCGATTAAAAATCGGTTAATTCGGTTTTTAACCGAATTAACCGATTTGACCGAATAATTTTGATCCTAATCTAATTTTGTGTATTATGTTTGTTTACATGTGAATCAAAATTGAAAAACAACCGAATTGATAGAAAAAGATCTCATAACTATAATTCATCTTATATTTTTATAAGTTTATAATCGATACTTGTAAATTTTTATTCGTTGTCTGAGTTAATATATTCGTTACTTATAAATTTTTATTCTTATCTGAGCTAATGGGTCATAGACTCATAAGGTGGGTTGAATGCACACCACGATTAGTTGTATTTGTTGTTTATTATTCCAAGTCCATGTATACTTCATGACATTAACTTGTCAAACTTTTCACATTTGTATGTTTTGTTTGTATTTGTTTTAACGTTTCACATTTGTGATGTTGCTTCAGCACGTAGTATATCTAATGCATGAGAACTGAGAATCACTTTAGATCGATTACCATTTTTAATCAGATTATTTTGTTTGAGAATTGCATCGCGATTCAATACATTTTTCACATCAATTAATAGACAAAATATTTCAATGAAAAAATTTATTGTCCTAACATTAAGCAATGAAAGGAATTCATGGCCAACGGAGAAAAATGCCAATGAAGAAAATAAATAGATGACTAAAATTAATTGACTAACAACCAGATCAAGTGAAACAATTAATTACACATTTACACTAAGGACTCATTAATTACACCATTTTCATTATTTCTATCTCCCTTTCAGGAACAATCGACTTCACACACAAACTTACAAGACCACATGCACAAATGATTTATTTGGATTCCTCTTGCTATTTCACCCCTACCACTGATGGTTGTGAGTGTGGACATGGAGTCGTCTTTGGGTAGAGCCAGTGGCGTAGCCACCTTAGTAGCAGGGGGTGCGGTCGCACCCCCTGACATTTTGATATATATATATATATATATATATATATATATATATATTCATTAGCACTTTAACGAATTAATTTATCATCGTTCATCGTCTAAAAATTGAAATTGATTATAAACTATCCATTAGTATAAATTTTACAAGGAAATATCTTAATTTAGAATGATAAATATTGAATTTAAAAATAAAATATATGATAATAAATGAATGAACTAATTCAGAGAACATGAAGTGAAAATGCTAAATTAAAATTGTATCATATTCGAAATAAATCTAACAGGTAGGTGTGGAGATAAGAATTATATTGATTCAATTCGTGATTGATTTGAAGTTGATTTGGTCAAATTATGATTGAACCAAGTTTATGTAAGTCTCCCGGATAGTTTTGATGTTGATCAACCGAATTAAGTTAGACCCTGTGTATATTTGATCCTTTGTATCTTAGGATTATAATGGTTCAAATCAGGATCGATTTGGAGTTGATTTGTTCCAATTATTATCGAACCAAAGTTATGTAAGTACTTGGATTGTTTTGGTATCGATTAATTGAATTAAATTAAGTCTTGTGTATATTTGATGTCTCGTGTCTAAGTTTTGATGTTGATCAATTTACACTAAGGTTTGGAATTTTCAAAAATGGTTTCTCTTAGTCGAAAATCGTCCCTCCTGATCGATAATCTTGGCTACGCCACTGGGTAGAGCAACAAAGTTCAATGGTGTCATTGACAACCTCCTTGGCTCCTTGAAGAACCCATTCTCGCGAGCAGAGTATGAGCGCGGTGTGAGGAGCTCTGGGGTTCCACTTCCAACTGATATCCGTCGTGGTGCTGGTGTCATGAATCCGTTTCCATTTGCATACTTCCTGTTCAAACTGTTGCTCCTTTTTGGGACTGATTTTGAACCAAATATTGCTTCCTTCTCCGAGAGCAGTAAAGATTGCAGCTTCTTCTGGTCCTACAACATTGAAGGCATGCTCTAATAAAACTTCTCATTTATATGAATGAAACTTGCAAAACATGTAGTCTGATAATTTTAGAGAAAGGAAAGTACCCAAAATCTTTTTTTCTCTTCTTCCTTTTGTTGTCTAGTAAGTTTATACTCCTCGAGAATAGATACCAAGCGAACCTGTGATCCACTAGCATAGTTGATCAGCATCTTATCAAATGAAGCGAGTAGAAGAACAAAGAGTTACATGCACTGTAAGCGTTAGCAGAAATTCTCTACTCACCCCATCATATAGAAAGGGCTTTTTCCTGTCATCTTCCCAGGAAAAGGTTTTGCTAATAAGATTGTCCACCATAGCTGAAAGCATTTCTTCACTAAATTACATACTAATGAAGGTTGCACGTAGCATTAAAGGTGAGTCGATGAAGTACCTGGAATTTTGCTAACAACAATTCGCGCCTTCTCTACGTGTTTTAGGTTTATATGACTACCTCTTCCAGCATTATACCTCTTTCCATCCTGCACTTGCAACAAATATAATCAACAGGTTAAATGTGTTGCTCTGAATCTTATTTGGCTTGCTAGAGAATCAAAAATACCTGGTTGTATTGCTTGAGTTGTTTCAACAGCAGAAGGGTGTTTTTTACATGAGGTAATATGAGATCTCAAGCTTGTCGTTCCATTTTTGTATGGATCACAAAAAAATTCTTTATCACAATATTTGCATTTAGCTTTTATATCCGATGCATCATTAGTAAACTTTATGAAATGATCCCATACTTCACTTCTTGGTTTCATTGCTTTTCTCTTAATTACCTTCCCTTTAGACTCTACAGCTGTTTTTGTTCCCTCTGAAGGACCAGTTTCAGATTGTGGTATTGAACAACTATTATTAATATCCATATTCGATAAATCTCCTTGCATTGCTATCAGATCAGATCAATGATGCATAAACTGTTCAAAATATTGCAAGATGTGACAAAACTATTTAAAATATAAATAACTATAGCTGAAAGATAAATATTAAACTTGAGTTCATCAGAATTCATCAAAATTCATATGTCATACAATATCAATGATTAAAAATTCAAACTGTTAAGTAGGTATCAAAACTTTCATAAATCATACTTACCAATTAGGACTTAGGGCAATTGCTTGCTGCTGTGGACTTGTGGAGACTAGAGTTGTGGTCGGATGTGGGGACTCAGCCACTGAGAAGGTGAGAGAGGAAGGCTGAGACGTTGAGCCAGTGAGTACTGAATGAGACGTTGAGTAGAGAGAGCCGAGAGGAAGGCTGAGACGTTGAGTAGTCAGAGGAAGGACCGAATGCCTGCGAGACTGCGACGGGTCACGGGAGGAGGCACGATTAAGCAGGGAGGAGAGCCGCAAAGATGTGGAGTCGCTCGAGGGAGAGCTGCAGGCGGATCGGCGGAGAGCTGCAGGCGGATCGGCTGAGAGAGTTGTAGGCTTGTAGCTACGGCAACACGGCAACGAGAGGAGTTGTGCCGGCGGAGTTGTAGCTTTGTAGGTGATCGGTTGTGAGAACATAGAGACGAGCGAGAGGCGAACGACGCCGACGAGCGTGGTACGTGCGCGTGCGGGCGGTGCGGCCGAGCGGCAAGCGGGGAAGTTAGGGATTAGGGTTTACCTTTTAGGCTTTTCATGATTTCAATTATATATTTAATGATTTACATATTAGAATATTATTTAATATTTACATAATTACACTAGTTGTAGGCCAGCGGCCCATCAGCGTTGCACTGCCACTAGCTCACTGCAGAGGCAGCACCGCATCCGCCGTCCACACTCCGCAGCAGCCGCCACTCGCCAGCCCACTTGCGGTCCAATCCCAACGGTCCACCCAACCGAACTAATAATTTCGGTTTGTTCGGTTTAACCGAATAACAGGATAAAAAATCGAAACCGAACCGATATAACCGAAATAACCGAATTTTAAAAACCGAATTAACCGAAATTCCGAATTAACCGAATCGAAATTAAAAAATCGGTTGGTTCGGTCGGTTTATTCGGTTTAACCGAATTTTTGCTCACCCCTAGCTAGGTTGAAATCCCGGTGAGTGAAGCCGGGTCCTGGTGAGTGAAGCCAGGTGATGGAAATCCTAGTGAGTGAAGCTAGGTTGAAATCCTGGTGACTGAAGCCGGGTCCTGGTGAGTGAAGTCAGGTGATGGAAATCCTAGTGAATGAAGCTCGGTTGAAATCCCAGTGAGTGAAGCCGGGTCTTGGTGAGTGAAGCCAGGTGATTGAAATCCTAGTGAGTGAAGCTAGGTTGAAATCCCGGTGAGTGAAGCCGGGTCCCGGTGAGTGAAGCCGAGAGACCGAAACCCTGGTGAGTGAAGCCAGGTCCTAGCTTGGAGGGCTAGGTTGAAGTCCCGGTGAGTGAAACTGGGGATGAAGTCTTGGTCCGGGGGACTAAGAATGAGTCAGAGAAGGGCTGGAGGCTTGTTCTCTTGACTTAGAGTGGATTTGACTTTGCCTGGATCGGTCTGGTGACCGATCAAGGGGTTTGGCACGGAGTTCCCTCGTGGATCGGTCTGGTGACCGATCCAGCTATGTCTGATCGGTCTGGTGACCGATCAGGGAGCATACAGTGGGTTTTGGGGACCTTACTGCTTGGCTCCTGATCGGTCTGGTGACCGATCTGGAACACTATTCAGATCATTCTGGTGAACGATCATTTGTCGCAAGGTTCTCGCTATGACCAATCAGGATGACTCCTGATCGGTCAGGAAGCAGCCTGATCGGTCTGGTGATCGATCAGGGCGCAGCCTGATTGGTCTGGGGATTGATCTGGAGTGTGCAGCAGATTGCTGGATAGGTCTGGGGACCAATCAGGAGTGTGCAGAAGACTGCTGGATCGATCTGGTGACCGATCAGGGTCCTCTCTGATCGGTCTGGGGACCGATCAGGAGCAGAACTTTAATTCAAATACGCTGTCAGAAGTGTCTGATCGCGTCTGTTTTCTCTGCCGATTCTCTGATACATTGCTGATTTCATTTGATATGCATTGCTAAGCCTCTGTTGGAGTGTGCAGGTGATAGTAGGTGATTCAAACACTCATGGAGGGTCAATGGGAGGCTTTCCTTGGAGCATGTTTGTTTGTTTCTCCTTCTCAGGTTTCAACGGCAACTGGAGCAGCTGGCGACTGACGGAGACAAAGCTGGAGAGGAGGTCTTCAGTTGACTAAGTACTCAGGGAGGTCAGTGGGTTCAGGCTGGTTCAGTGGATGCTGATGAAGCTTGAGATGGTGAGAGGGAGCTTAAGAAAAAGCTGGAAGCAGAGGAGCGGGAAGAAGGCACAGACAGAAACTTGGGAAGTTTGGCTGGGCTGTGGGGCTTGTGTGCTCTCTGCTGCTTTGAGCTTAAGCGTTCTTGTCAGATTCTTGTGAGCTTCCCTTCTCGAGTGTCTCGTGAGCTTATCTTGTATTCATTTGTGAGGCAGCTTGTGGAGAGGTTTCTCCACCGAGAAGGAGGCGCTTGATATCCAGTGTTCACCGGGGCTTGATCTACCGACGATCAAGGGATCACCCACCTTACGGGCACGCCAAGGAGTAGGGGCAAGTTATCCCCGAACCTTGTATATCGCTGTGTTAGCGTTGGTTTGATTCCTTTCTCTGTTTTATTCTTTCTGTTGCATTTTGTTTCCGCTGCTACTAATCTGATCACAGAAAGAAAGTTCAAAGAAGACGGAGCGATTTGAGTGTCTGGCTATATTCACCCCCCTCTCTCTAGCCATCCAAGTTCCAACAAGTGGTATCAGAGCCTGGGGCTCTGTCCAAACGGCTTAACATCCCAGAGCTTACAACAAAGATGGCTGTGAGTGAAGGTTTTAGCACCAGCAGACCACCCTTTCTTGACGGATCTGATTTTTCATATTGGAAGTCAAGAATGGAATTTTATTTAAAGACAAACATGAGCATGTGGTTCTCAGTAAAGGAAGGTTTTTCTAATCCTAAAGATGCGGAGGGAAAAGAGATAGGCTTCTCCATGTGGTCGGCTGAGCAAATCAAAAAGGGGGAAGCCAATGCCAAAGCTGTTGTCACCTTGCAATGTGGGATGAACAAAGAGCAGCTAATCAAGGTTGGCCCCTTCACCTCTGCCAAAGACCTATGGAACAAACTCCTTGAGCTCTATGAAGGAACTCAAGACACCCGGACATCCAAGAAGGATCTCCTTCACAGCCAACTCCAGAACTTGACAATGGGAGAAAATGAAACTGTAAGTATGCTTCATTGTCGATTCAAAGATGTATTGAATGGTCTCCACTCTATTGATGAAAAGGTAGAAAACCGAGACCTTGTGAGGTATGTGTTAAAAACCTTTCCTAGGAACGCCTTGTGGTCATCCATGCTGGATGCTTACAAGGTGTCCAAGGATTTATCTTTTGTTAAGTTAGAAGATCTATTTTGTGAAATAGAACTACATGAGATCTCTAACAAAATTTCAAAAGAGAAAGGGATTGCCCTAGTTGCAGGGGAAAAGACCAACTACAAGAAGGACAAGAAGAAGGAGAAGAAGAAGGAGAAGGAAGTCTTTTCATCTTCATCCTCATCCTCATCCGAGGAGGAGGGCAGCGGGTCTTCTTCCTCCGAGATGACCAACTTTGTTAGAAGCATGATGAGGAAGAGTCGGCGCTTCAAGGGTAAAGGTAACCCGAGTCGAGTTAAAATTGATAAGTCTAATGTTACTTGTTATGAGTGTAGCAAGAAAGGACATTACAAGGATGAATGTCCAAAGTTAAAGAAGAAGAAGGAGAAGTACACTCACCACCGTGGCATCATGGCCATAGAGGATTCAAATGAAGAGGAGAGTGGAGACGAATCATGCTCCTCAACCGTGCCTTCATCATCTTCGGATGACGAAGAGGTAATCTCTCCCGAGTTAGATAAGTGCTATAGAACCATTGCATGTCTAGCTAGGTTGCTTAAAAAATCCAAGAACAAAGTTAAATTGTTGAAATTGGAAGTAGAAGAATTGAAATCCTCTAGGGTGGAGGATGTTAATGATTTTCATGATGACTCGCATGTTAAGACCCTTGAGGATGACAATAAAAACTTAAAGAGCAAAGTTGAAAATCTTAAGAATGTTCTTGAGAAATTCTCATCTAGCTCCAAAACCTTAGATATGGTACTAAATTTCCAAAGGGCGGTTTACAATAAGGCCGGTATAGGTTACCGACCTAAAGAACCAACCTTTGTATCCTTAATGTCAAGAACCCAATTTAGAGCACAAAATAATTCTAGGGTTCAAAAAGCCAAAAAGAAAATGACTAAGGCATGGGTGCCAAAGTCCCTCATTGTTGATGCATTAGGTACCAAAATTTAGGTACCTAAAACCTCCATATTTAGAATTGTATAAGCATTATTTGAGGGGGTGCATCTATCAACATGGGAGGTTGATATTTGGTGCTCCAAACCCATGACCAAGAAAAAATTGTCATTCACATGATTGGTTATGGAAAATTCGAATTAAATGCTTTGATCTTCATTGTCTTAGTTCTTATAACAATATGATCTCTTGGCTAGTGATTTATGAAATCTCATTTGAGCAATAAGGAAACTTTTCATGCAATGAATGATGGTATATCCATGGTTCAAAATAAATCTACAAGTGTTGGAAAAATTATATATTTTGCATGAATGGTTTAGGTTGACACATGAATTGTTTCTACTGTGGATTGCCTAGAATGTGTAGCTTTGTTATTGCAAGTTTGCGGTGACTGCAATATGAGGTATAAGTTAGAATAACAGTTTACTTTTGCAATATCTCATCATAAATCTGAGGTCTAAGTTAAATTCTTTTAACTGCATACAATTAAAGAATTTAGACAATTCCATGGCAACTTCATGTTTTTGTGAATGCATGTTTTCGAAACTGTCTAAATGAGGTAAATAAAATAAATGCATGTTGGACAAACTATAAGCATGTTTTGGGGATGTGATCACTCATTGAAATCGATACAAACATGTTTGTGTCTCTTCTCATAGAAATTCTTAATGTGGAATAAACCTAAGTTAAGGGACACTAGTCACTTTGTATTTACCATAGAAAGTCTAGCTCATCACATTCATGCTTACCATGTATTTTCTGAATCACACTTTAAACTTTGTATTTATGAGTTTTACTCTCAAGTTATATTGGAGATGCTGCATGATTTGAAAATATATATGTTAGTTAAAGAGATGCAAATCATGTTGTTTTCTTTGGTTAAGGAACATGAATGTTGTTTAACGGAACTCTGTTAGGAGTTAAATCTGATTGTATTAGGGATTGGAATGGTTAAGGTTTGAAACAAATCTATTTCTGAAACTGATCAGGTTCAGAAAACTGTCTGTGTCAAACCTGATCGGTCCACCGACCGATCAGGACTCACCCTGATCATTCTGGTGACCGATCAGGAATCATATTGATCGGTCCGGTGACCGATCAGATCAACACTGATCAGAGGTATCAGACTACTCCTCAGTCCGATCCTATTTCATCAAGTTGTATCAGATTACTTGATCATTTTGATACAAACAAATCTGATACACACCTGATTATTCCAAGAACATGACCATACTTGATCTTCCATTGGTACAAACCTGGTACTAAGTGAGTACAAGTTTGTTCAAGTGTTCAATGAAGTGTAGGAATTTTTAAGATCCTTGATTCTCAGAAATTTTTCTGAAGCATCAAGTATTAAAATGCTGATTTGATACAAACCTATGTAGGAATGTTCAAATTCATAAGAAAGGGTTTGTTGAGTCATGACTCTTGCTCTTAATGTCGTCTTTCAGAAATTTTTCTGAAACGTCGAATATCAATAGAGTCTACACCCCTATTGTGGAATGCAAAGTGTTAATGCAGTCTGATCAGGAACGTATCAGAGTTTCAGAAATTTTTCTCAAATCTGATCGCTCCCCAGACTAACAAAAAATACTCCTGTATCAAATAATCAACGTACCTGATTGGTCACGGAGACCAATCAGGATTATGTGTCCGATACAGCTGCATTCCTTACTTGTCATATGAAACATATACATGTTTGACCATGATATATTTCTGTATATGTTTTCATGTGCAATTCACACTTATTGCCGTATGATGCATATACATTGTTGCCATGATACATTTATGGTATATGTCTTTCATATGCAATTCAAAAGTTTACCTTTGATTATTTTGGGTTTGGGGAGAGACCTGTGTTTGAGGGGGAGGTATGTTTAAACTTAATAACCATACCCTTTTTGATGTTTAACAAAGGGGGAGAGAATGGTTGATTAAGTTTAGGGTTATTGTAGGGGGAGGATTTTGATTCCCTTACGATAATTGAACTACCTTCAATTGATCATTAATGCCTAAACTTAAATCAGGTTGTCAAACAACAAAAAGGGGGAGATTGTTGATGCAGTCTGACCCTGATTGTTGTTTTGGTGTTGACACCGATTTAAGTTTGATCCAAGTTTGGTTGAATTCGGATTAAGTCCAGGTGGATCGGGAGATCGCACGCTGGCATGTGAAAAGTCCTAACTTGGAGGGTTAGGTGTGAAAAAGTCCTAGCTTGGAGGGTTAGGTGTGAAAAGTCCTAACTTGGAGGGTTAGGTGTGAAAAGTCATAGCTTGGAGGGCTAGGTTGAAATCCCGGTGAGTGAAGCCGGGTCCTGGTGAGTGAAGCCAGGTGATGGAAATCCTAGTGAGTGAAGCTAGGTTGAAATCCCGGTGAGTGAAGCCGGGTCCCGGTGAGTGAAGCCGAGTGACCGAAACCCTGGTGAGTGAAGCCAGATCCTAGCTTGGAGGGCTAGGTTGAAGTCCCGGTGAGTGAAACTGGGCATGGAGTCTTGGTCCGGGGGACTAAGAACGAGTCAGAGAAGGGATGGAGGCTTGTTCTCTTGACTTAGAGTGGATTTGACCTTGCCTGGATCGGTCTGGTGACCGATCAGGGGGTTTGGCATGGAGTTCCCTCGTGGATCGGTCTGGTGACCGATCCAGCTATGTCTGATCAGTCTGGTGATCGATCAGGGAGCATACAGTGGGTTTTGGGGACCTTACTGCTTGGCTCCTGATCGGTCTAGTGACCGATCTGGAACACTATTCAGATCGTTCTGGTGAACGATCATTTGTCGCAAGGTTCTCGCTATGACCGATCAGGATGACTCCTGATCGGTCAGGAAGCAGCCTGATCGGTCTGGTGACCGATCAGGGCGCAGCCTGATTGGTCTGGGGACCGATCTGGAGTGTGCAGCAGATTGCTGGATAGGTCTGGGGACCAATCAGGAGTGTGCAGAAGACTGCTGGATCGGTCTGGTGACCGATCAGGGTCCTCTCTGATCGGTCTGGGACCGATCAGGAGCAGAACTTTAATTCAAATACATTGTCAGAAGTGTCTGATCACGTCTGTTTTCTCTGCCGATTCTCTGATACATTGCTGATTTCATTTGATATGCATTGCTAAGCCTCTGTTGGAGTGTGCAGGTGATAGCAGGTGATTCAAACACTCAAGGATGGTCAATGGGAGACTTTCCTTGGAGCAGGTTTGTTTGTTTCTCCTTCTCAGGTTTCAACGGCAACTGGAGCAGCTGGCGACTGACAGAGACTCAGCTGGAGAGGAGGTCTTCAGTGGACTGAGTGCTCAGGGAGGTCAGTGGGTTTAGGCTGGCTCAGTGGATGCTGATGAAGCTTGCGATGGTGAGAGGGAGCTTAAGAAAAAGTTGGAAGCAGAGGAGCGGGAAGAAGGCACAGACAGAAACTTGGGAAGTTTGGCTGGGTTGTGGGGCTTGTGTGCTCTCTGCTGCTTTGAGTTTAAGCGTTCTTGTCACATTCTTGTGAGCTTCCCTTCTCGAGTGTCTCGTGAGCTTATCTTGTATCCATCTGTGAGACAGCTTGTGGAGAGGTTTCTCCACCGAGAAGGAGGTGCTTGATATCCGGTGTTCACCGGGGCTTGATCTGCCGACGATCAAGGGATCGCCCACCTTACGGGCACGCCGAGTAGTGGCAAGTTATCCCCAAACCTTATATATTGCTGTGTTAGCGTTGGTTTGATTCCTTTCTCCGTTTTATTCTTTCTGTTGCATTTTGTTTCCGCTGCTACTAATCTGATCACAGAAAGAAAGTTCAAAAAAGAGGGAGCGATTTGAGTGTCTGGCTATATTCACCCCCCCTCTCTAGCCATCCAAGTTCCAACACCTGCAAACCATAACCCCACAGAAAGATCAGTCTACTGCCCATAGAAGTCTGAATTTTCAGCCGAAATTCAGAAACTCCTAACAAATTCCACAAAATTCGAAAAATTCTAAAATTTTGCAAGCATATTTCTTATCATGTATTCTATCCTAGAAAAATATAGTTTCGTGAAAATACCAAATATACTTGACTTTTTGACAAAAATTTCAATTCTTTGAAAAAAAATCCATTTTGTATCAATCTTCTATCCTAGGTTTGAACCCATGTGTTTTCCAAGTCTATCCTATACCATTTAAAATATAGAAATGTTTTCAAATCTCCCCCTTTTCTCATATAAATCCTCAAGACAAAACAAATGATCAAAGCTCCCCCTTTTTTACCATATTCTCTAGATAAAAGGTATATTGTATTTCTTTTTCCTTATAACCATAATAACAAGATAATAACATTTCATATAAGCAACATTAAGTCATGAATTAAAAGTGCATATGAAAAACATAGATAAGTGCTACAAAGGCTATAGCCTCGAAATCTCTAAATATTACAATGTTAAATATAGTGTTTGAGAGATAATAAAAATGCCCTAAGCTAAATACACTCTCAACACCATCACCACCAAATCATGCTAAGGCTACATATCATCATCTCTAGGAGGAGGAGGAAGAGGAGCCTGATACATAAGGTTCCAGTGTTGCATCATCTTGTACATATCATCCTGTCGCTGTTGGAAACCCTGAAAGTGCTCCACGAGACTGTGAACCTCCCCCTGAATAGCAACCTGCCGCTTCTGGAAACTCTGGAAGTCCTCCCGAAGTCCATGAACCTCTGCCTCTAGTCGGGAGAACCGCTCCTTTATAATCTCAGTAGGAGCAGCAACAGACGCAGCAGCAGGAGCAGTCTCCTCATCCTTATCATCATCAGAGCTGGAGGAATCATGATGACGTCGCCAGACCAGCACTCCCTGCCGTCTCTTGATCCCAGCCAAGGAGAGCTGCCGAGAACCAATCTGGTCGTAGTCCTTAGACAGTTGATGTACCTGACCCCTAGTGGTTCTAATACCTCTAGATAAAAAGAATTCGGTCAAAATATGACCGAATGATATGTAGATCTTCCTATTGAGGTCATGCGAAAAATGGACAATAGATGCGAACACATGGCGGCTAATGTCAATGTCTAACCTCCTCTCTAATGCATACATCATCACCAAGTGAGGTAGCCGGATCTTCGACCTTCCCTTGGTGACAATGGGCAGAATGTAGTCTAGGACGATTTTATACAAGACGTTGCTAACTGGACTCATGCGCCTAACTATGAAGATACGTTGTAGAGGAGGTCTAGAATTATCAAAATAATGGCGATAAATTTGATCAATGGTGACATCGGGCAAGGTCAATGGCTCAGTGACAGTGGGGAAACATGTGAATGGGTTATCAGAAACTTTACACCCTAAAATTGATCCTAATACTGCAGGTGTAAAAGGAATGGTAACTCCCTGTACCATAGACTTATACGTCCTGTCATCGGGACTACTACATGTAAGATTGGCATAAAACTCCTTGCATAGGTCAAAATTGACATAACGCTGACAGTAGACTAGCTTTTCTAACCCAAAATGCGTAATAATCTCAATTATGTGAGGAGTAATCTCCTGGAAGTATGTTTGATTGAGATATCTACAGTTTATCAAAATGAAGTCAGCATTATTAAATATCTATCGGCAAGCCTCGGAACGGAACCGAGGTGCCGCAGGATCTAAGGACTGCTGTTGGGATGATCCCTCACCAACCTTTCTCTTTGACCTAGCCCTAAATGCAACCACCATATGCATGTACCAAAAATGACACAACCAAGAATAAAAACAAGGCAAACATGCACAAAATGAAGAGGTAGTCATGAATCACGAACCAAATGAGAAAAATATAGCAAATGATTTATTACCGTTTCTCCGGTCATTGCATGATGGCTAATGATCAAGGTTAACTCAAGAAAGGTGTTTTTCTTGCCCTTGACTTGGATCTAAGATGAAGGAGGGCGAGAAATATGATTTTAGGATCTTGGGAAGGCTTAGAGCAGTTGGCGAGGTCGAGGGAGAAGAGAAATCGCAAGGGGTGGCACTGAAACCCTAAGTTCGGCCGCCCTCGCGCGGCTGTTCTTTTAAAAGATTCCCTGTATCAGTTGACTGCCTGAGGGCCAGTCGACTTGTGAACTAAACAGAAAGATCAGTCGACTGATGGAGGATCAGTCGACTGCTGTATTGAATATCCTAGTTTCTGATTTAAATTGGATCAGTCGACTGCCTCTGCATCAGCCGACTGATACCCTAATTTTAGCATTTCTGACCCAACTTCAGAAATACACCAGAAATTCTATAAATCTCCAAAAATTCCTAAATTTTGTGGAGAGGTTTGTGGTACCCGTGTCTACTTGAGAAAAATATATTTACCCATGTATCTATCACCAATCCCAAGATTGACGCAAAACTCAAAACTATCTAAATAGTTCAATTGAACCTTGACCTAAAGTCCTAGTTTTGATCTCTCCTTGATGTATCTTTTCATTTCCAACCTCAATGCCGCCTTAGCATTGATTTATATGACATCTCCACGTTAAGAACCAATTTTCATGCAATATAGCTCCATTGTCATATTTTTGCATGATACTCACTGTTGATGTGCCAAATCCCTAGGATTAAGATTTCAAACTTGTCTTCAAATCCTTTGGCACATTCCACAATTTATCTAGTCCTTTTGGAGAAACCCTCTTGAGATTCATTGACCATGGATCCCACCTTGACTCCTAGAGCTCCCCCTTGAACTCTTAGCCTTAGCCACATCCCTAGGTGACTCATCTATAATGGCAAGGCCACACATGTGTACTTCCGGTACTTCTTGACCTACAATCCTAACCTTCTTGACTTTGTCCACCTTGTCCTTGGTTAAGTTCTTCTTCTTCCCTATAAATGGATTTTCCTTGCCATTTTTGGCCTTCCTCTTGCTATAGTCATATGACATCCTTGCATATGACTTTTCCATAGTATTTAATCTAATAGGTCGGTACCCTAGACCCGGTCTATCATTGTTGGGGTTTTGACTACTCAACCCCACACCTACACCTCTAGATCCAATAATGAATCTTTCTAGGGTTTTCTCTAATTTATTAAGCCTTATCCTCAAGGTTTGGTTTTCCCTCTCTAGGTTCTTAACTATAGTATCACCATGCCCCCCTTGGACATTTCTAGATCTACCCCTTTGTCTAGGCATGTGTCTCCCTTTCTTTGGATTACTGTCTTGATCCTTAGGTCTAAACATCCTAGGTTTATCATGATATATAGATTCCTTAGGGTTTTGATATGCAATATTAACTCTATTTTTATCACAATACCTAAAACCAAAATTATGTATAGGTAAACAATTTTCGTTATTTCTAACATACATAGAGGAATTTGAAAAACGCTTAAAGTTAGGGATTACCTCCCTTACCCTTGTAGCTCCCCCTTGATATGAGCTCTTCTTCTTCTCCTTTTTCTCCTACTTCCTTAAATGCTCCAATTTCTTGAATTCTCCTTTCCTTAAGCATTTGGTGTGGTAGTGTCCTAGCTCGCCACACGTGTAACACCTAATGTGCTTTTTCTCCTTCTTTTCCCTACAACCCATGTTAGATCTTAAATGAATTGACTTGGGTTAAGGGTTTACGTCCTTTTTACCTAATGGATACTTGTCCTTGTAGTGTCCCTTCTTGTTGCACCCAAAGCAAATGATGTGGTCTTTTGACTTTGCTTTGGTGGGGATGGATGTTTCTTCTTGCTTCGGTATCGAGGATAGTCTCTCCTCCCCCTCAATCCTTGAAGTGGAGACCTCTTCTTCCTTTTTTGATGAAGTGGATGGTTCTTCAACTTCTTGTGCCACTTCACTTGAGGAGATGGATGAACTTTTTTCTTCTTTCTCCTCCTCTTCGAATGTTGAGCTTCTTTCCTCATCCGATTGGTCCTTCTCCTCTTCTTGGACCATTAAGCTCATTTCCTTGGACTCTTCTACTATTTGAGCTTGTGTAGGATTTTCATGTAAAGCAATTACTTTGCTCCATAATTCATGCACATTTTTATATTCACCTACACCACTCATAACATCATTAGGCAAAATATTAAGTAATATTGAAATTACCTTCTCATTTGCCGTTGATTGCATTTGTTGCTCCTTGGTCCAATATATTAGGCGGAGCTTCTTCCTATGTTTATGTCTCGGGACTTCAAATGACTCTTCTAGCACGATCATGAAGTTCCAATCCATACCGAACCATGTTTTTGTTCGCATCTTCCAATACTCAAAACTCTCGCGATCGTAGGAAGGTGGAACATTGATATCATCCTCCAATCTTTCTTCAATCGCCATTTCCTCTAGCTTTTTGCTCTCTCGGAGGTTAGTCTGTAGATGAGCGAACCTCACTCTGATATCACTTGTTGAGACCTTTCCGTTTAGTTAGAGGGGATGAATAGCTACTCATAATATCATTAGGCAAAATATTAAGTAATATTGAAATTACCTTCTCATTTACCGTTGATTGCATTTGTTGCTCCTTGGTCTAATATATTGGGCGGAGCTTCTTCCTATGTTTATGTCTCGGGACTTCAAATGGCTCTTCTAGCACGATCATGAAGTTCCAATCCATACCGAACCATGTTTTTGTCCGCATCTTCTAATACTCAAAACTCTCGCGATCGTAGGAAGGTTGAACATTGATATCATCCTCCAATCTTTCTTCAATCGCCATTTCCTCTAGCTTTTTGCTCTCTCGGCGGTTAGTCCGTAGATGAGCGAACCTCGCTCTGATACCACTTGTTGAGACCTTTCCGTTTAGCTAGAGGGGGTGAATAGCTACTTTTCGATTTTTCCTCCTACAAGTTGTTAGTGCGCAAGCGGAATAACAAAAACTAAAACTAACAATTAAGAAAGACACACCGATTTACGTGCTTCAGAAATGAAACTCCTACTCCATGGCTATTCGTAAGGTGGACGATCCTGATCCTTCAGTGGATGATTCCCCGGAACACCTCTGGCTAGCTCTTGCCGCTCCTTGTGGGTGAAAAAACCTCGCCACAACACCTTGACAACGTCTGAGCATGTTTAGGCTACTAACACGCTTTAAACAAAACTTGTTTCGCTAAGGAAGAACAGCAAAAAATGAGCCCTCTTAAATAGTGCTTGATACTGTTCTGACCGTTACCAGTCGACTGGTCCTGGGGCAGTCGACTGGTCTTCATGAATTCAAATGTCACAGCCTGACGATTCGCATTCTGGTCGACACCAGAAGACTGCCCAGTCGACTGATCAAGCATCAGTCGACTGATCTCTCTGTGCTATTCCTCAATCGACTGATCAAGCGTCAGTCAACTGCTACCTAAGGTTTCCCTTCCTGAGTACAAATCTCTCAGCACTCGAACCCTAGGATTTCCCTTCCCGAGTATAGTTCTCTCAGCACTCGAATCCTCAAGACTCAGTTGACCCTTTATTCAGCAGCCTCGACCTGTTGCCTTCAAGCCCTCTTCGACTTTGGCTCTCGTCCCTCGGATGCATGCAAGCCCGCAGCTTGTCTCCCATGCCATCCTTCACGTATGCCTCGAAATCTGCTCCCTCAGCTCATCGTCCCTGCTCCAGTAGACTTGACTTGTTGCCTTCAAGTCCTCTTCGACTTTGACTCTCGTCCCTCGGATGCATGCAAGCCCACGACTTGTCTCCTATGTCATCCTTCGCGTATGCCTCGAAGTCCACTTCTCTCGGCTTATCGCCCCGCTTTGTCCATGGTCCCTCGGATGCATACAAGTTTACGACTTATCTTCACACACCATCCTTCACCAGACCCGAAGACGTCCAACTGAGTCTATGTGTATCCTGCAAACATGCACACTCACATACACATATTAGATTAATACGAAGCCCTAACTTAATCATATTGACACACACATCAAAACTCATGATCTACCCGATCACACATGGGCCGATTGCACCAATATCGACCGCCAACCTAGAGGTTAAGATCAATACCTTCTCCCAGCAATTGCAAGATTGGGAATTCTTTCGCTCGTTGATCAGAAAGTTGCCCAATGATTTTAACATCCTTCTAAGGAAAGCTGTCAAGTACATCAATGTGGAGGAGGCACATGCCACTCGGCGAAAGGAGGTAAGTCCGACCCCAATTCATTTTCCATCCTAGAAAGCCAACTCCCTGGGAGGACCTATTCGTAGCCCTCGGTTCGCCATTAACCGACTTGGGATAGACATAGATAGGTGCAACAAGTAGCCCAAGGATGCGACTCAACTAGATGGAAGCCCTATTGCTCGTTTCATCAAAGTAACACCCACGACACACAGGACTGCCGACAGGCCGGACGGGGACAAGCCCTTGCCACTTGAGGACTTTCCCAGCAAACTCTCAGAGGAATGCCCAAGGCCTGAGGGGGTAGCCGGCTGAACACAAGGAGCAACTCCAACGGGAACGACCCTAGCTGCTAGGCAATTATTCCGACTAATGATCAGCCCGAGCTAGCGGAGGTGAATGAAGAGTAAGCTAACCAGAGGAATATCATACACAGGGACATGAATGTCAATTTCGTGGGCCATACGTATGGTGACTCTAATAGAGCCTGTAAATCCCAAGTGCGCCCATTGGAGATCTATTAGGTCGGGACCAGTGCTGCCCAAGCCCAAGGCATGTAGAACAGTTTTGTGCCTCAAGACTTGTAGGGCTTGGAACTCCCCCACAATGACGTTGTCGTCCTATCGACACTAATAGCCAACTATCAGGTCCACCGAACTATAGTTAACACCGGCAGCTCATCCTACATCCTCTATAAAAGAGCGTTCGACCAACTACAAATTGACAGCGCGGAATTACAGTCCGTGGTGATGCCCCTGTTTGGGTTCACGGGCAATGAAGTCCAGCCGGTCAGCCATATTAAGCTAGTCATCTCCTTGGGTGAGGAACCATTAAAGAGGACACGGTGCTCCACCTTCCTAATAGTAGACACCCCGTCTGCTTACAATGCAATACTGGGCCGACCGACCCTCAACGAGTTCCGGGAGGCTATTTCTACTTTCTACCTCAAGGTCAAGTTCCTTGTAAAAGACAGGGTGGGCGAGGAGAAAGGAGATCAGAGGGTAGCAAGGTGCTGTTATGTGGACGATATCCGGACAGAATCTCGAAAAGCGTTTAGAGCGCCGCTCGCCAACTGTAATAATAAAGTGTAGAAAGAACCGCAATTAGTGAGTGATTGACTATTCATCCCCTCTAGCCGAGTCCTAGATCTCCAACAAGTGGTATCAGAGCCAGGTCGTTTGTCGACAGATTAATCGCTGGGAGAGTAAAGTACTAGAGGAAAATGAAATTTGAAGAAAAATTGGGGGATGCCATCGCCATTCCACCTCCACACGATCGCGACTATTTTGATTATTGGAAGATGCGGGTGAAGACGTGGTTCGATATGGATTGGGAGATGATGATAGCTATCGATGAACCATTCAAAGCCCCAAGAGACAAACATGGGAAGAAGTTTCAATCAAGATATTGGACCAAAGAACAACAATCACAATCAAAGGTAAATAATAAGATAATATCAATTTTAATTAATGTATTGCCTAATGATGTGATGAGCCGTGTAGGTGAGTACAAGTGTGCTCATGAGCTATGGAGCAAAGTGAT
>JAGFNQ010000663.1:233031-299263 GCA_024364735.1 Boesenbergia rotunda
AGCCATAGTATGGAGGAGTGTCAAGCAGAAATGCGTAGCGGACTCCACCATGAAAGCTGAGTATGTGGCAGCCTCAGAGGCAGCCAAGGAAGCTGTATGGCTCAAGAACTTCATGATGGACTTGGATGTGATTCCTGGTTTGCCCAAATCTATCATAATCTATTGTGATAACAGTGGTGCAGTTGCAAACTCGAAGGAACCATGAGCTCATAAGGCGAGTAAACACATAGAGCGCAAGTACCACTTGATACGAGAAATCGTAAAGCGAGGAAAAGTAGCTGTCGCCAAGATTGCATCGGAGGACAACCTGGCTGATCCTTTCACTAAGGACCTTCCGGCGAGAGCTTTTGATCGGCATGTGGAGGATATGGGAGTCGGATGTATGGCAGTGTGAGGACAGCAGAGTTTTTGAGTATAAGTGGGAGATTGTTAGATGTGTATACTAAAAGACTTATCTTTTTATATATATATGATCATCTACATTTTGAAAGAGAATCACAACAACACATGCGTATTTATATTAGTATATGCATAAAAGTCAAATACTCTGCATTGTAGATAACATGGTGTGTGGTGACACACAAAAGATCATGTTATCAGTCCCTTGCATTGTATAAGTAGAGGCTCACAACCAAGATGGAGTTGGACAAACCATCGGGATGGTTGTAGTGTAATTAGGTGTGATTTGTCTTGACCATAGAATTACACTAGTGTGCTTTGTGTGCATTGAGCAGGACCAAAACTAGAGGGCATCCAATTTATACTGACTTAATAATTGGATTGGACCTCGGGTTATTATGGAGTACAATCCCTAAATCCCGATATAATAACGGCCACGTATAGTTAATATTTTATTTCTTTGATTTACCAATAGGCGAGATTTATTCTGCTAAATCGATAGGACCGGTAAGTTGAGAAATAATATTAATTATATGGTGTGTTGTTGATTATTGACGAAATCCATGTCCTGGTGAGTCGGGATGATGATGCCCCCTTGATGAGCTCATAAGGTTCATCATGTTAAACCCTGCAGATGGATTTGATCCAATATGATGATAAGGTTGAGTGGTACTAGTTAAGGAGTTAGAAGTTGATTAATTAAAATTGTCAGTAATTTAAATTAATCAACGGGCATTCGATATTTTAAACACGGGAGGATGAATGTACTCATAATAGGTGGAGCCCATATGAAAATATGGGGGTTGGTGAGAAAGTTCAATGGAGATCCTTTAGTGGAATGGATCTTCATTAATG
The DNA here is from genome assembly GCA_024364735.1 of Boesenbergia rotunda. Classification (NCBI taxonomy): domain Eukaryota; kingdom Viridiplantae; phylum Streptophyta; class Magnoliopsida; order Zingiberales; family Zingiberaceae; genus Boesenbergia; species Boesenbergia rotunda. The sequence goes on from JAGFNQ010000663.1 coordinate 234,286, forward strand.
GATTGGTTTTAGATCCATTAGTGGGTCAAGATCCAACTCCTCCTCTTGGTCCCTACCTTAGCCCTATATACCCCATGGGATCAAGAAACCATGGGGAATCCAATTGATCAACAACCAAGGCTTTTCTTTCTCTCCCTCTCCTTCTCTCTCCTAGGGCAACCGGCCGCCGCAAGCAAAGAGGAGACTCTTCTCCTCTTTTCTTCCTCCCTTCTTCACCACCACTTGGCCGAGAGTCACATAGACAAGGAGGAGTCTTCCTCTTCCTTTTGTGGTGCTCGGCAGTAAGGGAGAGTTGGCCGGCGGCGAGAAGGAGGCGGCGCAAGGGTGGTTGGCGGCGCCGCAAGCACAAGAGGAGAGGAGGAGTTCACAGTCGGTTTTGGATTAGGAAGGAGACCTTTTCACTCCTTCTTCTTTTTATTCAAGCTCCTCCCTAGATCTTCCTTGTGGCTCTCGGTGGCCGGCGGCGCAAGGAAAGGGGAAGAGGTTGGCCGGCGATCTAAACCCTAGGTTTAGGGTTTTGTTGGCTTGTCAAGAAGAGATTAATTGGGACTCCTTTGTGATTCCGGTTCTGGTAGCTCGTCGCCCACACGATGTCGGGAGGAAAGGGACATAAAGTAAAAGACTACGAGGTAAAGGAAGATATAATTTTTTTCCTTGGCTCCTTGTTATTCTTATCATTTTATGTGGATGTTAATTGATTATTATTGTTTTGATTATTTATTAATCATTGATAATAATTAATTAATTGGACCCCCGATAATAAACACAAAAACTGGCGATCCACTCATCGTCTTTTCCGTGGTCACTTGATTCGGAAAGTTACAAGGCCTTACTCTTGAGTTTGGCTAAGTTGTGACTTGAATCAATTGATACGATGATGAGATGGTCGTTGGGAGACGGGTCTCCATTCGGATTAATTTTTTAATCCGTGGACATGGAGAGTGTTGGGACCTTTCCGTTTAGCTAGAGGGGGTGAATAGCTACTTTTTGATTTTTCTTCCTAAAAGTTGTTAGTGCGTAAGCGGAATAACAAAAGCTAAAACTAACAACTAAGAAGGACACACCGATTTACGTGGTTCAGAGATGAAACTTCTACTCCACGGTTGTCCGTAAGGTGGACAATCCCGATCCTTCGGTGGATGATTCCTCGGAACACCTCAGGCTAGCTCTGGTCACTCCTTGTGGGTGGAGAAACCTCGCCACAATTGTTGGACAATCTCTGAGCACTTGTAGGCTACTAACAGGCTTTCGCCAGGGAAAAATAGTCAAAAATGAGCCCTCTTAAATAGTGCTCGATACTGTTCTGACCGTTACCAGTCGACTGCCCCTGGGGTAGTCGACTGGTCCTCTCAAATTCAAATGTCACAGCCTGACGATTCGCATTCTGGTCGACACCAGTCGACTGATCAAGCATCAGTCGATTGATCTCTCTATGCTCTACCTCAGTCGACTGATCAAGCATCAGTCGACTGCCACCTAAGGTTTTCCTTCCCGAGTACAATTCTCTCAGCAATCGAACCCTAGGATTTCCCTTCCTGAGTACAGTTCTCTCAGCACTCGAAACCTCACGACTCAGTTGACTCTTCATTCAGCAGCCTCGACCTGTTGCCTTCAAACCCTCTTCGACTTTGGCTCTCGTCCCTCGGATGCATGCAAGCCCGCAGCTTGTCTCCCATGTCATCCTTCGCGTATGCCTCGAAGTCCGCTTCTCTCGGCTCATCGTCCCTGCTTTGTCCACGTCCCTCGGATGCATACAAGCCGACGGCTTGTCTCTCCACACCATCCTTCACCGGACCCGAAGACGTCTAACTATGTCCATGTGTATCCTACAAACCTGCACACTCACATACACATATTAGATCAACATGAAGTCCTAACTTAATCATATTGACACACACATCAAAACTCATGATCTACCCGATCACACTTGGGTCGATTGCACCAACAATCTCTCCCTTTTTGATGTGTGACAATATGTTTAAGTTAGGTGCAAAAACGCAACAATAACAATTGAAAATTCCAGACATAGCAATTTAAGAAGCATAAACAAATGCATACTCCCCCTTAACCTATGCCCTCCACATAATTTTTAATTTTCCATAACCACAAGTTAAGTTAAAAAACTAACTCCACAAGTTAAGTTAAACCTAACTTAAAACCACAAGTTCTTCCCCTTTGACACCATCAAAACGATTGTCCCAAGCAATACTTACCTACTGGTATCAATGAGAACACCTTCCTATTTCTGAAAACCTCCAGAAATCAAAAAATAGCAGCACCAGTTGACTGCGTCAGTTACCAGTCGACTGGTGCTTGCAAACCACAACCCCACAGAAAGATCAGTCGACTGCCCCAAGGGCAGTCGACTGATACATAGAAGTCTGAATTTTCAGCCGAAATTCAGAAACTCCTAACAAATTCCACAAAATTCGAAAAATTCTGAAATTTTGCAAGCATATTTCTTATGATGTATTCTATCCTAGAAAAATATAGTTTCATGAAAATACCAAATATGCTTGACTTTTTGACAAAAATTCCAATTCTTTGAAAACAATCCATTTTGTATCAATCTTCTATCCTAGGTTTGAACCCATGTGTTTTCCAAGTCTATCCTATATCATTTAAAACATAGAAATATTTTCAAATCTCCCCCTTTTCTCATATAAATCCTCAAGACAAAACAAATGATCAAAGCTCCCCCTTTTTTACATATTCTCTAGATAAAAGGTATATTGCATTTTTTCCCTTATAACCATAATACCAAGATAATAACATTTCATATAAGCAACATCAAGTCATGAATTAAAAGTGCATATGAAAAACATAGATAAGTGCTACAAGGGTCATAGCCCGAAATCCCCAAATATTACAATGTCAAATATAGTGTTTGAGAGATAATAAAAATGCCCTAAGCTAAATACACTCTCAACACCATCACCACCAAATCATGCTAAGGCTACATATCATCACACGAGGAGGAGGAGGAGGGGCCTGATACATAAGGTTCCAATGCTGCATCATCTCGTACATATCATCCTGTCGCTGCTGGAAACCCTGAAAGTGCTCCATGAGACCGTGAACCTCCCCCTGAATAGCAACCTGCCGCTGCTGGAAACTCTGGAAGTCCTCCCGAAGTCCATGAATCTCTGCCTCTAGTCGGGAGAACCGCTCCTCTGTAATCCCAGTAGGAGCAGCAACAGGCGCAGCAGCAGGAGCAGCCTCCTCATCCTCATCATCATCAGAGCTGGAGGAATCATGATGACGTCGCCAGACCATCACTCCCTACTGTCTCTCGATCCCAACCAAGGAGAGCTGCCAGAACCAATCTGGTCGTAGTCCTTAGACAGTTGATGTACCTGACCCCTAGTGGTTCTAATACCTCTAGATAAAAAGAATTCGGTCAAAATATGACCGAATGACATGTAGATCTTCCTATTGACGTCATGCGAAAAATGGACAATAGATGCGAACACATGGCGGCCAATGTCAATGTCTAACCTCCTCTCTAATGCATACATTATCACCAAGTGAGGTAGCCGGATCTTTGACCTTCCCTTGGTGACAATGGGCAGAATGCAGTCTAGGACGATTTTATACAAGACGTTGCTAACTGGACTCATGCGCCTAGCTATGAAGATACGCTGTAGAGGAGGTCAAGGATTATCAAAATAATGACGATAAATTTGATCAATGGTGACATTGGGCAAGGTCAATGGCTCAGTGATAGTGGGGAAACATGTGAATGGGTTATCGGAAACCCTACACCCTAAAAATGATCCTAATACTGCAGGTGTAAAAGGAATGGTAACTCCCTGTACCATAGACTCATACATCCCGTCATCGGGACTACTACATGTAAGATTGGCATAAAATTCCTTGCATAGGTCAAAATTGACATAACGCTGACAGTATACTAGTTTTTCTAACCCAAATGTGTGATTACCTCAATAATGTGAGGAGTGCTCTCTTGAAAATATGATTGATTGAGATATCTACAATTCATCAAAATGAAGTCAACATTGTTAAATACCTACCGGCAAGCCTCGGAACGGAACCGAGGTGCCACAGGATCTAAGAACTGTTGTTGGGATGATCTCTCACCAACCCTTCTCTTTGACCTAGCCCTAAATGCAACCACCATATGCATGTACCAAAAATGACACAACCAAGAAGAAAAACAAGGCAAACATGCACAAAATGAAGAGTTAGTCATGAATCACGAACCAAATGAGAAAAATATAGCAAATGATTCATTACCGTTTCTCCGGTCGTTGCATGATGGCTAATGATCAAGGTTGACTCAAGAAGGGTGTTTTTCTTGCCCTAGACTTGGATCTAAGATGAAGGAGGGCTAGAAACTCGATTTCAGGACCTTAGGAAGGCTTAAAGCAGTTGGGGAGGTCGAGGGAGAAGAGAAATCGCAAGGGGTTGCACTAAAACCCTAGGTTTAGCTGCCCCCCGCGCGGCTGTTCTTTTAAAAGATTCCCTGCATCAGTCGACTGCCTCAGGGCGAGTCGACTGATGAAATAAATAGAAAAATCAATCAACTGATGGAGGATCAGTCGACTGCTATATTGAATATCCTAGTTTCTGATTTAAACTGGACCAGTCGACTGCCTCTGCATCAGTCGACTGATACCCTAATTTCAGTATTTCTGACCCAACTTCAGAAATACACCAGAAATTTCACAAATCTTCAAAAATTTCCAAATTTTATGGAGAGGTTTGTGGTACCCGTATCTGCTTGGAAAAAATACATTTACTCATGTATCTATCACCAATCCCAAGATTGACACAAAACTCAAAACTATCTAAATGGTTCAATTGAACCTTGACCTAAAGTCCTAGTTTTGATCTCTCCTTGATGTATCTTTTCATTTCCAACTTTAATGCAACCTTAGCATTGATTTATATGACATCTCCACGTTAAGAACCAATTTTCATGCAGTATAGCTCCATTGTCATATTTTTGCATGATACTCACTTTTGATGTGCCAAATCTTTAGGATTAAGATTCAAACTTGTCTTCAAATCCTTTGGCACATTTCACAATTTATCTAGTCCTTTTGGAGAAACTCTCTTGAGATCCATTGACTATGGATCCCAACTTGACTCCTAGATCTCCCCCTTGAGCTCTTAGTCTTAGTCACCTCCCTAGGTGACTCATCTATAATGGCAAGGCCACACATGTGTACCTCTGGTACTTCTTGACCTACAACCCTAACCTTCTTGACTTTGTGCACCTTGTCCTTGGTTAAGTTCTTCTTCTTCACTATAAATGGCTTTTCCTTGCCATTTTTGGCCTTTCCCTTGCTATAGTCATATAACATCCTTGCATATGACTTTTCTATAGTATTTAATATAATAGGTCGGTACCCTAGACCTGGTCTATCATTGTCAGGGTTTTTACTACTCAACCCCACACCTACACCCCTAGATCCAATAGTGAATCTTTCTAAGATTTTCTCTAATTTATCAAGCCTTGCCCTCAAGGCTTGGTTTTCCCTCTCTAGGTTCTTAACCTTAGTATCACCATGTCCGCCTTAGACAGTTCTAGATCTACCCCTTTGTCTAGACATGTGTCTCCCTTTCTTTGGATTAATGTCTTGATCCTTAGGTCTAAACACCCTAGGTTTATCATGATACATAGATTCCTTAGGGGTTTGATATGCAATATTAACCCTATTTTTATCACAATACCTAAAATCAAAATTATGCATGGGCAAATAATTCTCATTATTTCTAACATGCATAGAGGAATTTAAAAAACGCTTAACGTTAGGGATTACCTCCCTTACTCTTGTAGCTTCCCCTTGAGATGAGCTTTTCTTCTTCTTCTTCTCCCATCCTCAAATGCTCCAATTTCTTGAATTCTCCTTTCCTTGAGCATTTGGTGTGATAGTGTCCTAGCTCGCCACACGTGTAACACCTAATGTGCTTTTTCTCCTTCTTTTCCCTACAACCCATGTTAGATTTTAAATGAATTGACTTGGGTTTAGGGTTTACCTTCTTTTTACCTAATAGACACTTGTTCTTGTAATGCCCCTTCTTGTTGCACTCAAAGTAAATAATGTGGTCTTTTGACTTTGCTTTGGTGGGGATGGATGCTTCTTCTTGCTCCGGTATCGAGGATGGTCTCTCCTCCCCCTCAATCCTTGAAGTGGAGAGCTTTTCTTCTCCCTTTGATGAAGTTGATGGTTCTTCAACTTCTTGTGCCACTTCACTTGAGGAAATAGATGAATCTTCTTCTTCTTTCTCCTCCTCTTCGGATGTTGAACTTCTTTCCTCATCCGATTGGTCCTTCTCCTCTTCTTGGACCATTAAGCTCATTTCTTTTGACTCCTCTACTAATTGAGCTCATGTAGGGTTTTCATGTAGAGCAATTACCTTACTCCATAATTCGTGTGCATTTTTGTATTCACCTACACCACTAATAACATCATTAGGCAAAATATTAAGTAATATTGAAATTACCTTCTCGCTTGCCTTTGATTGGGTTTGTTCCTCCTTGTTCTAATATCTTGGTCGAAGCTTCTTCCCATGTTTATCTTTTGAGACTTCAAATGGCTCTTCTAGCATGATCATGTAGTTCCAATCCATACCGAACCATGTCTTTGTCCGCATCTTCCAATACTCGAAACTCTTACGATCATAGGAAGGTGGAACATTGATATCGTCCCCCAATCTTTCTTCAATCGCCATTTCCTCTAGCTTTTTGCTCTCTCGGCAGTTAGTCCGTAGACGAGCGAACCTCGCTCTGATACCACTTGTTGGGACCTTTCCGTTTAGCTAGAGGGGGTGAATAGCTACTTTTTGATTTTTCTTCCTATAAGTTGTTAGTGTGCAAGCGGAATAACAAAAACTAAAACTAACAACTAAAAAGGACACACCGATTTATGTGGTTCGAAGATGAAACTCCTACTCCATGGCTATCCGTAAGGTGGACGATCCCGATCCTTCGATGGATGATTCCCCGGAACATCTCCGGCTAGCTCTTGTCGCTCCTTGTGGGTGGAGAAACCTTGCCACAATCCTTGGACAATCTCTGAGCACTTGTAGGCTACTAACAAGCTTTGACCAAGCTTGTTTTGCCAAGGAAGAACAGCAAAAAACGAGCCCTCTTAAATAGTGCTCAATACTGTTCTGACCGTTACCAGTCGACTGCCCCTGGGGCAGTCGACTGGTCCTCGCGAATTCAAATGTCACAGCCTGACAATTCGCATTCTGGTCGACACCAGTTGACTGCAAAAGTCGACTGATCTCTCTGTGCTCTACCTCAGTCGACTAATCAAGCATCAGTCGACTGTCACCTAAGGTTTCCCTTCTTGAGTACAATTCTCTCAGCACTCGAACCTTAGGATTTCCCTTCCCGAGTACAGTTCTCTCAACACTCGAAACCTCATGACTCAGTTGACTCTTCATTCAGCAGTCTCGACCTGTTGCCTTCAAGCCCTCTTTGACTTTGGCTCTCGTCCCTAGGATGCATGCAAGCCCACGGCTTGTCTCCCATGTCATCCACGTATGCCTCGAAGTCCGCTTCTCTCGGCTCATCGTCCCTGCTTTGTCCACAGTCCCTCGGATGCATACAAGCTCACGGCTTGTCTCCTCACACCATCCTTCATCGAACCCGAAGACGTCCAACTAAGTCCATGTGTATCCTGCAAACCTGCACGCTTACATACATATATTAGATCAACATGAAACCCTAACTTAATCATATTGACACACACATCAAAACCCATGATCACCCGATCACACTTGGGCGATTGCACCAATAGAGAGGTCTCTCAAGGACGACCAAGTATTCGCTTAGGAAACTCATCAAGCCATACCCAACAGGTATCGGTTTGACTATAGCAGTTGGATGTAGCAGAGTCGCAATATAGTAGTAGCATGAAGAAGGCACAACAGAATGAACTTAGAAGATTATAGGAAGTTCTTTGCAAAGCACTGGGTGAACCCTCCTTATATAGGTCATTGGAAGCAACTCCAATGTCCACTAAGGTGGCTCCAAGAACTCTGATCCAATCCCTAGAGTTCGACGTTTATCCACTTGGAGGTGTCTCCAATCGGCTAAGGACGCCTTCAACTCCTCAACCCGAGGTGCCTCTAGTAACTCGAGAAGCTACCAACTCTTAACTTTTATCCTCACAGCTTATCCGCTCTAGGGCGTCTCCAACCATGCATCCGAGGCACTCTAGTCCATTACCCAGGGTGCCTCCAATCAGTTGAGGTGCCTGAAAAACTATTTAACTGAAGTTCAATATTACTCTAAGTTCCTACAAAACTTGTTAGTCCAAACTAAAAAAAAATACCTACAAAGCTGAGTTAGTACAGATAATACAATTATGAATTAGATTGTGTCTGATACGACCAGGATCTAATCTTGGTCTCAATGGATCTAAGTTGGATCAGCGCCTATAGTCCCAGTGAGACTCGTCCTCATCGGATCTCTCCTCTAGTTGCTTACCTAACTTACTCGCAAGGGCAGATCCAAAATTTTAAGTTTGGGGGGGGGGTCGTACAACAAAAATAATTATAATAATTATTAAGTATATTAACGACCTCTTCAATCCTACAAAATGTATAACATATATTTAGTTGAAATATATAAAATAGAGAGAAGAAAAAAAATTAAAATTTAGTTCTTATAAGAATTTGAACTCTAGATATGTGGTAAAAAAAGCATTCCTTACCATTAGATCAACTATAAATATTTATTTTAATAGGGGCCAAATAATATATATAATAAGAAAATAAAAAATTTCTATAGAAAATCATAAAAAAATTATATACAAAAATAATGTTATTAAAAATTTAGAGGGGTCGTGGCCCCCCTGGGTCCTACCCTAAATCCACTCTTGCTTATCCGCCAAACATCTGATTCTCTAGATCTGTTTGGATTTTCTTTGGTCTTGCTTAGTGTTTGATCAACTTGATCAACTAGTACTCTATTTACATGAGAGAGCGGAAAGTAAAACTAAAGAAAATTTTTCGTAGTGAAAATCTTTCCATTGTTTACTTCATTAAAATTTAAAGAGGGAAGAGAAATGAAATCCGTCCATGGATAGTTTTGGAGCCAAAGTCAACCATCTCAAAATCGGGCGGAAAACAGCGGATGGATAAAAATTGATGCATGTACCCTTTTTTATTCACAAAATTACATCATATACCAAAAACAAATAACGCATACACCCTTTTTACTCATAAAATTACACCATATACCAAACAAATAGCGCATTTGCCCTTTTTCATTAATAAAATTACGTCGCATGTACTCGTCGTCCTTAATCAAAGTAAATAAGCATGCAAAGGAAAGGATTTCTTTTTCTTTCCATCCTCTTCACATGCCCCTAGGTTTATTTGATCCATCCATCATCCACTCCTTTAGGTAAATAGTGCATAAGACTTACCTGCAACATTCAGTTATCACAGTAGATATAAAAGAGTAAAGTAAAATAGTGTTAGCATCATTAAAACATCACTGGTCCAGACGAAACAAAGTATATTGTGGGATTTACTGTATTGGTTTAGTCATTTGATTTATTATAATCTTGATGTAATGCATATTGAGAAGAATATATTTGATAATCTGATAAATATAGTGATGGATATCAATGGAAAAACCAAAGACAATCTGAATGCAAAAAAGATATGCGACTCCTTTGTAAAAGAGTCTTTTGATGTCAATGAAAATAATAGTGCACCAAAGTCAAAGACAATTTATACATTGAATAAGAATGAGAGATGTGTTATTTGTGAATAGTTTAAATCATTGAAATTTTCAGATGGTTATGTCTCTAATATTGGAAGATGTGTCGATAAAAGGAATGTAAATTGATTGATTTGAAAAATCATAATTGTCATATATTCATGCATAGTCACATTCTTATTGCTTTTAAGGAATTCTTACTAAATTTTGTATGGGGTACCATTACGGAGTTAAACATTTTGCTACCTGATATTTGCTTAACAGTTTTGAGATATTCATACATGAAGATGTTAGAGAGAGACATTTCAATCATTTTGTATAATTTGGAAAGGATAATTCCACCCTCATTTTTTGATTCCATAGAACATCATTTGGTTCACTTGTCATACGAGGCCAAAGTTGGAGGCTTATCCCTTTTCGATAAATGTATTCATTTGAAAGGTAAAATTTTCATCTTCTATACTTCAACAATTTGAATGCATAAAAATTTACTAATTTTATTATATATTAATATCTAATATAACTTATTTTATTACCATCATATTCTTATATTATTTGAAGAAAAAAGTGAAAAATAAGACACAAGTTGAAGTCTCTATTGTTAATGCCAACATTATGGAGGAAGTAACAACTTTTGTATCATATTATTTTGAGGAAGAAATGATGAGGGTCCTATTGATCCCAATTTAAACTCATTCTCAATTTTTAACTACCTTAATCGACCAAATGAATCATATAAGCAGCGATACTTAACTGGCCAAGAATGGAGGGCAGTGCAGACATATATTTTATTGAATTGTCCAAAAGTATCGTCATATTATGAGTTAATATATATTTTTTATATTTCGTATGTCGTAATTTTTTAGTGTTATATTATTTTTTTGTGATAGGATTTTTCAAAACTTATATTTTGAATTGTCAACACAAGAGTTTGATCGCTTATACCAAGAAGAATTTGCACCATGATTCAAAATTGTCGATAGAAGAGTTTGGTGGCTAGAGGTTGTTAGTGCAATCGACCCAAGGTTGATTGGGTAGATCATGAGTTTTGATGTGTGCGTCAATATGGTTAAGTTAGGTTTTCATGTTGATTTGATATGTGTGCTTGAGTTGTGCAGGACTTGGCGAATCACACATGGGGAGTAACGGAGTGTAGCATCTGAGGGACGAGAGCCAAGGAAGAGGACTTCAAGGGTGAGCCGAGGAAGTAGACTTCAAAGCATACGCGAAGGATGGCATGGAGGCAAGCCTCGGGCTTGTGTGCACATCCTAGGGATGAGAGCCGAAGGAAGAGAACTTCAAGGGGTAAACCGAGGAAGTGGACCTCAAGGCATACGCGAAGGATGGACTTCGAAGTGAGTTTGAGTGAGCTTGTAAGTTGGGCAGTCGACTGACAAAGGGAGCAGTCAACTGCCAGTGTCGAGTGAAAACTCATAGAAATATCAGTCGACTGGTCCAGGCACCAGTCGACTGGTCTGCTCAAAAATAGAGCCGTTGGCTGGGCATCAGTCGACTGGCCCTGGGGGCAGTCGACTGATGTCAGGGCTGAGCTGTTTGAATAACATCTCTCTCCTATATTTAAGAGGAGGCTTTCGGACATGAAAAGGTTACGGTTCTTGATTGCTAAATCCTCTTCTAAGTGTCCAAAGCTTCTATAGTCTATTCTCTTCCTCATACTCTAAATCTCATCTTATAAAAGAGGAAGAGAGCATCTTGTGAGGGTTTCTCCACCTTTAAGGAGAAGATCATAGTGAACCTTGATTGTGTGGTGTGGATCCTTGGATTAGTCACCTCTAGGAGGTGGATACTAAGTAAATCAATGGAGTTAGCATTGCTTTCACTGTTAATTGATTTTGTCTATTATTGTTTTTGTGCTTTAGCTAACATTCTTGTAGACAAAATCAAAGAGAAACTATTCACTCCCCGCCCCCCCCATCTAGCCAAACGCCAAGGTCCTAACAGAGGTCAATTCTTTGACAAGGGAACATGATATGTCAGGCACACACCCTTCTCTTTGACTCCTTGATTAGTACGCATGCGACAGTTGAAAATGGGTATGAAGGCTTACCTCACCACTATATAAGGAGGAGAAGACGGGTGGAGAAAGGTAGTTGCAACCGGGCCCAATTCTGTGAGTAGCTTTTGGTTAAAGTAGTGGTTGACCATCTCAACCATTGTGTTTCTTCTCACCCATCTCTAGCCAAAGCTCCTCCCCTTGGAAGGCACCCTTTCTCTTAGCATGTCAAAAGTCCTTCCCTGGTAAAAGACATTCTCTCTTTTTTTAGTTCAAGCTCTTCTCTTGAAGAAGACAACTTTTTTCTTCAATGCTTTGTTGACTGAACCATTGGAGGGGCAAAACTGGCAATGCCATCCCCAATCGATGTTGGCATTGCAAATCAAATAGGCTGATCAAGTATGGCAGGTCATAGGCAGGGTTACACAAAGATAATAGGTCACAGAAGGTTGGACGCTCTGCAAAGGTGAACTCATGTCCATAGTTTGGAAGCTCGCAAAAGACCCGCTTGGCTACTGGAGATCAAATGCTCTACCAGTGTAAACCCAAACTAAGTGGTGTGGCTGATAAGGAGGACTAGAGTAGGAAGGCGGATTCAAACCACATGAATAAACAAGGGATTGATTATAGATTGTTTATTGATGTTTCTGGAAGATCTTAATTTGTTCCTTGATGCTTGCAAATCTCTTGGCTTCTTGGATGTCTTGGAAACAACTTCTTTTTTTATCTCCTATCACTAGATGACTCTAAATCACCACCCCTTATTCTCTTTTATAGACCTCAAATCCTAATAGAATTTCCTTAGAAAAATAGTACATCATCGTCTTCAAACTCTAATGATCCATGGCTATATGGTACATTCTACTGGTTGGTCATAGATTGTGTCGTATTGGTTCTCCTCTTTGGTTAGGAGGGACCACGGTTGTGGTGGCTACCATGACCTAGCTATGGTACATGTTGCTTGTCCCGATCGACGCTCCATGATTGAATATGATTTCTTGGACAATCCACCACCGTGGTGGCTACCATTAGTTGACCATGGATCATTCTACGATGTATTTCCTTAGATTTTGTCTCTCTGAGCATGCTCCAAGACCAAGATCTCCACTTCCTGTTAATATAAAGCACAAAATATAGTCATATGAACTAAAAAGATAAAACAAATGAAAATATAAGAAGTTTACAAAATATGCTAATCTAATGCAACAAATGTATGCTAAATAAGACCAAAAACATATGCATAATTCACACACATCACCCTCCCTTTATAGCATTCAGGTCGGCCAGATTTCAACCTATCAATATATTAATTATCACCATCAATCGATTATTCCACTAAATTTGACTCTTGCATCTGCAGAATGACTCTTACCATTGACCATGAATAATCAACTATTACTATTCATTAGTATATGGATGCCCAAACAATTAAATATTGCAGCCAACTCATAAATCTTCTATTCGTTACAATAATGGCATCAATGAATTATTACTATTCACCAATCGACTATTGTAGCATAATCGAGTTCCCAACTCAACCCAGAAACCTGATGTTCGATAACAGTACCAACAATCGATTGTTATTGTTCATCAATCGACTAATCCCAAATCAATCGAGTTTAATAGATAAGTTCCAAACTTTTAATTTGATATTATAGTACCATCAGTTTGTTGGTGCAATCCTGTTTAGGTCAAGGTTGACCTAGTTTGACTAAGCTCGGGTGAGCTTAGGTCTGGTAAGCTTGGAAAGCTTATGGAATGGTCGTATGTTTCGATGTTTGATAATGATGTTTGAGTGGTCGTGATGTGTGAGTCAAGTGGGTCAAGGTTGACTGGAGGCTTGACTGGGAAAGACCTAGTGGGACTAGGCACACCTAGTGGGACTAGGTGAAGTCCAGGTAGATCGGGGAGATAGTACGCTGGCATGGCAAAAGACCTAGTGGGACTAGGCACACCTAGTGGGACTAGGTGAAGTCCAGGTAGATCGGGGAGATCGTACGCTGGCAAGGCAAAAGACCTAGTGGGACTAGGCACACCTAGTGGGACTAGGTGAAGTCCAGGTAGATCGGGGAGATCGTACGCTGGCAAGGCAAAAGACCTAGTGGGACTAGGCACACCTAGTGGGACTAGGTGAAGTCCAGGTAGATCGGGGAGATTGTACGCTGGCAAGGGAAAAGACCTAGTGGGACTAGGTGAAGTCCAGATGGATCGGGGAGATCGTATACTGGCAAGGTGGAAGTCTACCGAGAGACTAGACCTAACTCGAGGCGAATCTGGTTGGGAACCAGGTTAAGTCCGAGCTGGGAGCTAGGCAGTAGAAATCCAGGTTGGTCAACGGGGTTGACTGGACACTTGGTAGGGGATCCTAGACTTGTGGAAACAAGTTAGGTTGGACTCAATCGATTGGGTAATCGATTGAGTGAATCGATCAGTGGATCGATTAAGGAAGTTTGCGCGAGAGGACAGAGGGTGGCTGAATCGATTGGGTAATCGATTCAGCCTTCCCTTAATCGATTGGGTAATCGATTAAGGTGTCTCTTGATCGATTGGGGTAATCGATCACAGAGTTTGCGCGAGAGAACAGAGAAGCTCTGAATCGATTGGGTAATCGATTCAGGGCACGGGTAATCGATTGGCTAATCGATTACCGTTCGAAAACTAGCCGTTGAACGGCTAAATCCTACGTGGTAATCGATTGGGTAATCGATTACCAAACCCTAGGCGTCGGGTATAAGGACTTTCGCGCAGGTTTGAAGCCGTAGTTCCTCTCCTCTTCTTCTCCAACTTCATTGCCATTTCAAGGGAAGCCTTGGAGCTGAGTGCTGCTGCATTTCCAAGGTCCAAGAGGCAATCACAAGCTTGAAGATAGCAAGGAAAGCAAAGAGAGCTCATTTATTGTAAATCTTGTAAGATTTCCTTTGTATTTGCTTTGTTCTTGTTGTATCTTTGTAACAAGCTTGTAAGAGGTTTCTCCACCTCAAGAAGGAGACTTTCATAGTGCATGAGAGTGTGAGGAGAGTGGATCCTTGGATTAGTCACCCGACCGGGGTGGATACCAAGTAAAATCCAAGTGTTAGCGATTGCTTGAAGTCTTCCGCCGCGACAAATCATCTACAAGCGAATCGAAGCTAATCACCCCCCCTCTAGCTCGTCTACCGGTCCCAACACAGTTGATTGATCAAATCTATCAGTCGATTGATCTACAACAAACCCCCTAAATCCCAAATCAGAGGTTTAGGGTTGAAAACATTATAGCATAACTTGTAACAGAAACATTGTTCACACCTAATTTCACTTATGCCAATGGACCCTTATGTCTCCGAAACTTCCTCATACTTTTAGTACTAAGAACCCCGACATACTAGGGCTTCATCCTTGCCTAATATTCAATTGACTTCAATTTACTAAGACTTTACTCACCTAGCATCTGATCAACCTTAACGTACCAAGACGTCTAATTATATGCCTAACATCCGATCAACTTTGACCTACCAAGACTTCATCATTAAACATTTGGTCTTCCTTCACCTACATAGACTTCTCATCTTATGCCTATATCTGGTCAACCTTGACCTGTCAAAACTTTGCTATTACTAAACATCCAGTCCTCCTTGATCTCTTTAGACTTCTCATCTCATGTATAACATCTGGTCCTCCATGACATATTAGGACTTCTATCATTACCAAGTGTCTGGTTAACCTTATCTCACATGAATTTCGCCCTTACTAAGTATCCAATCCTCCATGACCCACTTAGTCTTAGTCTTTGCCAACTTCTTATTGGGCTTTCAATCGCAAAGTGTCAGGTCAATTATGATCAATTTGGACTTCTCCACTTGTCAATTCTCTGTTAGACATCCGACCGCCAAGTGTCTGATCAATTATGACTCACTTGAACTTTTCTACTATCAAATATATAGTCAACATTGACCTACTTGACTTTTCTCTCAAACATTTACTTCCACATCAATTTTGGTCAATCAGACTCAAGGTTGATTGCATTGACAATAATCACCATCTCTAACAAAATCTCTTTCTACTTATCGTCTTGTTCTTATCAATAAATATATTGATCAAATATCAAAATTTAACGAAACTTAACTCAAGTCAACTCAAACTTAGTTAATTGAGCTTGATAAATCTGGTAACTTTGACTAAAGGTTGATTGCGCCAACACTTTACACAAATTCCATTAAAAATTATCCTTCTATAAGAGATAAGAGAACAAATAGCTTATAATCCTTGCCTCATATGCTTGTAATTGACTCCTCATCTTAAATATAAAAGATGATATGTGAACTAAGTAAAAAAAAATTACTAAAAGCTTTAGTTGATATCTTTAACCTTGTTCAATTCTACAAATTCTATACATTTATCATGCGATAACCATCTCAATTATATCGGGTTAAAGACCTTAGAGACCTTTGGTCAATCTATCCCTTTGTAAGGATGAGTTTTAAAATCAGTCTTATGGAACTATACTAACTCAATGCTCTCTAAGAGATTTTATAAAACTTCCGTGGGGTCGAGCTGGTCACCCCAAGTTCGTCTGCTACCTGGTCCAACATTTTTTTTCTCTAAGAGATTTTATAGGGTCAACCCAACACTCTATTTTATCTAAAAAATATATAATAATTTTAGTCAAAATTGGTCATCTAATGCAACATCTTTAGACAAAATTGTTATACTCGTCTAATAATTTTCAAAATTAATAGATTTGTATCATCCATTATTAGATCTATTTAATAATCTTCATCAAAACAACTACACGACCATGTAACAAGTCTAGCTAGCCCTGTGATTTACCTCCTCCGTGTTGGCCTTGGGACAGGTTGGCGGAGGCATTGGGGGCAAGCAAATCGTCTTTTTTG
Organism: Boesenbergia rotunda; assembly: GCA_024364735.1. Taxonomy (NCBI): domain Eukaryota; kingdom Viridiplantae; phylum Streptophyta; class Magnoliopsida; order Zingiberales; family Zingiberaceae; genus Boesenbergia; species Boesenbergia rotunda. The sequence continues at coordinate 250,883 of JAGFNQ010000663.1, forward strand.
CCACCAAGTCTAGCTAGCCCCGTGATTATGGTATAATAATTAAGTTCTTTAAATGATTAATTAAATATCTAAAGTTTAAATTTCAACTGTGATTTAATATAGAGATTTTCTTTTAGTGAGATGACAAACTTAAGAACATTGACCGTTTGAATGAGTTTCCGTAAATACTTTTCAATTTACCTTAATATCTGATAAAATTTTTTTATGAGGCAAGACCGACTACCTTCAAAATTAATCTATTTTAAAAGCTAGATATCTAGATTATTAATTTTTTTAAAAAAAAAATCAAATTATTATCATCATTTTTAAATCTTTTGATTACTTTTATAGGCACCAATTAACTTGAAGAATCTCCTACTATATATTTATCTATGCAAATAAAAAATTCAAAAATGTTAATGTTGCAGTTTTAAGTTATATTTAATATCATAGTAGTTTGCAAACTCACGATCCAAAGTGTAAGATCCTACAATCCTATGATTAAAAAATACTAAATTGATCTGGGATAATTTAGAATCATCTTTTGCGATGGAATCATAATAGAATCAGTGGGATAATCAATATGATCCAACAGTATAGCGATTCTACACATTCTTTGTTAAGGTTGCTTTGTCGACCTTTAAGTAGGTCATCTTTGGGGGTTTTTTTAAAGCATAGAGACCTTAAACCCTAAATTTCATATCTTACTGGTCTGATCCTAATCTAAATTGATCGTGCTTAGGATTGCAATCCTACCAACTATGTTGGAGACTTTTGGTAATTTTATTTGATGAGTAGATAAGATACGGCAAAAGGTGATTCGCTCATTCTTAATGTCCCCGCCAATCCGTCTCAAGATTAATATGGAAGAGGTAAATCACGGAGACTACTAGATCAGATGTTGTAACTAGCGCGTGGGAAGGACGGGCACACTAACTTTGCCAGGTTTCACTACAAAAAAATCAGCGATTAGCGACGGACAATTTAAATTTTCCGTCGCTATTAGTGACGGATATTAATTATCCGTCACTAATACTGAGATCCAGGTCAAACCCCTAAAACTAGCGACGGAAATGATCAAACCTGTCTCTAATAGCGACAGATTGTAACTTGTCCGTCGCTAATAGCGACGGGCAAGATATTTCCGTCGCTAAATTAGGTTTAATTTGCATCGTTCGTCCCCCCTCCCGGCCGCGCGTGATCGGGCTCTCTCTTCTTTCTTCTCCGTCACGTGTCCATCGTCCCCGGCGAACCCTCCTCCAGTCACAGGGTACGCTGCATCTCGTAGGTTCCCGGCAGCCGCCTTGTTTTCTCCTTCCGCGACCAACGCATCTTCTTCACCGCCGACGATGTTCTTCCGGCAGGCACAGTCGGGTGTGGCCCGTCGAGGCCATGTGCAACCATGCGAGGCCAGGCGCGGCTGCTGCGGCTGCGCGAGGGCTGCTGCGACTACACGCGGGTTGTTGCGGCCGCGCGAGGGCTGGCGCAGCTGCCGCCTGCCGCAACAATAAATCCTAGGGATTAATTAAATTTTAATTAAATGATTAAATGATTATTTAATTATTTAATTGCTTAATTAATTGATTGATTAATTGATTAAATGATTAGCAGGCCTGTTTAATAAATTAGATTGATATTATTTAGAATGATTATGCTTCTAATATGTTTTGTTTGATTAATTAGAATGATATTATTTGATTATGCCTCTAATATATATTGTTTGATTAATTAGAATGATATTATTTGATTATGCCTCTAATATGTCTTGTTTGATTAATTAGAAACGAAGTTGGATAATTTAAATTATTATTTATGATTGATAATGGATTGTTATTTGTAGTTGATAATTCAGATACAATGTATCCGAACAAGACATGGATGTATAATAGGTTAGATAATGTATTTATCCGTGAGAAATTTTTTGCTGGAGTGGAAAAATTTGTGAACTTTGTAAAGTGTCATCCTGAGTGTTTGAATGACACAGAGTTAAAGTGTCCATGTAATCAACGCAGATGTAGAAATACAGCTTTCCGTGATGAGGATATAGTGAAAACTCATATCTATAGGTATGTGTTTGTTCCAGATTATTACAACTGGTATTGTCATGGAGAGCCATATGTATTTGAATCTGTTGGACCTTCTGCCGCTTCATCATCGAACTCAATTGGTCCAGAGGCATCATATAGGTCTACTGATGCAATGCAATCAATGGTTTATGATGCAATGAATGCATTTGATCAATCAAATGTAGATCAAATATCTACTTCTGAAGTTCAGAAAATGTATGATATATTGAAGGCTAGTGAAAGAGAAGTATGGAAAGGTATTCCTTCTGGTCATTTTCAATTGTCTGCTACTGCAAGATTATTGAATATAAAGGCGAAACATCATTTCTCAGAATGATATTATGATGACATATGTCAATTGATGTCAGAGTTGCTTCCAATAGATAACTGTATGACTGATAGTTTCTACAACACTAAAAAACTAATTAGAGACTTGGGTTTGCCAGTCGAGAAGATACATTGTTGTGTTAATAATTGCATGATCTATTAGAATGAAGATAGTAAGTTGATGGAATGTAAAATGTGTAATCATCCTCGTTACAAGCATAGTACTCGCATGGTTGGGAAGAAGAAGAAAAATATGGAATGTCTACTGCTCGAAGTTGTACAGGGACATGGTATACAAGTGGAGAAAGAAGACAAATAGGCCTTCATAGGTCCCTAAGACAGTTTGGGCAGCATAGCGAGCAGTCTGTGTAGGGTTTTTCGGGCCACGAAAACCGCTTTTTCGCGTCGCGAAAACCCCGAAAGCCCCAATAGCAAGGATCCGAGCGAAGAAAGTCATTTCAAAATTACGAGTGCTCGTTTACATGCTTCAAAACCCGATCTACTCCTAGATCTAAAGAGGGATAAACATTTTACCTTTGATGCGTGCCCCGTTTAATCTCGTTCGCTCCTTTTGGATGTCGAATCTCTAGGACGTCAAGTGCCGTCCCTCTAGAAGTATCCACGCGAACAAAAGTAGATGGATGAAATCCTTTAGGTGTGCTAGCACCTTGTAGGATTCGGCCAAGAGGAGAAGAAGAAGAAGAACTCCAACAATTGGAGAGGAAGAAGAGAAGACACACTTCCAAGAAAAATGAAACAAAACCCATTTTGTTCTCCCATGGTGGCCGGCCACTTAATGGCCATTAATGGCCATTAAGTGGCCGGCCATAATGGCCACTAATGGCCATTAGGTGGCCTTCCTAAACCCCCTTTCAATTTGAATTCAAATTCAAATGGGGGGGAAACCAAGCCAAGTCATCACTTGGTCAAGTCAAGGTGAGGTGGCCTTTTGGTCAAGTCAAACTTACCTTTTATGGAATTTCCATATTTAGTCAAGTCAAACTTGACTCCATTTCTTCTCCCATGTCAAGTCTAACTTGAAGTGGAACCAAGTCAAGTCAAACTTGATTTGGATTTGGGTCAAGTCAAACTTGCCTTTTATGGACTTTCCATATTTAGCCAAGTCAAACTTGACTTCAATTTTTCTCCATCTATTTGTTCTTTGCGTGTGACCCTATAGGTTCTTGTAACGTTGGCAATGCTTCTAACCTCTTAGAAACATAAGCAATGAGCGGTATCTAGCAACACATCATTGCTACCCAAGTTACAAGAATGTTGAGATCCAACATCACCAATGTGACTAATAATTGTGACCATCACAATATGTGACAATGTCCTTCTATCCTTGATATCTAGATTGATCTTTCATGAGGCATAGACCGTGTCATCCTCCAATCAATCTATGTGTCTTGAACTCCAAGTAGACTCACTATAATCAAATAAGCTCAATATCTCATATTGCCTTATTTGGGCATGACCATGCACTTAGTGATCTCACTCTATCAAGACAATGATATCTCTCCCGTCATATAGGAGGGATAGATCCCATCTACATCACTCACATCCCTCCGCATAATTTGTTACATACCCAGTAATCGCCTTTATAGTCCACCCAGTTACGGGTGACGTTTGACGAAACCAAAGTACATAACTCCTTATGTAGGGAACTATGGTGACTTCAGGTCTAAGGACTAATAGTCATACTAATAGTCATATGAGAAAGTATATGACACTCATATAACGATCCATGATACTTTCTCATGGCGGGCCATTCAGTATACATTCTCTAATGTATACCCATGTGTCAACTTGATATCTCATATCCATGACTTGTGAGATCAAGTCATCATGTTGACCTACATGCTAGTCTCTATGCATTAACATTGTCCTTGAATGTTAATACTTGACTAGGAATAATTAAGAGTAGTGTTCTCTATATCATCTCACTATCGATTCAACTAATCGATTGATATAGATAAGAACCTTCTACTCAAGGACGTTATTATACTAAGTTATTTGGCACCAATACACATAAGTACAATAACCATAAGAAATGCCTTTATATATAAGAAATATATATACAAGAATATGATACAATGAGTCCAAAAAATAATCATCATATGATTGGATCTAGGGCTCTCACTAACAATCTCCCACTAGCACTAGTGCCAATCGCTGTAGTATCTAATACCCAATGACCTAGTGTGACCATCATGCTTTATCTGTGCCAAAGCCTTGGTCAAGGGATCTGCGACGTTAGCCTCTGTGGGTACTCTGCAAATCTTCACATCTCCTCGATCGATGATCTCTCGAATGAGATGGAATCGCCGTAGTATGTGTTTGGTCCGCTGGTGTGAGCGAGGTTCCTTAGCCTGCGCAATAGCTCCATTGTTGTCACAATAGAGCTGTACTGGGTCGGCTATACTAGGAACCACTCCAAGCTCAGTAATGAACTTGCGGATCCAAACTGCCTCCTTTGCTGCCTCAGATGCAGCAATGTACTCAGCTTCTGTTGTAGAATCAGCAACTGTATCCTGCTTTGAACTCTTCCAACTGACAGCGCCACCATTTAAGCAAAACACGAACCCTGACTGCGATCTGTAGTCATCCTGGTCAGTTTGGAAGCTAGCATCACTGTAACCCTTTACAGTTAGCTCCTCTTCGCCTCCAAATATCAAGAAATATTCTTTAGTCCTTCTCAAGTACTTAAGAATATTATTGACTGCTATCCAGTGACGTTCACCTGGATCTGACTGGTATCTGCTCGTCATGCTCAAAGCATACGAGACATCAGGACGAGTACATAACATGGCGTACATGATAGATCATATGGCTGAGGCATAAGGGATCTTGCTCATGCGGTCTCTCTCCTCTCTAGAAGAGGGACCTTGAGTCTTCGAAAGACTCACGCCATGTGACATTGGCAGATTTCCCTTCTTGGAATTCTGCATGGCAAACCGTTGCAAAACGGTATCAATGTATGTACTCTGACTTAGGCCAAGCAATCTTTTAGATCTATCTCTATAGATCTTAATGCCTAGAATGCAGGCTGCTTCACCTAAGTCCTTCATTGCGAAACAAGTCCCCAACCAAGTCTTCACAGACTGTAGCGAAGGGATGTCGTTCCCAATGAGTAGTATGTCATCCACATACAAGACTAGGAAGACTACTGTGCTCCCACTAACCATCTTGTAGACACAAGGTTCATCTTCGTTCTTGATGAAACCAAACTGTTTGATCGTATCATCGAATCGAAGATTCCAGCTCCGAGAAGCTTGCTTTAGACCATAAATGGCCCTATGCAGCTTGCATACTCTGCCAGTATGCTGTGGATCTACAAAACCCTCAGGCTGTGTCATGTACACATCCTCAAGGAGGTTTCCATTCAGAAACGCTGTCTTGACATCCATCTGCCAGATCTCATAATCGTGGTAGGCTGCAATAGCAAGCATGATCCGAATAGACTTAAACATCGCTATTGGAAAAAAAGTTTCATCATAGTCAATACCATGAATTTGCTTGAAACCTTTAGCTACCAGTCTACCCTTATAGGTATGAGTAAGTCCATCCATGTTAGGCTTTCTCTTAAAGACCCATTTACACCCAATGGGTTTGACCCCTTCAGGTGGATCAACCAAGGTCCAAACTTGGTTAGTGTACATGGATTCCATTTCGGATCTCATGGCTTCCAGCCATGACTCAGAATCTGGGCTCATCACAGCTTCCTGATAGGTGGTAGGTTCATTCTCAATGATCATAATGTCATCATGGTCAGGCAAGAGAAATGAATATCTCTCAGGCTGACGACGTACCCTATCAGACCTGCGAAGAGGTAAGTCTACCTGAACAGGTTGTTGTTCCACAATTTCTTGTGTAACAATCTCATCCACAATTTCTTGTGGTGCCTGTTCAGTATTCATCAAGGGCTCAGTGTTATGGTCGTTGTCTTGAATTTCTTCAAGATCAAACGAACTCCCACTAGTCTTTCTAGAAATAAAATCCCTTTCTAGAAAGACCCCAGTCTTAACAACAAACACTTTGTGTTGACTGGGAATGTAGAAGTAATATCCCTTAGTTTCCTTGGGATATCCCACGAAATAGCACTTATCAGATTTGGGTCCCAGTTTGTCTGAGACTTGACGTCGTACGTAAGCCTCACAACCCCAAACCCTCATGAAAGACAACTTGGGACTCCTCCCCGTCCATATCGTATATGGTGTCTTCATGACAGCCTTTGATGGAACACGGTTTAGTGTGAACGCTGCCGTGTCTAGAGCATATCCCCAAAAGGATATAGGAAGATCTACGTGACTCATCATAGATCGTACCATATCTAATAAGGTACGATTCCTCCTTTCGGATACACCATTCCACTGTGGTGTTCCAGGGGGAGTGAGTTGGGATAGAATCCCAGACTCAGCTAGGTAGTCATGAAACTCATGGCTCAAGTATTCTCCACCTCGATCTGATCGAAGTATCTTAATACTCTTGCCAAGTTGGTTCTGTACTTCATTTCTGAATTCTTTGAACTTTTCAAAGGATTCAGACTTATGTGTCATCAAATACACATAGTCATATCTACTGAAGTCATCAGTAAATGTGATGAAGTACCTGTAACCACCTCTGGCAGCGACATTGAAAGGGCCACATACATCACTATGTATGAGTCCTAACAAGTCTGTCGCTCTTTCGCTATGTCCACTAAAGGGAGTCTTAGTCATCTTGCCTAGAAGGCATGACTCGCATGTCTCATATGATTCAATATCAAATGAGTCCAGCAAACCATCCTTATGGAGCTGGGACAAGCGACTCTCATTTATGTGGCCTAAGCGACAGTGCCAGAGATAGGTTGGGTTCAACTCATTTGATCTCAACCTCTTGGTATTCACGTTATAGATAGGGCTTTCTAAGTCTAGAATATAGAGGCCATTCATCAGATGTGCGCTACAATAGAACATATCCTTTAAATAAACAGAACAACATTTGTCCTTTATTATGAATGAAAAACCTTTGTTATCTAAACATGAAACTGAAATGATATTCTTTGTTAGTACAGGTACATAACAACAGTTATTCAATTCCAGTACAAGCCCAGAGGGTAGAGATAGAAAGTAAGTCCCTATAGCAACAGCAGCAACCCTTGCTCCATTGCCTACTCGTAGGTCCACCTCGCCCTTGGCCAATGCCCTGCTATTTCTCAGCGCTTGCACATTTGTACAAATGTGAGAAGCACACCCAGTATCTAATACCCATGATGTAGAAATAGAAAGGTTGACTTCTATAACATTTATACCTGAAGTAGAAGTCTCACTTCTCTTCTTCTTCAGATCTTCCAGGTATACCTTGCAGTTCCGCTTCCAATGCCCTGCCTGCCCTTGATATAATTGCTTGAGGTGGCCAATCATATCATAAGCATTCATGTTCTCGTGTTGCTTCTGAAGCTCAGAGGACATGCAGCATAGCATTAGGCACGATACGTCTAACGCGTCGTCTTGATGCTTCTGATGAGCATCTCTAACGCTATGGATGGCTGAGGGAAGTGGTGCTTCAGGAACTGCTTGCTCTAGAACGTACAGCTTACGTTCCTGTTTGAGGACTATCCTCAAGTTCCTGTACCAGTCCAGGAAATTAGCTCCAGTGAGCTTGTCCTTCTCAAGGACAGATCGCAGAGAGAGATTGTTCGTGTTTGACATGGTAATCTACAACATAAATGCAGAAAATAAATATCCACCATTGTATCATATTTATCATTTAACTAGGCCTTTAATTAAATGATGCTCCCACTGAATTATAGGGCTTTGGTAGAATCGAGTCATAGATGTGGTAAAACCACACTACTAGATCCACACCAACTAACTATAATTCTCGTAGGTCAAGATCCACATCATACTACGCCTTGAGTTAGCTTTGGCTAAATCGCCCAAGACTTAGTATGATCGGTAGGTACCAATTACCAATTACATCTCTATGCAACTCTTGATTATAGGATCAAGAATTAACATTTATGAATAATCTTGAGTTAGCTTTGGCTAAATCGCCCAAGACTATTGATAAATGCGATCTTGTCCTACCTTTCCAACTATTGGAATATGCCTATAGTTAGGCTCGATCCAATTGAGCTAACTAGTTACTCAATCTAATTGAGCTCAATCTAACCCAAGCGTGATAGGCGGGACCAAGGTTGTCCCTCCGCATCCCACCAAGATTAAATGCATTGCTCTGCTTTGGCAGATTCAACAATCGCATATGATCATGGTAGTGATGGGTATCAAGGCTCGTTAGGCATATACGAGTTGATTTCGATTTAGATCTAATCTAATCGATGATGTGCATCGTATCAAGGCATTTATTAAATCTAATTTAACCTAAATGTGTACTAGGTGCACATCAAAATGTGGTTCCCACATTACATGTGCATCACATACACTCATGTATATTCTATTCTATACTAACATGCATCACATACATATAAGCAAAAATAAAATATACAAGAAAATTAAGTGTGATTAGTCATGGCCCTACTAAGATCTTCTCAAGCCAATGAGAAGATCTTTTGGTCAACCTAGGGTCTAGGCAGCAGCTTCTCCAAGCTCCTCCTTCCAGAACCCTATGTGTTGTCGGCTTGCTTCCCACGAGTCCGTCTTCTCCAGAATTGCCTTCATCTTTAATTTTGTACATTACAAAATTTATACTCGAGTTACATTCGAGTCTTAAACTAATTTTAACAGAAATAATTAAAAAAAAACCGACACGCAGGTCGCAATCACAATACAACACCCACAACACAAATAACGGCACGCAGGCCGTAATATGAATTACACACATATTTTAATCTAATTAAAATAGGGTTTTGGGCCATGATCATCACACTTCTGTACATAATTCAAAATTATGTAATTTTATAAATTTTATATAATTTTTCTACTGATTTTTAGAATTTTTCCGAGTCACAACTCCGCGGCGGTCCCGGTAAGCGGGTTTCGGGCGTAATCGCGAGACAAGGCCCCTTGCGGGGTTAGGGGCAGCGCCCCTACTCGTGAAATAACCTTCACGAGTGTCTTCTTGCGATTATACAACGCTTTAACCCGCTGTCCCAAAAACCATTTGGGCGAAACTTGCCGTTTCGGAGAAGTTTTTCTCGGTGGCAAAGTCTACAAGTGCTTCGCACTCGTCGCTTTGCCTCTACGAGAAAAATTACTCAAAAATCCTAAAATTTAGAAAAATTACAGAAGCAAATATTTATCTAAATTTTGTATCTAATACAAAAAAAATAAAAACAAAACGAGCACAAGCTTCGCTCGTGGCTCTGATACCACTGTAGGGTTTTTCGGGCCACGAAAACCGCTTTTTCGCGTCGCGGAAACCCCGAAAGCCCCAATAGCAAGGATCCGAGCGAAGAAAGCCATTTCAAAAATTACGAGTGCTCGTTTACATGCTTCAAAACCCGATCTACTCCTAGATCTAAAGAGGGATAAACATTTTACCTTTGATGCGTGCCCCGTTTAATCCCGTTCGCTCCTTTTGGATGTCGAATCTCTAGGACGTCAAGTGCCGTCCCTCTAGAAGTATCCACGCGAACAAAAGTAGATGGATGAAATCCTTTAGATGTGCTAGCACCTTGTAGGATTCGGCCAAGAGGAGAAGAAGAAGAAGAACTCCAACAATTGGAGAGGAAGAAGAGAAGACACACTTAATCGAAAAATGGAACAAAAACCCCTTTTGTTCTCCCATGGTGGCCGACCACTTAATGGCCATTAATGGCCATTAAGTGGCCGGCCATAATGGCCACTAATGGCCATTAGGTGGCCTTCCTTAACCCCCTTTCAATTTGAATTCAAATTCAAATGGGGGGGGGGGAAACCAAGCCAAGTCATCACTTGGTCAAGTCAAGGTGAGGTGGCCTTTTGGTCAAGTCAAACTTACCTTTTTGTGGAATTTCCATATTTAGTCAAGTCAAACTTGACTCCATTTCTTCTCCCATGTCAAGTCTAACTTGAAATGGAACCAAGTCAAGTCAAACTTGATTTGGATTTGGGTCAAGTCAAACTTGCCTTTTATGGACTTTCCATATTTAGCCAAGTCAAACTTGACTTCAATTTTTCTCCATCTATTTGTTCTTTGCGTGTGACCCTATAGGTTCTTGTAACGTTGGCAATGCTTCTAACCTCTTAGAAACATAAGCAATGAGCGGTATCTAGCAACACATCATTGCTACCCAAGTTACAAGAATGTTGAGATCCAACATCACCAATGTGACTAATAATTGTGACCATCACAATATGTGACAATGTCCTTCTATCCTTGATATCTAGATTGATCTTTCATGAGGCATAGACCGTGTCATCCTCCAATCAATCTATGTGTCTTGAACTCCAAGTAGACTCACTATAATCAAATAAGCTCAATATCTCATATTGCCTTATTTGGGCATGGCCATGCACTTAGTGATCTCACTCTATCAAGACTATGATATCTCTCCCGTCATATAGGAGGGATAGATCCCATCTACATCACTCACATCCCTCCGCATAATTTGTTACATACCCAGTAATCGCCTTTATAGTCCACCCAGTTACGGGTGACGTTTGACGAAACCAAAGTACATAACTCCTTATGTAGGGAACTATGGTGACTTCAGGTCTAAGGACTAATAGTCATACTAATAGTCACATGAGAAAGTATATGACACTCATATAACGATCCATGATACTTTCTCATGGCGGCCATTCAGTATACATTCTCTAATGTATACCCATGTGTCAACTTATATCTCATATCCATGACTTGTGAGATCAAGTCATCATGTTGACCTACATGCTAGTCTCTATGCATTAACATTGTCCTTGAATGTTAATACTTGACTAGGAATAATTAAGAGTAGTGTTCTCTATATCATCTCACTATCGATTCAACTAATCGATTGATATAGATAAGAACCTTCTACTCAAGGACGTTATTATACTAAGTTATTTGGCACCAATACACATAAGTACAATAACCATAAGAAATGCCTTTATATATAAGAAATATATATACAAGAATATGATACAATGAGTCCAAAAAATAATCATCATATGATTGGCTCTAGGGCTCTCACTAACAGTCTGGGATGCCCAGCACTAGAAAGATAATGTTGCGATTGCTTGAGCCAATCACAACTCCGAGCTTGCTGGCCCCAGCACTGGATCCACGAAGCACACTGTTGGATCCCATTCCATTGTTCAGCATGCCACTGACTTGGTAAGTTTTTATTTAGATTATTTTAAACATTTAGTAAATTTTTCTAGATATGTTTAAACATTAAATTTTGTGTATACAGGTTGTTGAGTTACAGAGACCTCCCACTAGTTGGGAGGTATTCAGCAAGACCCATAAGACAAAAGATGGGTCATTTGTCGATCGACGCTCCTTAGCAATCAATGTAAGTATATTAATTATAGTTTATTTGTTTTGACATTTTATATATATTAATTTAATTATTATTTCATAAGAAGCAATGACCACTAGAGTTGCAGAGACAGAGGCGTCTCAGTCTGCTGCAAAGGGGGGTGATTAACAACCTCTCACCTATGACATAGATGCCCGCCCCTCCCGCCCCTCATCGTTTTGAGTCTTAGGAGATGCAGGATTCTGAGGATATCCCAGATGAGTAGAGACATTTTTGTGGTATGTTATATTTTTTGTCTATATTTTACAAAATCAAATTATTAGAGTTGAATTCAGTAATTGTTATTATATTCATCAGTAACTATCTGGTTTGTTATTATATGCATCAGTAATTGTTTCTTATTTGTTCATTTTTGTTTACAGATTATACATTATCAGAGTTGAATTCAGATATTAACTAGGTTGAAAGGTATGTATATTGGATATTGTTTCTTAATTATTCATTTTCGTTTACAGATTTAACATTATCAGAGTTATATTCAGATATTGACTCTATATAACTTTTATTTATATAGTTTCTCTTCTATTGTGCAAGAATATTGATCCATTTGATCCAGTATTCACTCTGTATTCATGTATATCTTGTTTCTCTACTTGACGTTCATTTTCATTACGATATCAATATGATATGTTTAAACTTGGATTTTATATGTATGGACTTGGACTTTTGATCCAATTTGTGTTTGATATGTATTTAACACATGTTTGTTATGTGTTTGGTCTTGGATATGTTTGGTATGTATTTGGATATTTGTTGTGCTGTGAAAATTTATAATATTGTATTTATTGAATGTAAATATAGGAAAGGGAGAAAGTAGAATGTGGCTGCTGGAATTTTTCCAGGATTAGCGACAGACTTTTTAAAAATCCGTCGCTATTAGCGACGGATATTTACCAGCGACGGATAATTGACTTTCCGTCGCCAATTACAATAGAATAGCGACGGATAATTGACTAGTCTGTCGCTAACAGCGACAGATATTTGACTTCCGTCGCTAATTTGTCCCCCGGACACGTCACCGCCTGGATCTGGTGATTTGTGACGGATGTTACATATCCGTCACTAATAGTAACGGATTATTTATTTTAATATGATATGGGTATCCGTCGCTAACTTTGACCTGCGACGGAGCGATAGTCGACGATGCTCTTTCCGTCGCTATTAACGTTTAGCGACGGAATAGGTTCGTCGCTAAATGCTGAATATTTTGTAGTGTTTTGATTTTAAACTTTAAGATGATAATATTCATATATTAATTATTAGTTCTTCCTCTGGGGATTATTCGATGAGTAGGTAAGAGTGCAATGAGTTAGATTGTTTGATAGAAACATTTATTAAGAGAGAATAAATAAAACAATCTTTAGATAATTTAAAAAACAATAAGTGTAGTCTTAAATAATAATATAATTTGTGATGCGGTCCGTTTGGGGAAGTGTCTTGTGAAAATAAGTGAATGCTTGGAGCCGAAGCTTTGTTAGTGATCTTGTAATTGTTTAATTATTATTGTTGTGAAATAAAATATATAATTTTGTCGTTTGTTTAGTGAATATATAACAACTCTGACAAGATAGCCTCACCACCACAAATATTCAAGCTCAAGCAATTAAGACAACCTCCCCACTCTGATTTCGACAATAGCTAATTTTTACATTCTACTACTTAAGCCACAGTGAAGTAGGTTAGGTGTGAATCGAATATTATTCTCTAACGAACTACTACGAACCATGTGTTTAATTTGATAAGAACTCATAGCCAAGTTGTGATAAATTTATAGAAATGGATAAGGATTGTTTTTAAATCTAAAAAAAATAATCTTTTATATATTGACTTGCTCAATTTTTTAATTTACTCTTCTACGAATAATTATGAGATTCACCGCATGAAACGTGAAGTTATATATATATACCTTTTTCATAAATTTAATTTGAACTTATCTATATCCATCAATTAAATAAAATAATCTTGGATAATTTGATAAAAATAAATAAGTTAATATTTCAATGTGTTAATATTTTAAAGTAAAGATTAAAAACTATTTATGAATATAGTATTAATGAATGATGTCTATATAAATTTTTTTATTAAATTTATATAAATTAATAAAGTCACTGGTCAATGGAACAAACATAATCTTTAAACTTATAAAAATTTTGAACAGTTTGAGATGTTCTCATTAGTGATTGTTGTTGGAGATATGGAGGTATTCCAAAATGAAAAATATATGGTCTAAGTGGACAATCTAAATTGTCAGTGAAGAAAGTTAAACCGAGCTACTGGGTTATTCAAGCATAAGTGGGATGTCACTAGTTGTATGTTGAGGGTTCTCCAATGTCGATAGGTCCGAGTAGCTTGAAATTTTCCTAGCTTGAGTGGGAAGCTGAATGTTGAGTCGCCTAAGTGCAGAGTCGCCCGATTCCCAAATCGCCCAGTGGGTTGCCGACTCAATCAAATGCTCGAGCAGCCGAATGCTCGAGTGGGTTGCTGACTAGCTGAATGCCCGAGTGGGTTAATGACTCAGTCGACTGCCCTAGTTGCCGAGTGGAGTTGGTACGTCGAGTGTCATGCCAAAAAGATGATGGTGAATCAGGAAGCAGTGTGCTCGGCTATCAAGTGTCAAGCGAGTCCAAGTGGATCACTATACCTAGTTGAGAAAGTGATGTCGAGACTTGTGTTTGACGTAATTTTCTTAAAACTGATTCTCCTTTCTTCAACGGTGCTTTGAGATTAGGCGGATCATTATTTTCCAAAATACAATGGTGGAACCATAATTGTAGCCTAGCACTAGTTGTTGTGACGAATTTAGAGTATCCGAACATTATCACGAATAGATTATCGAGTGGAAAAATATACGATAGAGAGGAGTATCCTAGAACACCTTAATTAATGAAAGTGATTACGAGATCTGCATTTGAAGTAGTTTTTTTTAAAACAAATTCGTCTTCCTTCATGATACTTTGAAATTATATGAGTCGTCTATTTTTCAAGATATAATGACGGAACTATAATCACAATTTAACATATTGTTTGTGATGAACTTAGAGTATCCGAATATTGTAACAAATAGGCTGCCTAGTGAAAAAATACATGATAGACAAGAAAGAGAATCCTGGAACTGAATTCTCTTCATGAGCCTCTTTCATCCCCTTCTCTTATTCCCAGTCAAATTTCCAACCATTCTCATTGATTGTGAAACGCTCCAATATTCAATGACTATTAAAGTGGTCCCTTTTCTGTCCTTTTGGAATTAAAGTTCAGTTTTTTGGCCTCCAAATTATTTTTCGAATTTTGATAGTTGATAAGGGTAAAAGTAACTATAGCCTTTAAAAAGTAGTGATTATCTATTTATTTAGAGTATTACTTTACCTCTCGATTTTTATTATTTTATAATAATAAAATTACTACAGTTTGAATTAAAATTATTTTAATAATGTTTCTTAAACTATTTTAATATTAATTAAAATTATTTTTACAATGGTCAAAGTTGTTTAAATGTTAGTCAAAAATTATTTGAACCTGATAAAATTATTGTAACTTAGTAAAAACGGCTCTAATGTTATTATAATAATTTTAACTAACTAATTAAGTAAAATGGCATAATTTAAAAATAAAGTTTAGGATGAGGGCCTTTTTGATAATAATAAAAATAACGGAATTTTTCTGATTATTACAAATAATATAAAAGTTTAAAATATATTTTCATGAATATTTATACATTATTATCATGATAAATTGTCCTAAACTTCCTAACACCAACTTCAACTTTCTTTAATCTTTAGAAAAAATTTATTTTTACTCCCTCAATACAAACTTTTTTTTACTTTAACTCTCTTTTAATTCCCTATACATACCGATTTACCTAATTATATTCATTTTTTTATAGGTACAAAAAGTCTAAAATAAAATATAATTTCGACTAAATTCAACACATTAAACTAAAATATAGTATATTTACTATCAAATTAAACACTACTCTTTTTTATTTATCGCGAGGCCTAATCATTACTTTTTTTAAGTAAAAAATATTTAGAATGGATATAATTCTTCGTAAATTTAGTACCATTTAATTATAATCGAGCATATTTTTTATCTAATTAAGTAGACTCTGTTTTCTTGGATCAATCGATTTAGAACTCATATTAACGAATGATTTAGGTTGAATTGATTAATTCTAGTTAAATGATGTTGAATTTAAGATAAATTATATTTTATTTTAATTTTTATTTAAAAATAAAAATATTTAGGTAAATCAGAGAGTATTAGACAGGAGTACAATTATTTTACAAGAGTGAGAATACATTTTTTTTTGGGGGAAAAATTAAGGTTGATATTAGGGATTTTACAATAATTTATCGCTGTTATAATGGGAACTTCAAAAACCAAAATAAAAAAAAGTATTTATATCTCCGTTTCCTCGTGAGAGTCTCGCACTCGGTTACTTTACCCGCGCGATCCTCGGGGCTCGCGAGTTTGCTTACGTCATCAGCCGAAGGAGTTGATCGAGGTAGCTCCGGCGAGATGCATTCCATGGTGACCGCCTTCCTGGCCTCCTCCTCCTCCGTCACTTCCACTTCCACTTCCACTTCCACCAGCAACTACCGCTCGAACTCCGAGAACCCTCCGCCGCATCACGACGAGTCGCCGATCGCCCCCTCCGTAAAGAAGGACGACGCCGCTCCAAAGAGGCCTCGTTCCAAGGATGTCTCCTCTCGGTACCTCGCTCCGTCGCCTACCTCCTACTCCACTGCCACTGTCACGCCTTCTTCCAGGTCCTCCTCCAGTTCGCCACTCTTCCCCTCGCCTACCGTGACGCAGAGGTGCTCGGTGTCGCCGGCATTGAATCGGCACTCCGTAGAGAAGCGATCCCAGTCCGTCCGTCGCGTTAAGCCTTTGACGCCCAGGACCGATTCCCAGGCCGAAAATTCGTCGTCCGCCCGAGTACCATATTCGCAGACTCGGAGCCTTTCGGTCTCGTTCCAGGGGGAACCCTTCTTCTACAAGCCCAACCGCCCGAAGAACACTTCCTTCATCCCGTTGCGCAAATCCAGTCCGGAGCGTCGGCTTGCTGGTGAAGTCGCCGTGACGCCTGCGAGGGATGGAGACCATTCGGAGAACTCGAGGCCATTGGTAAAACAGCCTCGATGGCCTGGCGCAAGGGCCCGAGCGTCGAATCCGTTGATGCGCAGCTTGGATTGCCCGTCCAGTCGGAACCACCCGATCTTGGCCACGGTCCAGTTATTGCGAGAGCCGACGGTGTTCGGCGATGGCAACCAGAGGTCATCTGTTGACGGGGATGTCCTCTCCGCGTTATCCGATAATGACAGCATGTCGTCTGAGGTAAATTCTGGGGCGCCGCAGCTTGGCATTCCCCCTGTGGAGGTGGCACCTCTAAGGATAACCGTGCCGGCGAGGTTTTTGCAGGAGACGAGTAGCAGGCAGCTTAGGTTGCCGAACTCGGGTCTCTTCTTGCCTCCTCCTAGCTCTAGTTCCACACTCCAATCCGAACCGGGTTTAATGAGGAAATTATCAGCCACCAACCCTTCACCATTCCGTCGACTCATTAGATCCCCTTCCCTTGCTAACTACATGGCTACTCCGTCCAGGGGGATGGCTAGTGGCTTAAGGACTGGGACAAATGTGACTGTATCTCCACTGATCACCGGCAAATGTGCCTTCAATCATCTGCTTTGCTGCTGAAGTGAGGAGATCTAAGGAAGGTGAGAACCGTGTTGAAAAAGCTCACACGTTGAGGCTACTTGATAACCGATACTTCCAATGGAGGTTTGTTAATGCAAAAATCACTGCAACGTTGCTGTCAAAGAAGGTTACTGCAGAGGTAATGTGTTGTCCTTGGTCCTTCCTAGCTTATCTTTGTACTTTGTTATTTGGTATCCTAAAGATTTGCTATTTTAGCTGTCTAGTTGAAAATCTTAATCTTTTAATTGAATTTTCAAGTACTATATTGTTTAGAACTTTACAAAAAGGAGAATTGGGAGAGGAGTTTTGGAAAAAAGTAAGTAGAAGTTGATTAGAGAAGAGGAAGGAATGAGGTGAGGAACTGGATTGATAAACAGGATGTCAAGATATGGATTTTTTATAATTCTATGGATATGTTGAATAGCAAAATACAACATACTCTTTCTATTGAATTAGACCTTTAAATTATCAGTCTCTTGGAAACCTAACACATTCTTTAGAGTACCAATATCAAGAATTTAAATCTCAATTTCCCTACTTATCTCGTTCCAAGCCTGTTGGTGCAAACATGTATCAACAAATGCCATATTCCATCAATCTAACTGTTATGATTATATATCAAATGAAATAGTGTTGTTCTAACGCCATCACCATATTCTATCAAGTATCAAGTAATGATTGTTACTTTCATAGCTTGTTCTCTAAAACTATAATCCAATTGCTATTTAATTATTATAATGGGAGAATATTATAGGAGTAAAACTTATATGAATTCATCTCAACATGCACTGAAGTAAAAATGTGTAAAATTATTTGTAGTTCAATTTAATTAGTAGAAAATCTCAGTGAAAGAGCATCAATGAGGAAAACAATCTTGTTAAAAGTAGATGCTATGTTTAAGAGAAAGAGGCTGGTGAAGGAGCTTCAAAGCAGAGAAGGAGAAGGGGCGGTGCTATATTTAAGACGGAGAGGTGGGTAGAGGCTGTGGAAAGGAACCTTGTGCGAGAAGAAAGAGGGCATGCACAAACTTTGGTGAAAGTGAATGATGAGGATGGAAAGGGGATTCATGTGAGAGATGGGAGGGATGATTTTGATAGGGGTTTCATATGAATTGAAGGGCTGGCTTGCTTATTGAGAGGTATGGTGGGATAAAAATGAAAGGTAGGAGGGGTAGGTTTAGGGGTGTAAATGAGCCAAGCTACTCGTGAGTTATTCGGGTCTCGGTTCGAAAGAAAGTTCGTTCGTTTAAGTTAACAAGCCGAGCTCGAGCTTAACAGTATTTCGTTCGTGAGCTCGCAAACATGTTCGTTTAGAGGCTTGTGAATGTGCTTGTTAAGAGGCTCGCGAACATATTCATTAAGAAGCTCATTCATCACACACACACACACACATATATTATATTAACGAGCCGAGTTCAAACTAAGCTTGTTTAACTTTTAAATGAGTCATTTTCGAACCGAGTTCGAACTAAGCTCATTTAACTTTTAAACAAGCTATTTTCATACCGAGCTCGAGCCGTTCACAAACTATTTAATTTCATTACGAGCCGAGCTCGATCTTAAGAATTAATGTTCGAATCGAACTCAAGCCGAGCTCGAGCTTAGGTAAAACTAACCAAGCTCGAGCCTCTTACTGTTCGGCTCGGCTCGGCTCGATTACACCCCTATGTAGGTTTAACCAAGTTAGAGTTTAGGTATCTTATTGTGATCAAGAAGTAAAACCTATGTATTTATAGACTCCAAAACAACTAATCTACAACCTTGGCGATCAGACTAGGTTAATACAATACTAATTTAATGCCTATTCTACACTTTCTTTCCTAGTTACTCCAGGGCTTGTTCTTACTTCAGTTTCACTATTCTACTAAAAAATGAATTGCTTTTGCCAGTTAGATCAGTTGAGGTTATGGAGAAATGTCTTACTAGTTGATGGATCTCTGTCCATATAGATTCCTTGATATTTTTAAGGGGATACTAGAGTTCAACCAGCTTCTATATTACTTTCATGGTCCTTTCTGTTAACATCAATTCATTATAAACATAAGAGGATTAAGATAGAATGCAATAAAATTTCTTTGCATCAATAATCTGCCAGGAATATAGGGAAAAGATAGGAAGAAATGGGAAAAAAAGGATTAATATCTAGTGTCCCTTCAAATAACCTTCATTAATCCAGCTAACCAGATATCATTTTAGATTTAACTATTTACTTTCTCTTCATAGTGCTAACAATGCCAAAAATAATAAAATTCACAACATGTGCCAATGATATAAGAATAGCATACGAGAATTTCAATTGAAAAAAGAAATACCAAAAACAGTATTCATTTTGAAGAACACTTTTTGTATAACTTCAGTTGTCAGGGATGTAATGATTTAATTAAGTTGACCATCTAGTTTAAACCCTAATGGCTTTTGACCAGCTCACAAATTTTGTCAAGTAAAGACAGCAAAATTTAGACAATTGAGGAGGATAATATTTGCTTTCTCAGTGTAGAAGATAATATATTTTTTCTTTCTTTTTATTTTTTTGCTTGGTTTTACTATTCTATGCTTCATTGTTAGGGATCAAGTGTAGTCATGCTAATGATTGTTTTTTGATTTGGAGTAGAAAAATATATATGATGCATGCATTACAACCTCAAATTTGCGTGATTCTGTCTCTTTCAAGAGGTCCAACTACGGATTCTGATAGATAATTTGAAGCTCACGTCTGTACTTGAGGGGCAAGTAAGTTGTTTTCCATTCCCTTATTTTCGATTCATTTAAATCATTTTCTCTGATTAATAGATAAATTATAATTAATTGCTTAAATAAGTATCTTTTTTTCTTTGTTTCTCTGTTCTTGAATTTAATCACGGGTTCTTATTGTTACATTACTTGGTAAAATTTGAAATTAGCTAGATAAATAGGTTTACCATCTTATTGCCACCACTTTGTTTCCTTAAATAATCATAGTTCACACCTAGATATGGTATTTGATTGCGCTCTGTAAAATTTTACCAAGATGTTTACCTGGGTAAATATGTGCCTGAAGAAAAATTATCTGAGCATTTACTTTTGTGTAGCTTGTGACAAAGTTTAGTTGATCATTTTAGCAATTTTTTCCTGAATTACTTATTAATGATGGAATAGTTGATACATGCATGTCTGTTCAGCGTAAGCAGAGAACTAAGCATATAGTGGTGTTCATACATTTGTTTACAGAGTTTTCCTGTTTAACATTTTGGTTTTTGACAAACGTACTTATTCATATAAGTTACATACATAACTAAATATACTGACACCATAAAGGACTTTTTTTAGAACTGCTGAAAATCAAAGTTGTAGTCATGCACGAATGATCTTAAATACTTAACAAGTTAAAGGCGTTAGAAGTTGATGCAACTGCAGGGCATAATTTCTCTTTCAACTAGGAGATATTTACTTCAAATGGTATAAATATTTCTTCCAAATAAAAAATAAAACAATTTGTAATATCATTTTCCTAATCTGTCACATTATCAAGGGAAATGTATGAAATGAAAATGATTTATGACATTGGCATTGAAGAGCTGTACATCTTTGCATGTTATCTTATATATAGTACAAATTTTATTTTGCAATTTCTCTGATTGAAACTACAAAAACAGATGCCTTTTTGTCTTATGGAAATGCTCTCTGAAGTAATTGTCACAGAGACTGAAAAAGTGGTAGACTCAGTGGTTGGATGGTTTTCACATTAAAAAATCACTTCTGTGAGAATAGAATGATTTGGTTAAAGATTTGCTTGGATAACCTAAATCAGATATATTGAATTTTGAAATTTGATGACACAGATAACTTATCTGGATGAATGGTCTCTGATGGATAATGAACATTCAAACTCATTACGTGGTGTTGTGGAAGCCCTAAAAGCTACAACTCTCCGCCTTCCTATACTTCATGGTGCAAAGGTTTGTTTCCAGCATTAGCAATACTACCAAATGAATGGTACTCTACCCAACTTTCAAGTCATGCAGATTTATTTTATGCATGCAGGCATACATCCAGGATCTGAAACATGCTGTTGGTTCAGCAGCAGAAGTAATGCAAGCAATAGGATCCTCTGTATGCTCTATGTTGTCAATGGTGATGGAACTACTAACTTGTCATATTTTAGTTGCCTAACCCTATAATTTTTCATATAATTTCTCTCTAATTTCCAGATTTTCTAGCAATCTACTATTTATTTTGATTTATCTCACCATCTCCTCTTTACCAGTGTAGCGCTTTACCTTTTAATTAGCAGCAATCTTAAACAGTAACTGGAAAAATAAAATTGTATCAACATAAATTTGCTATTATAATTACGGTAGAAAGTATTTTCTTGCTTACTGTCTATACTATGTGCAATACTGGTATACATCGTAGGTCTTTCTTGTTACAAAGAAACCGCTTTCTCTTATTTTGAAAAGAAGTTTACTTTTGAACTCACTTTATCGGAGCTTATGGTAGGGTGGAATGCAATGGAAAGGGAATGGTTCATTATCTCTATGATTCCATTCTAATGTTTGGATGATCAATTCGAGGTGCAATGACCCATTCCAAGGAACGACTCATTGTATTCTACCAATTCCATAGTCTAAGAGGCGGAAAACATCATTTTAAATATAATACTAATCAGTGATCATTTAAAAAATTAATAAAGTGAGTAAACCCTATAAGCCAGATGCGTAAGATGGCCGGTTCCACTAGTTGGGCAGGAAGGAAGGTCAAAACAGGTGGGTTGGGATCATAACACACTTGGCTGACCAGAAGCCTGCAAGGGGGTCAAACATATTGGTTGGGCTAGGTGGATGGTCGGGTTGCATTTGTTGGGTTGCAATGGTTGCAAACAAAGTCCAACATTGAAAACACACGGAAATGATCATGGACTTACGGGAAAGATATTTCCATTGATATGAGATCTTTTGGATAGAGCCCAAGAGCAGAGGCATGAGGGGTTAGGTTCAAAGTGGGCAATATCATACCATTGTGGAAATATCTAAATTCCTTCAGTTCTAACAATTGATATCAGAGCTAAGTCGCTCTTCACCGGACTAACCGTCGAGAGAAACACGAGGCAGAGCCAGAGCCATGATCCAGATCAAACCATGTGGGTGAAACTTTAAACGAAGTAGGAGATGGCCTGAGCAGGTCAAGAGTGACCCGATGCTCGAGGTTAGGCCCGGATCATGAAAATAATGGGGGTCCTTCATTTGAGAAGGGGGAGGGACGGGATTGTTTGGTTGCAAACAAAATCCTACATTGAAAACACATGGAAAGGATCATGGACTTATAAGGGAAAGATATCTCCATCGACATGAGACATTTTGGTAGAACCAAGAGCAAAACCATGAGGGCTTAGGCCCAAAGTGGACAATATCACACTATCGTGGAGATATCTAAATTCCTTCGGTCCTATCAACATTGCCTAGGCATATCAGTTTGATGTCTAGGCATATCAGTTTGATTAAGTTGGTTGCCTGAGCTAAGCAGACCGATTAAGTCAAGCATGCTGAGTGGACCAACCAAACCAAATGTGCCATGCAAATGAGGTAGATCAGACAAAGCAAACAATACATAATAGACTGGCCAAACAAATGTGTCAAACTAAAATGAATTATTCCGCTAGTTATATTGTTTTATTATTACAATCAAACAAATGATGGAATGGGTCATTACCTTTTTATTTTATTTCTGTTCTATTCCCTTTCTTATTATGATTGCATCCAGTTCCACTGTACCAAGTGCACAATATGTATTACCCAAAAATCTGACTCCAGTCCTCCATCATCATGATTAACATAGCATATAAACAATGCAATTCAATAACCAGTTAGGTATTGTCTGCAAAGGAAATTGAATCATGTTAAGAAACCCTAGTGGAACTCTGGCCACTTAAATCTCTTAGGGTTTCAATGATATACCATTAGTTTTACTTTCCTAAAATCATAGATTATGAACCCCATCTAATATGCACCCAATATTCATATTTCTAAGAATTTCTCACTTTGGGATTTCTAATATAAATAATAATAGAAATTTAACTTGTCACTTACCAAATCTTAAATATCTTTTTTTGTACTCCATAAATATATTATTTTCATAATGTGTCTTTTGGAAAATAAGAATCACTATTGATTATTTTCTAATTTGCCATAATATTCCCTATGAGGGACAATTAAACAATTTAAGCAAAATTTTCATTATTAAAAATTTGATGATATAAATAAAATTTAGGGGAAAGTCAACAAAAGTTCCTCTGGATTAAGTTGTATTAGGCAAACATTTACTTTATTTCCTAAAAATTATATGTATGTGATAAGAATATTTTAGTAATTCTTTTGATATTTGGACTCTTCATTTACCTACTATTGATAATGTGGAAATATTCGGCTGAAATAGTTATGTAGGAAATTGGACGCACGCCTGCATGTTGAATGCTTGTACCCAAGTCCGAGTAACAAGATATTTCTATCATAATAAAAACCTTATTATCTCTCTATACTAGATGTGAGAATGATGTTACATATGTTTTTTCATTGATTTTTTTTTGTTGCTGTTCTTTGGACACTTTACAAAATAACTTTTGATACGTACTCCTATGAAATTGTAGTTTTTAAATTCACATACTTGCCCTACCACTCGAAGTCAAAGAATTTGAGGTCAGGAATAGTATCCCCTCTTAAAATGCCTGATCCTGTTTCCTGACCTTTGTTGAGTAACTAAAACCACAAACTCAAAATAGGAAAATGAGTAACATGCTGGATATTTCTATACTTATGCTAAATGTCTCTTGGGATATTAATTAACTTTTTGTTACTAGTTTTTGGAATATCCACAGTTTCCTGACCCCATTTGTAACATAAAAACATACCCTGAACCATTTAAAGGCTCGTCTTTGTTCAATCAATCTTATTATGCACCCCAAAATAGATCACACCAGATTGATATGATGTATATTTAATCAGACCTAGAGTTTTGGCATTCCGTGTAGGCTTGTATACCATCATGACCCTAGACATTATTTTGATCGAAAATGGTGTTCGAAGACTTCCAACTCTGCATGTTCTGACTCATGGAAGAGACAGTTTCCATTTAATTTTCAGTAGTGTTTGTTTCATACCATAATTCTGAAGAGTCATATCCTTGACATAAATACTGAAATGACTACCATTGTTGGTTAATTCTTTGAAATAATTCCATTGTATGATTGGTGCAATGAACCCAATTCTTGAAGCATAACTTTTGTCATATTATATTGTTTAAGTTTCATTTTACCATGATTCACAACCTTGTGATCGGTGCAATTGTAACTATAATGTGGAAAATAACTACCAGATATCAAATATACACCAGCACTTTTGGTATGTCATATTTGTAATTGAAGCTTGTGTTTCTACAGGTAGAAGGGGCAAAGTCCATCATCTCTGAAATAGCTAAAGTGGCTGTTGAAGAACGCTCCTTGATCGACCAATCGAGAGATCTCTTGTCTGCCATCGCAGCTATGCATGTAAGTGCTCTATCATTCCAGCCATCTGCTGTCTGAGATCTAAAAATGCAATTCTTGTAAACACATTGTGCAACAGGTTGCTCAATGTAGCCTACACAGTCATATAATGCAGCTACTACCAAAATCCAGCCATATGCAAATTTAGAACAGATTCTGTGTCTTCACTGATCCTAACTCAAACCTGTCTCTAACTTGAGATCATACGAGAGTTCGTGACGATGCAGTGGTTTTGCACTAAAGCGAGTTCTATTCAGTATGTTCATCTTTATAGTAATCTCGATTCCTATATTCTTGTGTCCATCTCACTAGACTTGTCTTTTTTTTTTCTTTCTTGCAGGGATGGTGTTGCACACAGGACATGTTTTGTTAGTCTAACCCAAGTGTATGTATACATGTACTCTTGTGCCATCTTTTTCCTCTTATGTGATGCAAAGAAATTACATCCATGTTCATTTGAGACATCGTCATGTTCAACAGTTGTCGATTAATTGCATGGTAAAAAATGTTGGCTAATTGGTTGATAATTTTTTTTTCATTAAAAGAAATTCTGCTAATTGATAGTCAATGTGGTATTTGGCTTTTAAGAAAATGTTTCCCTGTCATCTCCCTCTAGTATTGTTCCAAGCTACCATAAACAGAGAAGAGAGACTTCTTCCAGGGTTTTCTTGTTAGTGTGATTTCTAGTTTAGTTATTCGAAGAACAAATTTTAATTTTATAGATTTAATTATAGATGCTACTATGTATCAGACTTTAATTTTAATAGGCCTTAAATCACTAAATGTATTAATAGTCAAAATAATGTATAATCATTAACATGTGAATAAGGTTTTTAAGAAGTCGAAATGACGCAAAATGGCAAAAACATAATTGGTTTTGCTATTTACTGAAAGGTTCATTTAGTCAACTAGATTATGTGTTAGTAGATTGTAGTGTTGTCGAAATAGACTGATAGTTAGTGCGTGCGGTGTTGTCATCTTGAGATTTGGGAGTTAAAATTTGACAAAGCTAGTATGTTTGCCCTCTTCACGCACTAGCCACAACATCCAGACTAGTAGTCTCTGTGATTTATCTTTTTTGTGTTGGTCATGAGACGGATTGGCGGGAGCGTTGGGGATGAATGAATCATTTTTTGCCACCTAGTAGACTGTAATATTTTTATGGGACGCCCAATTAATTAGAGTGGTAGATTTATTATAATGAGATAAAGATCAATTTTCAGCATATGCATATCCTTAGAAAAAAAACTCTTTCTATCTCTTAGTCATTTGGCGGTAAGTTACAAGTTGATTTCGTGATTTATCTTACTTCATATAATTTAGAAACGGGCTCTGAGGAGCATCTAGAGTGAGCATAATCACCTAGTAGACAGTAATGTTCATCTGGAGAGTTTGAAAAACTTATGACATTATACCGTCCGTTAAAATTCATCTGTGTTATCCGATTTATCCATATGATGATGAAAACTTTTCATAGGATTATATCGGCCACCTACAAATTTAGTCGGATCATAATAATTGGATTAAAAAAATAGACTGCAATGCCGAGCCATTAAATTTTGAAATATATATATAGTATTAAAAATTCATGAAAAAATTGTGGATATATAATAAAACATATTTATAAAGGAAAAAATAGTTTTTCATGTAAAATTATTATATTTTTTAGATTTTTTACACAAATTTAGAAATGAGAAACTTTTCAAGCATTCAAATTTCAAACTATTTATTTTATGCATTTTTAGTATAATTTTCTTTAGGAAGATGTGTCTATAAAGTGAGGACTTGGATTTTCCAAACCGTATGTTTAAAGTTTGAGAAAGCTTTGTATCGTTTGAAACCAAACATTCTGCTCTTAGTATACGAGGCTTTCTACCTTCTTCATTTTCAAAGATTTTGAGAGAGGACGAGTGGATGAGCCTACTGGGAATTGAATTCCTTTAAAATTTCAAATCAAACAAATTAGGAGGGAAACCATATCCATTAAACAAAGTCTACCAAGAAACTTCCTAAAATGTTTCGTATGCAAAGTGTTGACTCCAATGGCTTCTAACATTAAGATGGATCATGATCTCGAAGATGAGCAAAACAAGTATAGTTTAAGTACTTTCTAAGTGTCATAAGTAGTTTGTTTTACTATGTCTAGGAGATTGACATATTATTTACAATTGAAAACAAGTAGCTTAAGTACTTTCTAAGTGTCATTTAGTAAGGGATATTGTGAATTAAAAATTATAAAATTCAATTTCAGACTTATCTATTAGATGGGCTGAGCAAATAATCTCAAGTTGTCGGACAGAAATGATGAGCTGTTGTATTGTCCGAGCACGAGTGAGATGTCGTTAGCGGGCTGCTAAGTGCTTTTTGAGCTTGAATAGGAAGTTGAGCAACGAGATTGAGTTGGAAAGTTGAGTGTTGAGTCGGTAGAGCAACCGAGTGCTCGATTTGCAAGTCGTCGAGATAGGTTGAGTGTTGAGCCAATCTGATAGTCGTTTGTCGGACTACTGAGTGAACTTTTTGAGTCCTATCTAGAAGGCGAGTGTTGCCTGAGCAGGTTGCTAAGTACCCACTTAACCAAGTTGTCGAGTCAGGACGTGCTGTCGAGTCAGACGAGCTATCAAGTCGGTCAAGTACTGCTGAGTCGGTCGAGTACTGTCAAGTGATCTTGAGTGGAAGCCAAGTGAGTCACCGAAGCCAAGAGGCTGAATCCCCTGACCGCCGAGTCTAAATGGATTACTCATTCATGAAAGGTAGAAGGCAGAGGGCTTGTGTTTGACTCAGTTTCATTAAAACAAATTCGCCCCTCTCCAACCCAACACGTTGTTTGTGGCAAATTAAGAAAGTACCCAATTATACAAAATTCTTTGTATTGCTTCTACTTTTGTCCACTGCTCATGATCATGACTTCCTTTTTATAGAGGAGCTTAGACCTTTGGCTCTTATAAGACTAGTCATTGCCTTTACTCGCCAGCCTTTCATTTGTTTACACATAAGCAACAACAAAAGAATTATTCGGTGCAAAACCTTAGTTGATTCACTTGTGAAATTTTACTCCGACTAGTCCAGAATTGATGTGCGTAGATTATGTTTGCACCTAAGTCACATTTGGTTCAGTGTAATTTAAGTTTGGATTTGCACTACTATATGAACGCGCATAAGAGAGTCCCTCCTCAAATATATAAACTTAATACTTGCGATATATTATAAATCAACCATAATATCATAAAACTCACACATAAAGGAATTTCCTTCCTTTTCATTTTCTTTTTCCATTCACATTTTCAACAATATTTGGAAAATGTTATTGGTCCAATAACATCAATTGGTACGTGTATATGTCATATCAACTTGATAAATTATGTGCATCAAGTTGAGCGAAAATGACATCAAATTAATGAATCATGTAAATTACCAAATATGTGGAAGATACGTGTATATGTTATATGCGCACATAATCTACTGATCATATATACGTGAAAATTTTCATATAAAATGAATTTTAAAATATTTTTTGAAAACTAGGAAATACTAGAATGATATTCAGTGGTAGTTGAAAGACTAGAGATTTCAAAGATTTTTTATTTTGTACCAAGTAATGAAAATAAAATATATTTTCACATAGAAAATGTTATTGTATTTTTCTTTGATGTGTTATGATATGCCAAGCGTGCTCATAATGTTTTACGAATTTTAGACACTTGTAAAATTTTATGTAATTTCAAAAATTCAATTGGTACAGACCTCCAAAACTCACTCGACCGGCTCGATAATGGTTGCCGACTAGGTGACAATTAGTCAATTGATTGAAGTTAGAATAAAACATTGTAGCACTTTAATTTCAGCTGAGCTTGTTTAAAGTTGTAACATTATTCAATCTCCCCTTTGTGAATTAAAAGAGAAATTATTGCCCCCGGGTCTATGGTACGATAGAAAGAGGTGAGACATACTTTCTAAGTATCGAGGGCTCAAATCTCATCCAGGACACAATACACTTGGAGAATTTGAAAGTTTTATGATGCAGAATATCTGTCATGATCCATTTACGCTTCTCGATTTATTTTGATAACCGATGAAAATTTAAATCGGATTAGTCATCTCTAGGATTAGTTGGATAGTAAAAATTGGATACTTGAATTATAAACAAAAAAAAGTATTTGTGAAGTATATATTTTTAAGGGGGGAAATGGTTGAAATTGAGGGATATTGTGCATTAAGAGGGAGTGTCAAGTGTTTTCATCTGAAATTCAAATAAATAATTTTTAAAAGGGAGGTGCACTTGCGTAAAAATCAAGTGAAAATTAAAGTTAGGGGGAGGAATATAACTTAAGGACTTAGTTTCAAATGATACAAAGAACCTTAGCGATACATTAAGTGGAGAGGTAGTGTTCATAGTATATCGATGCTTATGACACCACAATAGGTGATTTATTAATTTTTAGGCAAAAATTAAAAGGATGTCTCATTTTTTTAATCATCAAAAGATATTCCATTTTAATTTTTTATCAAAAGAATATCTCACCCCACCAACTCTCTATAAAATAAAATGACAGAGTTACCTCAGTATCTCTATCACATATATTAAATACACTGTTAGATGAACTTAAATTGTTTTATAACATTTATATTTTAGTTACAATTTCGTAGCTGATACACATGTTGTAATAACGATAAGTTCATAGCTACTATAACACGATTCAACTCATTATTATAACATATATGAAATCGTAGCTGTTATAATTATTATAGTTGTAGCAGTTATGAAATCATAACTGTTACAATACGATTTTGTTTTATTTATATAGCTGGCCGATTGTGTTAGGATTTAATGCGTGTGTCAAAAGTAAATAAAATATCAGAGGGTATTTGTATCATTTTACAAAGGGAGTTGGTGAGGTGGGATGCTTTTTTTGATAAAAAAAATCAAAATTGGATGTTTCTTTGATGATTCAAAAAAATAAAGACACTCTTTTACTTTTGCCCCTTATTTTTTATATATATCAAAGGAGAAGACACATGGTTTTAAGTTAGAAACCATCATCTCAATTATGATTTACATATATCAAACATAAAATTGTAAGTTAAGCTAGAAATCATCATATTGATCTTAATTAACACTTAATACTTTCTCAGTTGGTAATGAAGGGGAAGTGATTAGAAGTATTATTCAAAGATCATATCATTTTTGACATTATATTTTTAGATTGCTTTTATGTGACCTACAAATAAAAAGATTATTAGAGTAATTATGCTTCTAAATATGTGATTTTATTATTTGAACAATTTAAATTATATATATATATATATATATATATATATATATCAGTCATGATATCATACGCGCCTTCCTATCAGCGACTGTGCGCTACTGCTGGCATGCATCAGATTTTTTTTTTATTTTTCCGAAATAAAAAATTTATAAAATTTTCTCAATTAAATAATTTATGTATAATATTTTCTTTTTATTCCTCGTCGCCTAATTTATTCCTCCTACCCGACACCTTCATCGTCCAAAACTACAACGCCGACGACATCTTCTTCCCACCGCCGTGTCGTTCCTCTACCGCGACGCCGACGGCTCGTGCGCTCGCCTCCAACCGGCTGCCCACCGGCACCCATCGCCCGTCGCAGTGCGACGACGACCGGCGACAGACGACTACAGCGACTTCTCATCCTCTCTCTCATCTTCTTCCTCCGTGAGAAGGCGCGGCAGGTGACGGACCCAAATGGACTGTCACGAATGTGGGTCTCAAATTTAAATGTGAATGAGTAACTGGAAACCCTTTTTACACTCAAAAGTATGAAAATGCAATATAGGGGCCACAGGTCGTATTTTTCTCGGGGCTAGTTGTCGTGTTTGATTCGAACTTGTATTTGTGTCGTTTATGAGTTTTTGGGTTTCACACAAGAAATTGGGTTTTGGTTTCAAATAGAAACGGAATCGCAATAAAATGGAAATCGAAATGGAGTAAACCAAACTAATGAACTAAACAATGTGATGGCAAGTAAGGACTCAATCAATGGAAACCGAATCACTAAAGTGGCTAAATCGAAATTGAAAAGGGATACAATGGAGATTGAACGCAGCCTTTATGCTAAACAAATGAATAAGTGCAGTGAATTCAGATTTTGGAAACAAACAAGCTTAACCCAATTAATAGCATGCGAAATTCAGGAATCACACAAGCAATTCAACTCAAACAAACTATCATTATTTTGGAGCCAACCAATGCACACAAAATTCAGAAATCAAGGCTATACTTATTGATTTCAAAACTCAATCATCACTAGAAAAGCAGGTGAGTTCCTGATGACAAACAGTGCCAAATCAGCTTGGTATGCGAAGGGAAAACTCTTGTGCCAAATTGAAATCCTTTGTGCCAAAACCGATTCTAACAATTCAGAAATGCAATGACTGCAAAGGGATTGATTTCTAGCTCAAAAGTACACTGTAATTTCACTCAACTTGATACAAACCCATGCCGAGACTGATTTCACTGTAATTTCACTCACAAATCTGCAGAATTGCTGAAACAAAACTGCAGATTTCTCATAACATGTAATGAGCAGATTTTTGCAGCTATAAACTGATTGCAAATCAACCAGCAGCTGAAATAACACAATTGGATGTGAAACAACAAATCCAATACAGACTTCTCAAGCAATTCGAAATGCAGCAGCTGTAGTTGGATTCACAGAATTGAAAACTGACTGAAGGCAGAAGTCAGAACAGGAATTGCAAGATTGGAAACCGAATGGGAAACTAAACCAAACTAAGCAACTGAGATCGAAATTACCAAACTAATGTAAGAAACAATTCAACAACAGACTAACTAACTGATATGAAAATTACAAGATTAAAGAGGCTGATACGCAGAGTTAAAATGAAACATGGAAAATTCTGATACGCAGCTACTGAATTGGCACGCTAGCAAATTAAACACTTATAAACTGAAATTTGATCTAGTTTATCACTAAACAAGTTCCTATATTAATCTACTTGCAGAATTGAAGCTAAACTACAGCTAAGAACTCGAGAATCGAAAATCACAGCAGCTGAACAAGAATTCAGAACAGAACAGTGCGAGAATCGAAAATTACAGCTAAAGAACTAAAATTAACTAGCTAAACTAATCCTCAACTCCTTCCTCAGCTCAAGAAATCCTTGGTTGTCAATCAAGAACTGGCTTCGAACCCCTAGGCTCAGCAAATCAATGGACAATCGATTCTGAAATTGTTTCTGAACAGAATTTGCGCTTGATGGAATTTTCCATCCGATTCACTTCATCTCGATTGGAAGAGCTGCGATGATGATATGGGAGACTTCTGAGCTCACCTGAGAACCCCTACAAGTGGTTCAGAAGCTTTGAAATGGATTGAGGTCGTGAGGAAGTTGATCGGACTGAGAACTGCCGGAACCCCCAAGAAATTCTCTGTTCCAGCGCAAACGATCAGAATTCTTCAATCACCGATCGCCATAAACTTGATTCTTGATCTGGAATGGAAGATGAGGTGGTCACGCCTTCATGGAAACAAAAATTTTCGAAAACGATGAAGAGATGATGAAGAACGGCGAAGAACAGTGGAAGCTGGGCTGAAGACGCGACAAGGGTAAGCTCGGTGAAAATTTCCTTAAGTATTAACCAATGGACGGCTCAGATCGATTTGAGGAAATCCAACGGCCGATCTGACTCTGATTTGAGCCAAACTTCGATGATGGTGATCTGAGGTCAGGATCTACCTCGTGGTAGCTCGGATCCTCCAGATATCCAACGGATGGTCCAGATCAACTTAGTCTTTGAATGGACGATCTAGAGCCCTCCAAGCTTGATCCAACGGTTGATTGAGCTCTGATTGTGATGAAACCTTCAGATCATGATCAGGGTGCTTGATCAACCCTAGCCCTAGCTTGGATTGCTTCAGATCATCCCGGATGGCTCCGATCTAGCCGCTTTCGAATCGAACGGCCCAGATTTAATCGTAATCTTGGTAATCTGATCCGGGTCAATTCTGACTTGAGTTTGACCCAATATGCCCTAGATCCTTGAACCTTGATGCCTATAAAAATAGATCAAGAATTTAATGGCCAAAATAATCCAAAAATTTGCATATTTGCAATTAAGTCCAAAATAAAGGTAAGTTCTAAAACCTAGGGCAATTTCACAATTTTGACAATAAAAACATAGATCAAACATGGATTTAAGCAACTCAAATGATCAATAAAATGGAATCTATCAACTCCCCCACACTTAGCCTTGAGCGTCTCGCGAAAACAATAAATATGTATCCCCTAGATTTACTTAAGCATAATTAGAAGCAATTGAAAAGAAATTACCTAGGGTTGCCAATTCTCATAAATCTAAGCTCTATGGATTACTATCTTGTCCTTAAATCAACAACTTGGCCCTTTTCATCTATCATGAGTCATTGAGATGAATCTAAATCACTAGCCTTTCAAGGAAAATAGTGGTGGCTCTCTCCTTAAATTCTAAGTTGATGATGGAAGTGGAGCTCACTCAAACACACATGCTTCTTGCACTACCATAGGCTTGCTTATTATCTACTCTCTACCATTCATCATGAATAGGATCAACATCTATAAAAACAAATCAAAGACATAAAATATGGTGAATAATAGAACAAAAGCCAAGAAAAATGGAAAATAGATAAAGTGGAAGACTTGAGTGCTTGGGAATATTTCCAATGAACTTTGCTCTCTTATCAGTCCCCTAGTGAATTCAAAAGTCTGATGGAGTCCAATTTGAACAATTCTTTTGATTTGGATGAAGAAACCTCCATTTGACTTCATTGTGCCAAGTTGTGCTATTGTGTGCCAACCTTGCTTTCTCCATTCTTCTTTCCTGATTTTTCTCTTTTTTTTTCTCTGCTTTAGATTCCAGCAGCTACATCACATGGTAATGGAGATCTAATGATAGTGGAGAATCTAGGTATTCCACTCGAAAATGGTTGCTAAATTGCTTTATCTTTGATTTATCTCCTCCATTGACCTTAATAGAAATTTCTTTTCTCACTTGTGGTACTCCCCTTAAATCTGTTCTTAGAGCACATTCGGGTTAGATTTTTCATCAGAGAACTCGAAATGTCAAACAACAATTGTGGAATTAGATACTCCACATGTCTCTTTCACTAATCAACTATTGCAACTTCTCTTGACACTCTTCTCCTTAAGGTTGGCACACCACTTCAATTTCTTATTCCTTCTGTTTCAAGTTCTGCCTCCACGGTGGCAGCTTTTCAAGTCACTGATTTCTCCAAAGCAGTTAGTGCAAATGGTTGAGTAGTGGAAAACTTGAAATCCAGGAAGTGCACTGCAAACTCAGCTTCATTTTGACACA
Source organism: Boesenbergia rotunda (assembly GCA_024364735.1). Lineage (NCBI taxonomy): Eukaryota > Viridiplantae > Streptophyta > Magnoliopsida > Zingiberales > Zingiberaceae > Boesenbergia > Boesenbergia rotunda. The sequence goes on from JAGFNQ010000663.1 coordinate 285,262, forward strand.
AACTGCACAGATTTTTTTTTTCTTTCCCACAGCGGCAACCATCAATTCAGATTTTTCTCAGTTTTAATCCAGCACAATTTCTCTTGGCCTCAGATTATACAATTTGTGTGCAGCTTCTACATCAGTTTCACTTCATTCTAGCAGTTGACAGCTGAAAATCCCTGAAATTACAGCCAATGCGTGCCAATTTAAACTTTGTCACAGCTTGTTCTTCCTTGATTTCAGACTGCTTCAGATTCTAGCTCCTTTACAGCTTCAGTTCAGCTACAATTCAGATTCAAAGCTCCCATTCAGATTACTTTCAGCTTCTCCAAATTACAGCCCTCGGCACAGCAGTATCAAGGCTCAGAATTTCTGCATATCATCATTTCTGCACAGATTCAAACTTATCAGCCCTCAATTTCATTTCCATTTTCCAATTCAGCTTGCATTCACACTTTTCTTGTATCACTCAGTAGCTCCCAGATGGAGCACTTAAGCAGCAACAATTGCTGTTTTCCTCACTGATCAGCCATTGCTCTCAGATTCGGCTCAGCTTTATTTCAGTTTTGCTCATCTTCACTCGAAGTCACTTTGCAACGAATTCCTGCAATTGGGTTCAAGTTAACATAGCTGCAAATCATTCCATTCCATTCCTAGATCAGTAGATTGGATTTCCACTCCATTTAGAAACCTTGGCACCGATTTCAGCTTCAATTTGCAGTTCAGTTTTAGCTTCTTCATCTCAGAGTTTTCTCAGCTTTTGTTCATCCACACTGATTTTTCCTCTCTTGCCGAATCATCAACAGCTCTTCAAGATATTCAACAGTTTGCAGCTGACTCATTTCAACATCTATCCCTGCAATTCAGCTCAGATTTTTGTCTTCCCTTTTAGCTTTTGTACAGCATTTAAACTTCTCTTCAGCTTCAGTACAGTTTGTTTCCAGATTTGTAGTTTTTGATCAGCTCAGAATTCGGCTTAATGCTTCAGATTTTCCAGCTTTTACTCTCTCTTTAAACTTCACTGCATTTTTACAACTGCAATTCATCCTCTGAATTGTTTTGTTTCAAGCTTCAAATGCAGTTTTTACAGCCTTCAATTTGGGTTGTCTTCAGCTTGTTTTCAGCTTCAGTTCAGATGCTAGCATTTGGCAACAACCTTTCATTAGTTTCCATTCAAAACAGCTCAAATTGTATCATTTCAGCTCACTCCCATCACTGATCTGCACACTGTTTTTGGCACAAATATTTCTGCATTGATTCGAATAATTCCAACTTCAACTCTTCAACTTTTCAGCTTTCAAATCTGATCAACTCCCTCCTCAAGTGCTTCAAGTGGACTGATCATCACATTGGCATAAAGAAATGGCAGCTCCAAATAGCAGATTTTTACTTTCTCTTCCTTGCATACCAATATTTCTCATTGAACTCCCCATTGCAATGCAGTTTCGAATTTCCTGCTGCAAAATTCAGATTGTTTTCAGATGGTACAGCTTCAGCACTCAGCAGGTTACAATTCTCCCTGGCTTCAATTCAAATTTTTCTCAGCTTTCAATTCAGCTTTTTACATATTTTCAACTCATTTCGAACTCAGCTTTTCAGCTTCAGATTTCAACAGCTACCATGCAATTCAGTTCAAAATTCCAGCTCAAATCAGTCCACTACACTTCATTCCTAATCTACACAGAATTTTTCTTCTCTTCCTCTACTTTTGGCACAGCAGTTTGCAATTGCTTAATCTCTACCCAGCTTCAACTCTTCAATTTTTCAGCCTTCAATTCTGTCTTCCAGCTTCTAGCAAACTTGTAGCTTACTCCCTTTCAGTTTCTTCATTTCAGAAGCTCTCAAATGTGGTACTCGCAGCTACAATTTCAATGCAATTCAGATTTCTTGCTTCACAGCCCTTAAACTCAGATTCAGCACTTTCAAGCTCAGATTCGGCACTGTTTCTGAACTTCTTTTCATCTTTTCATCCTTTGTTCAGATCTTGCTCAGACTTCAACCGAACTCACTGGGCAATGAATTTCTGCATTTGGTTCAAATTAATACAGCTGCACACACACACACAGAATTTCCATTTCTAGGTCAGTAGATTGGATTTCCATCTTGTTTTCAGATTGTACAGCTGAAACATTATAATTCCTTCATATCAATTTGCATCTAGATATTGTCGAGTGGTATTTCATTCCATTTTAAAGCCTTGGCACAGAATTTTGCATCACTTTGAAGGTTGCGTGCCAACTTTGACTTTGGCACATCCTTCTTCTTCATTACCCAATCTAAGCTTGACCATGTAAGCTTGGATCTTCAATTTATAATCAGTAGAATATAGATGCCTCCATTTGATTCCCTCCTCTTGCTCATTTCCGCAATTTAAATCAAATTCAACTCACTTGGCCCATGAAAATGCAGAAATTTTTTTTTTGTTGACATGAATTGCTTCTTTTGATACAATTTGCTTCCAAATCACTAATCACTCCCCCACACTTAAAACTTTGTCCGTCTCGGGCAAAATAGCATCATGAAAACATCCCAAGCAAACAAATCCATAGAAAAATTGGGGTTAGAATTAGGAATAAGGAAAGACAAATAGAATAGACATGATTTTGCCAAAATTGATGTGGAAAGGTAAACAAAATGATTCGTCCCTATAGATGTGATCCAACCATTGAAATATGATTTTGAAAGAACCTAAGCAAGTTCTAGAGTACAATAACATGTGTGTATCACAAAATAAGGCTAATCTCACTAGGTAAAAATAATCCATCTCAAATTCTCAATTAAGAATCCAAAGCCAAGTAGTACTCAAATATTCAAGATTTCATCCATGAGCTTAGACCCTAAGTTTCGACAACCAAATTTAATTTATTTTCAAAAGACTCTAACATGACATGAAGATAACCTAAAGGGATACTTTTATTTCTACTCATGTAAGGAAAAGTGCTAAGAACACAAGACATGGTATTTACAATAACTCTATTTATTCATGTCATGTATCTTAAGCATTTATTCCCTAGAACCATGAAAATGTACCAAGAGAAAAAACATGGTATTTACAATGAAGAATTTATTTGAATTTGAAAGTACCTACTTGAGAAAATTAATTGCGCATGCAAACTTGAAGTTATTCTTGCAAAAAGTAAGGAAATGGTATATACAAAGAAAAATGAGTGCAAAATTTAGTGAACTCCCCTTTCAAGTTGGGTATGCGGCATCCATATAGTCCACTCCATCTACCTCTAGCTCCTTGACCTCCTCATGGAATTTCTTGAGCCGGTGGCCATTCACTTTGTACACTTGACTCGTGGCCTCCTCTTGAATTTCTACCACTCCATAGGGAAAAACATTAGTCACAAAAAATGGACCCTCCCATCTTGACCTCAACTTCCCTTTGATCAATTTGAGTCTTGACTTGTATAATAGCACTTTGTCACCAATTTGAAATTCTTTGTCCACAATGTGCTTGTCATGAAATTTCTTAGTCTTCTCCTTGTAGATCCTTGAATTCTCAAATGCTTCCAACCGGATTTCTTCAAGTTCTTGAAGATGCAACTTCCTTTCTTCTCCCACCTTAGTAGCATCAAAATTGCAAGCTTTAACTGCCCAGTATGCCTTATGCTCAATCTCTACAGGTAAGTGGCATGATTTCCCATACACAAGTCTATAAGGTGACATTCCAATGGGTGTTTTGTAAGCGGTACGATATGCCCATAAAGCATCTTCAAGCCTTTTACTCCAATCCTTTCTATGAGGTCCCACGGTCTTTTCCAAAATTGATTTGACTTCTCTATTCGACACCTCGGCTTGTCCATTTGTTTGGGGGTGATAAGCAGTAGAAACCTTATGTACAACCCCGTACTTATTAAGAAGAGCCTTCATGTGCTTATTGCAAAAATGGGACCCTTGGTCACTTATGATTGCTCTTGGAATTCCAAACCTGCAAAAAATGTGTGACCTGACAAAACTCACAACAACAGATGAATCATCAGTCCTGGTGGGAATAGCCTCCACCCATTTTGAAACATAATCAACAGCTAAAAGAATATACAAAAATCCAAAAGAAGCAGGAAATGGTCCCATAAAATCTATACCCCACACATCAAATATCTCACAAAATAAAATAGTTTGTTGAGGCATTTCATTTCTAGCACTTATGTTTCCTGTTCTTTGACATCTATCACAACATTTACAAAACCTATATGAATCTCTAAACAGGGTGGGCCAGTACAATCCACATTCTAAAATTTTTCTAGCAGTTCTCTGTGGTCCAAAATGCCCACCACATGCTGAAGAATGACAAAAAGTGAGTACAGAATGAAACTCATGATTTGGTACACATCTCCTAATGATTTGATCACTACAAAATTTCCACAAGTACGGATCATCCCACACATAATATTTTGCATCACTTTTAAACTTATCCTTTTGAGCTTTCGAAAAGTGTGTGGGAAAAACATGAGCTACAAGAAAATTCACTAAGTCTGCATACCAAGGTGACTCACCATGCAGCTGTAAAAGCTGCTCGTCTCTGAAATCATCATCTATGGCCGTGGGATCTCCATCTCCCTCCAATCTGCTCAAGTGGTCCGCTACTAAATTTTCCTTGCCACTCCTGTCCCGTATCTCCAAGTCAAACTCCTGTAGTAGTAGCATCCATCTAATAAGCCTTGGCTTCGCATCTGGTTTCTTCAGGAGGTACTTCAATGCTGCATGATCAGAAAACACAACAACATGAGAACACAATAAATATGATCTGAATCTATCTAAAGCAAAAACTATGGAAAGAAGCTCCTTTTCAGTCGTGGTGTAATTGGCTTGGGCGGCATCTAGGGTTTTGGAGGCATAGGAAATGACATGTGGTGCTCCATCTACCCTCTGTGCTAAAACAGCTCCCACTGCAAAATTAGAAGCATCACACATTAATTCAAAAGGTAAAGACCAGTCAGGTGATGTAATAATAGGAGCTGAGGTAAGAGCCTCCCTGAGTCTATGAAAAGCTTCTTTGCATTTTTCATCGAAGTGAAACTCAACATCCTTCTGCAGAAGTCGTGTCAAGGGCCGAGCAATCAAGCTGAAGTCTCTAATAAATCTGCGGTAAAATCCTGCATGTCCAAGAAAAGCTCGAATATCCCGTACGCATACGGGGTAAGATAAAGAAGAAATAACACTGATTTTAGCAGGATCTACCTCAATACCTTTCTGAGAGACTATGTGTCCAAGAACTATCCCATGCTCTACCATGAAGTGGCATTTCTCAAAATTAAGAACAAGGTTAGTTTCAATACAGCGATGTAAAACCCTAGACAAGTTATTCAAACATGAATCAAAAGACGTGCCATAAACTGAAAAATCATCCATAAATACCTCCATGCAGTCCTCTAGCAACTCACCGAATATACTCACCATGCATCTCTGAAAGGTACCGGGTGCGTTGCAGAGTCCGAAGGGCATACGTCTGTAGGCGAATGTACCAAAGGGACAAGTGAAGGTGGTCTTCTCCTGGTCCTCTGGATCTATGCAAATCTGAAAATAGCCTGAAAATCCGTCCAAGAAACAGTAGTGTGACTTCCCTGCCAGTCTCTCAAGCATCTGATCAATGAATGGTAGAGGGAAGTGATCTTTCCTTGTGACCTTGTTGAGCTTCCTGTAATCAATGCAGACTCTCCAGGAATTCTTGACTCTGGTGGGTACTAATTCATTACTTTCATCTGCCACCACGGTCACTCCAGATTTCTTAGGCACCACATGAATAGGGCTAACCCACTGACTGTCAGAAATAGGGTAAATAATACCTGCCTGTAGAAGTCTAGTCACCTCTTTCTTTACAACATCCAATATAAGTGGGTTGAGCCTCCTTTGTGGTTGCCTCACAGGTTTGACATTTTCCTCTAAAAAGATCCTGTGCATGCAGATAGCTGGGCTGATACCTGGTATATCTGATAGTGTCCACCCAATTGCCTTCTTGTAGTGCCTCAGGACTTGCAATAATTTCTCTTCTTGTTCTGACTCCAAATGCTGTGCAATAATAACAGGAAAAGTCTGCTCCTCTCCTAGGTACGCATACTTCAAGTGACCTGGTAATGGCTTCAATTCACTCTGGTCCTCTTCAGTAGAAATAAGTGGTCCCTGGGGCTTAGTGCAATCCCCTACACTCTGAATATCAGTAAAAATAGGTGATCCTTGGGGCTCTGTGCAATCCCCTACACCTAGAAAAATGTCACCAGCTGGAAGTGTGTCTGAAATGTCTTCTGAAAAATCCTCAGTATCAGCAGTCAGTACTCTCTCAGCCTCCTCTGAATCAATAGCTTCTTCAGAAAAATCATCTAGAAATCCCTCAGCCTCCAACTCAGTCTGCGCCAGCTCCTCTAGAATGTCCATGCTCATGATAGAGTGGTCCTCTCTTGGATGCTTCATGGTATCAAAAAGGCTAAATTGTACAACCGTGTCTCCAATCTCCATAGAAAGTGTCCCGGCATATACATCAATCTTCGTTCTGGCCGTCTTCAGAAAAGGCCTGCCTAAAATAAGTGGAGAACGGTGTGCCAAGTAATCTCCCTCCATATCTAAAATATAGAAATCAGCAGGAAATATCAGCTCCTTTACCTTCACCAAGACATCTTCAATCATACCTGCTGGGTGGGTCTGACTCCTATCTGCTAGCTGTATCACCACCCCAGTGGGCTGTAAAGGGCCTATGCCAAGCATCTGAAAAACTGACTTGGGCATCACATTTATGGAAGCTCCTAAATCTAACATAGCATCGTGGAATATGGTGCTCCCTATCTCACAAGAAACAGTGAATACCCCTGGATCTTCACACTTCTGAGGAATAGTGTGGATAAGTGCTGAGATGTTCTTCCCAAAGCTGACCAATTCATTTTCCTTGAGTCTCTTTTTATGAACACAAAGATCCTTCAAAAACTTAGCATATTTGGGAATCTGCTTGATCATGGTCAACAAAGGTACATTGATCTCCACCTTGCTAAATAGCTCCACTAACTCATTGAATTCCTTGGCTTTCTCTTCCTCCATTTGCTTTTTGGCATGTGTTCTCTGCTGTGGAAAGGGTAAAGGAACCCTAAATTCATCAGTTTTGGCCGGAAATGGAGCTGCTGAATTCTGCCCTGCTGTCCCCTGCGTAGCAGCTGCTGTCCCATGTGTCTCGGCACTGTTTTCTTCTCTGATTTCCACCAAATTTGGAGGGTTGCTTGAGGATTGAGTTGGGAACGGGCTAGGGTCGGAATCAGCTGAATTTGAACTCATTTCAGTGTGGTTTTGGGCCGGAATTGGAGAAGCTGTCCGGTTTCCTGAAAATTCTGCTCTTGGACTCTTAGGAGATGTTGTAACCTTCCCACTTCTCAAAGTTATAGCACTCACATTCCCTTTGGGATTAGGAACGGGTTGGGAAGGGAGTTGGCTTGATCCTTGAGCTTGATTTTGGTTAATTCCACTAGCCAATTGCCCTATTTGCCTCTCAACATTTTGATTGTGTTGTTGTTGTTGTTGTTGCCAACTTGTTGTTGTTGTTGTGTTTGTACAACTTGTTGTAGCATCTCCATCACTTGCTGATGCTGAAAATCTCCTCCACTTGAGCTCCCATAACCTCCTTGGTTAACATAGCTCCTTGTCTGACCTTGAAAGGATGAAGAAGAAGGCTGAAATTTTGATTGCTGATTTTGTTGAAAACTTGAATTTTGGGGCTGATAAGAGGGCTGATTAAATTGCTGCGATGCTTGAAAACCTTGCTGAAAGTTGTAGGGATGAAAGTTCTGATTTGGAGGTGGAAAATTAGGTGGTGAGGGCTGAAAATTCTGCCCTTGAAATCCTTGACCATAGGGCTGAAATTGCTGATTCATGGGCTGTGATGGCTGAAAATTTTGTTGATTCGGAGCTTGGAAAGCTGGAAATGACTGAAAGCCCTGCTGCCCTTGATAAGGTTGCTGAAATTGAGGTTCAAATGGCTGAAATTGTTGTTGAAAATGTTGGGAACTAGGCTGAAACGAAGGCTGAAAGCTTTGGTTTGATGGCTGAAATTGTTGCTGATTGTTCTGAGGTTGCTGTGACTGCTGTAGGTTCGGTTGATGCTGCTGTGAAGATTGATTTTGAGGCTCTTGTTGGCAGAAAGCATTCCCATATCTCAAGTTAGGATGATTCCTCCAACCGGGGTTATAAGTGGAGGAATATGGATTGTTTCTGGCTGGAAATTGTCCTCTCACTAATGCAGCTATCGTCTTGTCCTGTTGGAGATTGGGGCATGAGTCTGAAGTGTGCTCTTGACTAGAACAAATGCCACACACACTTGTAATTTGAGTAGAGGGTGGAGGTACTGAAGGAGTTGAGCTTAGTCTTTCCACTTTCAATCTATTTCTTCAAGCTGAGGTTAGCTCCACAATGCATTCTGAACATTTTGATCAGTAGGAACTACTTGAACTTCACCCACTCCTCTGGTGGTCAAGGCTCTACCTCCAAATTGTTGGGAATTCTCAGCCATATTAGAAATTAACTCCCTAGCTTGCATTGGTGACTTGTTCACTAGGGCTCCTCCAGCTGCAGCATCGATCAGGACTCTATCCGTCTGCAGCAGTCCTTCATAAAAATATTGAATCAATAATTGCTCACTGATTTGATGCTGGGGGCAACTTGAACACAACTTGTTAAATCTTTCCCAGTAATCATATAGTGTTTCGCGCACCACTTGCTGAATCCCACAGATACTTTTTCTGATTATAGCTGTGCGGGAAGCTGGGAAATACTTCTCCAAAAATGTCTTCTTCATAGCGATCCAACTAGACACATGTCCTGTAGGCAGATAATAGAACCAGTCTTTGGCTGCTCCTGTCAATGTGAAGGGGAAAGCTCTCAACTTGATGTCTTCTTCAGAAATGCCCTGAGGCTTCATAGTAGAGCACACCACATGAAATTCGTGCAAGTGTCTGTTTGGATCCTCCCCAGATAAACCCTAAAATTTTGGCAACAAATTAATAAGCCCAGATCTTAACTCAAAACTTTCTCCCAGCTCTGGATAAGCTATGCTGGAGTACTGAAATGTAGCGTCAGGTGCTGCAAGCTCCTTCATGGTTCTCTGGTGGTCTGCCATGTCAATGCCTGAGTGAGTGCTGATAATCTGAATAGGAGGGATATCTGTAGTCTCAGAAAGAATGGTCTGGCTCCTCCTGACTCTGAAAGTCCTCTCAATCTCAGGATCGAAATCTTCTAATTCAGCACCTAGAGACCTGGTCATAAAAACAAAACAGATCGCAGTAAAAGTAGATAAACAGATAAAATCAAATCTAAAGATATAGCAATAAGCACAAAAGTAAGTCAAGAATGATATGAAATAAGTGCACAAGCAAAAATCAAACAAGTTAACTAACAGTTTCCCCGGCAACGGCGCCAAAAATTTGACGGGCCCAAACTATGTGTCACAAAAGTAGGCCTCAAATTTAGAATTTATAAATGAAAGCTGGAAACCCTTTTACAATCAAAAATATGGAAATGTAATATAAGGGCCACAGGTCGTATTTTTCTCGGGGATAGTTGACGTTGGGTGATTTGCGCTTGTAATTATGTGTCGTTTTGGGTTTCAAACACGAAAATGGATTTTTGGTTTGTAATTGAAAAGGAAAATGAAATGAAAATGAAAGATAATTAACAATGGAACTAACAAGAAATTTGCATTTAAGAACTCAACCTAATGTAAACCTAATCAACCAAGGTACTTAACCAATTCGGAAAACAAAGCTCAATTCGAATGCAAACAACACTAATCTGAAATATAGAGGCAGATATGGCAAATTTCGGAAATGACAAAGCTAAGACAAATCAATGCAAAAGGAATTAGAAATTTCACAAGCAACAAATATCTATCAAGCATGCAATGTTTTTTTTTTTGGAAGCCAATCACTGCCCAGATTTTTCAGAATTAGGTGGATTCAAACTTATTGATTCGAACGCAATCACATGCCACAAAACAAGCTAACTTTGGATGCAAATGAATTCAAGGAAGTTGGCACGCTAGGGAGAACTTTTGTGCCAAAAACTAACTCTAAATCAAGGAATAAGTGGATTTTCGGCTCAAGGGTTTACACTAAGTGATTCAATTGGAAAACAATGGTGTTAAGGAAGAACTAAACAAGACTAAAGTCGGAAATTGGAAACTGAGATCAAAACCAAAGAAACAAGGTAAATTCAGAAATGAAAAGGGCTGAAATTTTAGATGCAAATTGAAAGGGAAAAACTATTGATTTTTCTGTTTTTGCAAATGCTTAGAGGCTGAGCTAGCTAACATAGACTGAGTACATGTGACTGATCTAGGAGCAAAGAAGTTTCAGCTAGCAATTACTTAACAAAACTAATGAAAGGGAATGAAAACAGAAAACACCAAGTCTGAAATAGATTAAACAGAAAACAGATTTGATTTCTTTTCTTTTTTTCAGACTTTAAATGGCAAGCAAATCGAAACTAAATTCTATGTTAATTACGTAAGCTATCTATCTAATGCTAGAGATGAAATTAACTACTAAGAAACTCAGAAACAACTCAAAAATAGGAAATCTAAAACAATTTCCGAAACTGAATGGTTTTTTTTTCAGAAATCAATTGGCACGCAGCAAATCAATTGGCACGCAGCAAATTAACTAAGAACTAAACTGAAATTTGATCTATTCATTCACTAAACAAGTGTCTCGATTACTCTACTTGCAGAATTGAAACTAACTTACAGCTAAGAGCTTAAAATTCGAAAAACTCAGTAACTACAACAGAATTTCAGAACAAATCTGCAACAGAATTGAAACTACAGCTAAACATGAAATTAAACTGATGAAATCTACTCCTCGATTCCTTCCAGAGCTCAGATACTCTTTGGTTGTCAAGCAAAGGAGAGCCTCGGACCCGCAAGCTCAGCAAATCATGGGGAAAAACTCATCAGCGATTGAATACAGCTCAAACTGCCCATTTCTGAAATTTCCATGCGATTTCTTCATTGCAGCTGTGTTGCGTGCGTGGGTGAATGGATGACGATCCAAGCTACTCAGGGAACCCCTCTGGATAGCTTAGATGGAAGGTGGTAGAGCACAGCCGATCCGAAGAGTGTTAAATGGACAAAGCTGTAGAAACCTCTCACAACTCTGTTCTTGGGCAGATTTGATCCGGAAACACTACCGATTGCCTCCCCAATGATCTAGCACATGAGTTCTGCAAGAAGATCGAGTGGTCGCGCCTTGGATTGAAGGAAACAAGCTAAGGATGAAGGAAGAACACGAAGAATGGGAATTGCGGCGAAGAACTCTGAGATGCGACGAAGGCTGAAGCTGGGCAGATTTTTGATTAAATACATAAGCATTGGACAGCTGTGATTGATCGGATGAAATCCAACGGCTGATCTTTCTCTGATTTGAGCCAAACTTTTATGATGATGATCTGGGGTAAGGATCTGCCTTGTGGTAGCTCGGATCCTCCAGATTTGCAACGGATGGTCCAGATCAAGCTAATCTTTAAATGGATGATCTAGAGCCCTCCAAGCTTGATCCAACGGTTGATTTAGCTCTGATTGTGATGAAACCTTCAGATCTTGATCAGGGTGCTTGATCAACCCTAGCCCTAGCTTGGATTGCTTCAGATCATCCCGGATGGCTCCGATCTAGCCGCTTTCGAATCGAACGGCCCAGATTTAATCGTAATCTTGGTAATCTGATCCGGGTCAATTCTGACTCGAGTTTGACCCAATATGCCCTAGATCCTTGAACCTTGATGCCTACAAAAATAGATCAAGAATTTAATGGCCAAAATAATCCAAAAATTTGTATATTTGCAATTAAGTCCAAAATAAAGGTAAGTTCTAAAACCTAGGGCAATTTCACAATTTTGACAATAAAAACATAGATCAAACATGGATTTAAGCAACTCAAATGATCAATAAAATGGAATCTATCAACTGGCTCCTGATCGGTCTGGTGACCGATCAGGGAGCGAGCAGTGAGGTTGAGTTCCCTTGCTGAACTGCTCCTGATCGGTCTGATGACCGATCAGGATCACTGTGCAGATCGTTCTGGTGAACGATCCAACTTCGCGGGCTTCTCACTAAGATCGATCAGGACGGTTCCTGATCGGCCTGGTGATGACCTGATCGGACTGCTGACCGATCAGGTGACACCCTAATTGGTCAGTTGACCGATCAGAAGGCTTAGCCTGCGAAACTCAGAAATCGCCAAATATAAGGGTGGATCGGTTCGGTGAACGATCCACGACCTGGGATCGGTCTGGTGATCGGTCCAGGAGAATCTCAAAAAAATCACGATTTATGATTAAGCGTTGGGGATCGATCAGGACGAAGCCTGATCGGTCTGGAACCAGCATGATCGGTCTGGTGACCGATCAGGAGGCTCTCTGATCGGTCAGGTGACCGATCACTTTAATTCAAATTGCACTGTCAGACGCTCTGATCGCGTCTGAACATCTGATATTTGCTGCCACTTACCTTTGATATTTGATTTACTGCATGATTTGCTGCTCTAACAGTCTGATTAAGTTGCAGGTGACAGGGGAGGATTCAAACACTCAAGGAGAAGTCAAAGAGGGCTTTCCTTGGAACAGGTTTGTCCCTTTCTCAACTCAGGTTGCAACGGCTGGAGCTGCAGGACTGAAGCCGCTGACTGAAGCTTGGCTGAGGGAGCTCAGGAAGTTCAGTAAGGGTTCAGTGTAGCTGGCGCGTTGGCAGTGAGGCAGTTGGAGGCTGCTGGAGATGAGGTCACTTGTTGCTTAGTGGAGAAACAAAAGGAACGAGAGAGCTTCGGTGGAGTAGAGTTCGATAGTTATTCAGCTTGTGCTCTTGAGTTCCAGTGCTTTGAGTTCTCCACGTTAAGCTTGCTGTGTTCTTGAAGTTTCCATCATTCCGAGCAAGAAATTGAGAAGCAATCATCCATTACTTGAGCGCTTGAAGGAGAGAACAAGAAGCTTGGAGTCCGATAGTGGGAAGACACGAAGAAGGGTTCTTGCGTGAGATCGCCACTGGGTGGGAGCTCAGGGAAGCTTGCTGTGTTTTTGTCCTTGCTAAGTGTTTGAGTAAGATCCTTCTTGTTGTTTCTTTGTGCTTAAACTATATCCTTGTTTGAAACACCCTGTGGAGAGGTTTCTCCACCGAGAAGGAGGTTGCTGAATTATCCGGTGTTAACCGGGGCTTGATCTGCCGACGATCAAGGGATCACCCACCTTAAGGGCACGCCAAGGAGTAGGGGCAAGTTATCCCCGAACCTTGTAAAATCTCCTTGTTAGCGATCTTGCTAATCTTGCTAGTTAGTTTTCGGTTTTAGTTTCTGCACATCCTGTTTTCCATACTTCCGCTATGCTACTAATAACTTCGAGTGCAGAAATTGCTAACCCTTCAAAGGAAAAGTGATTGGCTATATTCACCCCCCCCCTCTAGCCATCTCGTCACCAACAAGGTTGTTAGGTCATTTTCGAATCAAACTCCCAACATTCATAGTAGAGAATGACAAATCACCCAAACCCCAACACAGATCTTTTCTTATCATGTTTATGCACCTGCTACGCCCTATGTAAAGTTAGCTCCAAAAATTATCACTACAATACTGCATTGAATTTTCTGAGAACACATCAAAATAATAATCCAAACCTAAGGTGGTACTCGGCCGAATCTTACAAGGATAAAAAAACATAGTTAACCCTAAATCCAAAACATAATGAATTCCAATTCATTCGTACCAACTAACATTAATCTCACACAGAAGTATAACCTGACATCAAGCATGGAGCCACCTCCCAATCACTCACAGCACCCACAACGAACCAAGAGCATATCCCTACTTCCTCATCCAAAATTCCAATTTTAAAATAAAGTTGAACAAAACTTGATTGAATGATTCCCAAACCACGGAACAAATCCGAATCCCTAAAGAAAAACCGAATGCTCAACCAGGGAGGAAGAAACAATTACCTTGCAAAGCACAAGGTCAGGAGATGAAAAGTGGGATCGTCGCTTGTGAGTGGGGTAGAAGAACTGCAA
>JAGFNQ010000663.1:301760-343426 GCA_024364735.1 Boesenbergia rotunda
AAAACCGTCGGCATAAATACAGCGTTGGTGGAACTGCAAGGTCATGCAAGCGATGACGACGTCAGCATCATTGGGATTCCACGGCATGGGCGGCGTCGGCAAGACGGCACTTTTGAGAAGATTCAACAATGATTTCCTAGAGAAGGAACTGGGCAATCTGAATGTCGTCATCTACCTCGAGTTATCGACGGGGTACAAAGTGGAGAGCTCCAGAGTCCCTCTTCGATCGATTGAAACTCAAAATGGCAAGACGAGGAGCCGTATAGGAACAGAGCGACCGCCTTTTCCGCGTGCTGAGCAAGATGAGATTTTTACTATTGCTGGATAACGTATGGGAGCCCTTGAACTGCCAGGTCGTGGGAATTCCACTTCCCCAGCCGCCGTCCAAGAGCAAGATCGTGTTGGCCACCCGCATAGAGGAGGTCTGCGGCCGCATGGGCGCAGAGAAGACGATCAAACTGGAATGCTTATCGGAGGAGGAGGCTTGGGATCTCTTCACATTCAACGCAAAGCTGGATCTTGCCAGCACCAACGCATCGATACTGAATCTGGCGAGAGATTTGGCCAAACAATGCGCCGGTTTGCCGGCGTCGCTCATCACCGTGGCGCAAGCAATGGCAAGCAAAAGGACGATCGAGGAGTGGAGGCATGTGCTGGCCATCATGAAGGAGGCTCCATTCCAACTTCCAGGAATGGAGGAGAATGTCTATCATCCTCTCAAACTCTCCTACGACCGTCTGAGCGACACATTGCGAACGTGCGCGTCCTACTTCGCTCTGTCGCGTGAAGGAATCTCGCAGGGCAAATACTACTTTGAACTCTGGATCGGGAGAAGGTTTCATCAACGACTTCGAGAGGTATACAGATGCTGCAGACAAAGCATCATATCTGCTCGGAATGCTACTCGCGGCGTCTCTGATACAAAGAGACGGCGACTACTTCAAAATGCACCCTATGGTTCGCTCCATGATACTGTGGATGGAATGCGGTTGTGGGAAAAAGGAGAGCAAATGGCTGATAGGAGATCGACGTGGTCTTGCAGAAGCACCTGGAGCCGAGAAATGGAGAGTCGCCGAGAGGATATCTTTGGGCTTCAACAACATAATTGTTCTTCCTGACAAGCCTCAGTGCCCTGAGTTGATCTACTTGAGTCTCGGATACAATCATTCTCTCAAGAGCATACCCAATGAGTTTTTCAATCACATGCCTTGTCTCAGGAGTCTGGATCTTCGGAATACTTCCATAGAAGAGCTTCCACCAGGGATTGGCAATCTTTCCCAGCTCCAATATCTTGAGTTATCCTCAAGTAGGATTGTGTCTCTGCCGAGGGAGATTCAAGTTCTGGTGAACCTCAGATATTTGTCGATTGCCCAGCTACACATTTGAGAAGCATTCCTGGCGCTGTCATTCCTTGTCTTCACCAACTGCAATGGCTGGATATGTACAACAGTTACAGTGGGTGGAGGGTGATGGGAGCGCTGCAATGGACGGAGAGGGGATACTTCTCGATGAGGTAGAAAGCTTGAAGAATTAAAGGTTCTTGGTATACCATGAACTCACAAACTGCTCTTCGAAGATTCTGCCAGTCACAAAGGCTTGCAGCGGCTGTGCATTGGCTCCAGATTGAAGGTTGCGGTGGCTTGGAGAGTCTCGACATTCCATTTACTTACATTCTTGAAAAAAACATGCAGAATCTGATACTGATCCGACTCCATGCGATTTCTGATCTTGAAGAGGTAATAATTGGTGGTAATCTTCAAGTGCGCAATGCTCTGCCGTGCCTTGAATACCTTCGTCTCTCGGCTCTCTCAAAAACTAAGATTATCTGGAAGAACAGGTGTTTAGAGAATCTATATGAGCTGGAATTGAAGATTGCAATGCAATTGATAGGCTATTGAAGTTGGAAGATAATGCAACTAATTCTACAGAGACTATTACAATCTTCCCTAGACTAACAAAAATTGTGCTACGAAAACTACCGGAGTTGGAGAGTTTCAGTGACGGAGATCGAGTAATAGCATTTCCTTCCCTGAAGACCATGGAAGTCAGGAATTGTCCCAAACTAAAGAAGCTGACATTGGTTGCTGAAAATCTGACAGAGATCAAATGTGACAGAGGAATGGCGGGATGAGCTAGATTGGTCAGATGAAAGAACATTGTCCTTCCAGAAACTCTTCAAGCAAGCGGATTGAAGAATCATTGGCTAGATTGGTGAGAGTTTTTTTGACGGTTGAACTATATATATATATATATATATATATATATATATATATATAATATATATATATATATATATATATATATAATATAATATATATATATATATTTATAGCATCTCTGCTGCGGACCGCGCGCTGTGGATCCCGTGCGCGATCGCAGGGCAAACCGATCAGGCCCTTGCCTGATCGGTCTGGCAATGGAGTCCGCACGGAGAGTTCGCACATCACGTCCGCAGCAGATCATATATATATATATATATATATAATATATATATATATTTATATATATATATATATATATATATATAATCTGATTAATCTTGCGATAGACTGTCATTATATATTCTACCCACCAAATAAATCTTAGGAATTTGATCACTGCAAGGCGATCGAAGCCTTGCTAATAGAATCTATCACAATCTCTGAATTACACAAGTTTTCTAGAAAGTTCATTACATTTAATTGTGCAGTATGACAGTGTGTTGCGGTGGTGTCTAGCTTCCGATCATTGCAGTTCTCTCTCGAAGTTCTTGAAGACGGTCCCTTTCTTATTGCTTGAAGTACTTTGGTTTGTTGGTTTGTGTGTGCTCGGAAAGATACAGGTTATTTTCTAGCAAGTTGAAGGAATAAACTTTGCACTGATGGAGTGGCTTCTATGATGCTGGGGATTCCGAAAACTCGAGCAGATGAAGTTTCTTGTATTCCGATTCTTTCGAGCTTCTACATCGGCTCGATGTTGTGTTGTTTAGTTGATGTGGTTTCAGTTTTTGCATTGTGAAAGCCTATTTGTATCCGACTGTTCTTCACATTGAACGATGAAGTTGTTAAAACTGAATTATTCTCTATAGCAAAAGGCGATTCGCTCATTCTCAGTATCCCGATCAATCCATTTCAAGATCAACATGGAGGAGGTAAATCATGGAGACTACTAATCCAGATGCTATAATTAATACGTGAAGAGAGGGACATACTAACTTTGCCATAAAACTGAATTATTCTTGAATCATGAGTTCTAAAATGGAAGGTATAATCTTTTCAGAAGAATGATCTTGTAAAGGAGCAAGGCGACGACAACCATATAATCCGTTGAATTATCTGTGGGAGATATTTAGACATTTAATTGAATTGAAATTATATTAAATTAAATTAAACTTATCTATTGAGATGATCTAAACTAATAATTTCAGGCTATCAGCCGAGCCTGATTTTACCAATCTTCCAGTGATTGAAACACTACTTCCAGTCCAACTCAGGATGTCACCTAACTATTTGATCAGAGCGAGGCTTGTCTGAGTTAATCCCGAGTGGGCACCGAGTTGGTCCAGAGTGGATCTCCCGTGCGAAAGTGGGAGAGAGTCGAGTCGTCCCAAATGGAGCCAAGTCAAGCAGCGAGTTGACCCCGAGCGGAACTCTTGTGTGGAATTCTCCAATAGACCACCTAGTCGAGAAGGATCCTAAAGGTTCCCGAGTGGACCGCTGAGATGGGAAAGAGATTTGCGGGTGTCGAGTCGGGGAGATGAATCCCAAATGGAAATTCTTAAGTGGAATTTCTTAGCTAGAGACAAGTGGATATCGAGTGGGCACTGGTGTTCCCGAGTAGCCGTTGAGTTGGGAAGAAGCGGCCCTGTTGTATTATTTAAATCAAGTCAAAATTAAGATAGAATATATCTGTATTTAATGGATATGCTTTGAATAAATGAAAGACTAAGGTTAGATCTAGATGCATAATTTTAGGATTCATAACATGATTTTAGGATCGGATTGGTTTTCTCTACTGCTATATAAAGACATGTATAGCCTATGCTTGTAATCCAGTTTTTATTCATCAGCAATCAAGAATAAATTAATTCTCCACTTTTTTCTTTTTTTCTCTTCTTCATTTGACTCTACTTCATTTGAGCGCTACCAAGTGTTTTCTTTGACTCTTCTTCATTTGAGTGTTATCAAAGTGGTATCAGAGTCGATAACCTTCTAGCTCATTTTTTTTAGTAGTAAAAATATGACAAACAATTTTAATGTTGTTTGGTCTAATTCCAAATTAGACGGGAAACTTGATTATAATTATTGGCAGATAATGATATCTACACATTTAAAAGCTCAAAATCTTTGGAGCTTTATTGATCCAGGTCTTTCAAAAGGAGCCAATGCAAACTCTCAACGTCGAGCTCAACTTGTGCTGAGTCAATTCATCAAGGAGTTGATTATTCAATTTTTGGCATGATATTAAATGCCAAGACGACAAAGGATGTATGAGACATCTTAAAATTGTCATACAAAGGAGTTGATCGAGCATAAAAATCAAAGTTACAGTCGCTACGAAGGTTATACGATCGATACGAGATGATCTCTACAGAAACAATTGAGCAATATTTTTCACGTCTTACTGATCTTGTCAATAAAATGAGATTATATGGTGATAAAATTGAAGATGATGTTGTAGTTGAGAAGATTCTTCGAACCATATTATTGAAGTATGATCATGTGGTGGCCTCAATTCAAGAATCACATGATATTGAATGGCTGACAGTTGCAAAATTAAAAGGTATGATAGAAAGTCAAATTGATAGGATCGAAGAAAAGATGGAAACCCCAACAAATGAAGAAGCTTTAAAGAGTAAGGTTACTCTTAACATTACTGACTCTAGTCAAGGAGGAGGAGGATTCGATAGACGTCGCGGAAGAACAAGAGGAGGATATAGAGAAAGAGGATGAGGTAATTACTCAAATCAAGGAAGAGGTGGAGATAATATCAAGCAAGATAAGTTTTCGGCTCACTGCTATAATTGTGGAAAATATGATCACAAAATTCTAGATTATAGATACAAGAAATTCAACAATCGTGGCAACCAGGGAAATATTGCTGGAAATTATGGTGAGAACTTTAATGAATCTGAAACTTTACTTTTGGCTAGTAACAGTTTACCTACAGATGAGAACGTATGGTTTTTAGATACTGGATGTAGTAACCATATGTGTGGAAGAAAAGAGTTATTCTCAGAGTTAGATGAATCAATTCAGTCAGAGGTTACTTTTGGAAATAAGACAAAAGTACTAATATTGGGAAAAGATAAAATTTATATTCAGTTGAAAGATGGTTCTCAAAATTTTTATCTGATATCTTTTATGTTCCTGAACTTCACCAAAACTTATTAAGTATAAGACAATTATCAGAAAAGGGTTATAAAATATGCATTATTCAAGGGCATTACACCATAATAGATGGAAAAGGAAAATTGATAGCAAAGGTAAAGATATGTCAAAATAGATTATTTCCTTTGAAAATTCAACATAAATTTCTTTCATACTTTAATTCTGAGATTTTGGATGATAATTTGTTGTGACATACACGCTTTGGGCACTTTTATTTTTCTAGATTAAATTATTTAGCGATAACGAAGTTTGTTTTTGAGTTGCCTGATATTGTGAAACCTAATAATGTTTGTGAGACTTGTTTAAATGGCAAGAAGCATAGAGAGCCTTTTTTTTAGGAAAGTCATGGAGAACCACAAAACAGTTAGAACTTGTATATTCAGATTTGTGCACAGCGGAAGTTTCATCACTTGGAGGTAATAAGTATTTTATTACTTTTATTGATAATTTGAGTCGAAAAACTTGGGTTTATCTTCTACATCAAAAGTCAGAAACATGTGATATTTTCATGTAATTTAAGTTATTTGTTGAAAAATAAAGTGAACATGAAATCAAAATCTTAAGAACTGATAGAGATACAGAATATATTATTTGTGATGATTTTTTAAAGAAGCATGATATTCAATATCAAATGACAGCTAGATATATTCTACAACAAAATGGGGTGGCTGAGAGGGAAAAATAGAACTGTTATGGGCATGGTAAGATGTATGTTAAAATCAAAGAATATGTGTAAGCATTTTTGGGCAGAAGCTGTAGCTTGTGTTATTTATGTGTTGAACAGGTGTCCAACAAGAAATGTTCATGATAAGACACCTGAGGAAGCTTGGAGTGGAAGAAAATCGACTGTCAAACATCCCAAGATCTTTGGTTGTTTGGCATATACTCATGTACCAGATAAGTTGAGGAAGAAACTTGATGATAAAGGTGAGAAGTGTATTTTTATTAGTTACAGTGATACATCAAAGGCTTATAAGCTATATAATCTTGAAACTAAGAAAGTTATTATAAGTCGTAATGTGATTTTTAATGAACATGGTAGTTGGAGTTGGTGTATAGAAAAAGAAAAGACAATTGATATTCTTGACGACTTTTTGGATGAGCAGCCTACTCAAGATAATGTTCAAGTTTCTGTACAATCTGAAGCATCAACTAGGAGATCACAATGTGAGCGCCAATTACCAGCTCACTTGCAAGATTATGTGTTAAGTAATGATAATGACCTGTCTAATGAAGAAATTATTCAGTTTGTTCTTTTTACAGATTATGATCCTATATCTTTTGAGGATACTGCTAAAAAGGATCATTGGTTGAAGGCAATGAACGAGGAAATTCATGCTATTGAAACTAATGGTACTCGGGAATTGATTGAATTACCTCCAAGAAAAGAATCAGTTGCAGTAAAGTGGGTGTACAAGACAAAGTATAAATCAAATGGTGAAATTGATCGTTTTAAAGTGAGGTTGGTTGCAAAAGGTTACAAGCAAAAAGCATGTATTGATTATTTTGAGGTCTTTGCTCCTGTAAGTAGACTTAATACAGTGCGCATGTTTATTTCACTTACTGCTCAAAATAACTGAAAACTATGTCAAATGGATGTGAAGTCTCCTTTTTTGAATGACTTTTTGGAAGAAGAAATATATGTTGAACAACCTACAAGATACGTGAAGAAAGGGGAAGAAAATAAGGTGTACAGGTTGAAGAAAGTTTAATATGGTTTAAAACAAGCACCAAGAGCATATATAGTTGTATTAATTCTTATTTTATTGAAAATGGATTTTTGAGATATCCTTATGAGCATACTTGTCACGCCTCCAAAGGCCCGGGCTCGCTCGAAAATCGAGCAACACCACCCCTGTATGGCGGACAATTTGAAACTCTTATACATACATACTCCATACATATATAGCTCAGCCACACTCGGCTGGCATTCACACATCCACATCCACGCTGTTAAATAAAATAACTGATAAATAATAAACATAATGAATAATTCTCCACATCTAAGCGCAGCAAATCGAAATCCAACGGAAATAAATAAATACATGTCTAACGAAAAGCCAAATATCATCCGAAACGATAATAAAACTAAAAAAACAACATTAATACTATAAAACGACTACGAGTGTACGAAAACCAATAAAACTACTACTCAAACTGAGAGACTGGCAGTTGGATCCTCTCCTGGCGGCACGAGACACAGCTATCAACTACCTGAAACAAAAAAGAAGAACACGGGGTGGTGAGTTCCGGATGAAACTCTGCGGGTATAAGAACAGATAAATGCATGGTATATAAAAGGGTAAAGCAAACATAAGATAGCCAAAAGGGTATACAGTCTCCGGAATCAAGAACATAAATAAAATGCATCCATACGAATAAAGCATACCTGAAAACCATGTAACAAGTAGGGGCAAAATCAGAAATCCCCTCTAACACCTCAATAAACACCTAATACTGCTGAACATATCCAGATCATATAAAATGCAAATCATAACTGTATATGCATGTCAATCAAATGCAACATTCATAGCTCAAACAAATGCAACAAACACAAGCAAAATGCACAGTGCATAATATGCACATGATGTCATGACCTGCACTGTACACACACAACCACCGCTATATTGGGTAGGTTGAGTGGACAAGATACAAGCGCCCAGCACCTGTGGCTATGCAAACACACCACAATAATTGTGGCCCTGATATGAAAAACCCCGAAGCACCTGTGGGGACTCCTAACACCTGTGGAGTATCAACTGTTTGCACACAACTCTAACTGAGTGTGGCACAACAGGAAAATATACCCAACGATCCGTCTCAACCACAAGGGAGCCAGTGGTCGTCGGCCTGAATACAATGCATGATGCATGCCACTAATATACACCACCTCAATCAAACCCAACACCATGCGAAACAGAAAAACACCAATAACACCAAAATAAGGAAACATACGAAAAGCACAAACCAGCACCAAAGTAAATAAACATGCACTAATCTACTGGGTAGGGTTATCTAATGTCAATCAAACCCTAGATAGGTCGAATGATTATTCTATAGTACACGCGGTACTCTTAGATCAGAAGTCAAGTGATGAGACTGTATAACTGAACAATTTGGAATTATCACTCTAAGGTCAAGCACGAATAAGTATCAAGCAGGAAAACAAGACAAATAGATTTAAGATAAAGAAAACCTACTCAGGAAGTAAAACGACCATGCATTTAAGATAAACGACACTACAAGAATCAAGGGAGAAGTACCCGCCTTCGAATGTGAAGTCCGTATCAACTGAGAACTCCTATCTCGTACCAAAACCTCCCATGATTAAAGTAAATCAACACATAAACCTTTTATAGATTGAATGAATAAATCCAAACCCAAAATTGATGCAAATCCCAATCCATTAGTAACCGTCAATCGAATCCGCCTAAATGACCATTAAGCTCGATTAATCCAATCCCTTGATCAAATTAGCCCTACCTATCTCCTAGACCAGATCTTCATCCCATTAAGTAAATAAAAACAGAATAAACCCCAATTCAATTAAAAGGCCCTAACTGAATCAAACCAATTATCCCCGTACTTCGTTCATAACAAATCCCTTTAGCTACCTACTGACCACGGCAACAAAAACACACTAGTCTAACTGTAAAACGCAAGGTATTATAAGGCAAGATCCAAATCCTAAAGTAGAACCATATAAAACTAAGAAATAACAGGAGCTACACCAACTGAATTCAACTTCAAAACAAAACAGAACTATGGCAGTAAACTTCAAATCCGAACAACCATATCTACCCATAGCTACGAATTCGTCTAAGATCCACACCAAGGATTCAATCTTACCTGATCACCCAACAACACCTCTTCTCCTGTTCAAATCCCCAAGATCAGAGCCACAAATCCTGCACCACCGGACTCTCTGCTCCAACAATCCGACTCTAGGCTAAGAATCTGCGTAAGAGATGGGGAACTCGGAATCACGGCGGTGATCGGAAAAATGGGGGAAAAGAGACGCGCGCTCAGTCAAAAGAGACGGGCGGAGCGGTTGCTCACCTTGATACCAACGACCAGATATGGCCGATTTGCGTGAGGAAGGGGAGGTCGTCGCTCGGCGTCGACAGCCAAGGGAAGAAGAAGAATCGCGAGATGGGAGGGGTCACCGGCTATGAGAGCTCCCAGCAGCGAAGGTCGACTTGGCGCGATCCCGTGAGGCGGCCTGCAGCGTCGGGCGGAGAGGGAGAAGTCGACGAGGCTAGGGCATGGCGAGGGAGGGGCGATCGGGCGCTAGGGCACGGGGAAATAAACTTGGCGATGGGTTCAAGCTTAACTCCTATATATATATATATATATATATATATATATATATATATATATATATATATATATATATATATATATATATATATATATATAAAAGAAAATTCCGAAAATAAATCTTTTCCTTAAATAATTCATAACTAACCAATTTTACACCCAATTAATCCCGAAATTATTTCCAAAAATCCCAACAAATTATTCCAAATTTTCCACAATATAAATTCCAAATTTTTAATTCCTGTTTATATTAATTATACATATAAATCCATATATATAACTATATATATAAATTTATATACCTCTTTTATTTTTTTTATCTTTATTATTATTATAATTATATTATTAATTAAGTGTATTTTTACAATACTGGTGAAACACTCATAGCCTGTCTTTATGTTGATGACTTGATTTTTATCGGAAATAACTTAAAGTTAATCACAGAATTCAGGGAGAATTTGGTTAGTAAATTTGAAATGACAGATATGAACTTAATGAGTTATTTCCTATGGCTTGAAGTTATTCAGATGGATGAAGGGATTTTTGTCTCACAAAAGAAATATGCTTCTGATATTTTGAAAAGGTTTAGGATGGAGTGCTCCAAACCGGTTCCTCCAGTGATTGAAAAGATAATGTTGTGTAAAGATGAAACTGGTAAAAGTATAGTGATCCGGGCGAGCGGTTTTTTATCAGGGACGAGAGCCCGGTCGGAGAAAATCCGGTTCAACCCGGCTCAAGGATGACAAAGGCCGGGGCGGGCAGAAGCTCAAATCGGAATCAAGTTCACCCTGGGCCATGCTCTTGAGGCTGACCCCCCGAAGTCGAGCAATCGAGGCTGAGCTCTCGATGCTGACCTCCCGAGGTCGGGCGATCAAGGCTAAGCTCTCGAGGCTGACCTCCCGAGGTCAGGCGATCGAGGCTGAGTGATCGGGGCGGACCTCTCGAGGTCGAGCGATAGAAGCCGAGCTCCCGAGGCTGACCTCCCGAGCTCGAATAATCGGGGCGGACCTCTCGAGGTCGAGCGATAGAAGCCGAGCTCCCGAGGCTGACCTCCCGAGCTCGAATGATCGGGGCGGACCTCTCGAGGTCGAACAATAGAAGCCGAGCTCCTGAGGCTGACCTCCCGAGCTCGAATGATCGGGGCGGACCTCTCAAGGTCGAACGATAGAAGCCGAGCTCCTGAGGCTAACCTCTCGAGATCAAACGGTCGAGGCTGACCTCCTGAAGTTGAGTTCTCGAGGCCGAGTTCTCGAGATCATGCTCTCGAGGTCAAACGGTCGAGGCCGAGTTCTTGACCCTAATCCCTCTAAAGGCTCCGTCAAAACTCTCCGTTAATAGACGTCGTCATCATCTGACGTGGCCGCCGAATGTTAATTAGGGGTAGGATCACAGGATAGCAGACTGCTATGTCAGCCTCACTCCGCCACTAAGACCGCCACTTACTTAGCTTAATCCCTGACTAATCTTCAACAAGATGTGACAGTTCGCACGCAGGAAGACCTTTTCACCCCCCTATATAAACCCCACATGTGCTCCATAGAGGGGGATTGCTGCCATTCGCAACCACACCACTGCAAGGAGAGATCTGTCCCGGTCCGACCTCCCAAGCTACAGCAGACCCAGTCGGCTTGGTTAGACCGAGTCATTCGGGGGAGAACCGATCTTCGCTTGTCGACAGGATCAATTTGGCGCCGTCTGTGGGAATCTTTCGCCTGATCGAGAGCCGAAGATGAGTGACTCCAATCGGGTGACCGTTACTCTTTCACAAGAGGACTTGGAGCTGCTGATAGAGGCCAGAGCCCGGAAATTAGCGGAAGCCTAGCAGGCAGCTGCCCGACCTACCCCACCGGGCCCGGTCGAGCACACCGCTCATGTAGGCACTGAGGGAGGGGTTCAACAGGAGGGCAGCCCTCACTTTCACCGGGCGCTGTTTGGCCCGGTCGAGGGAGCAGGACAATCGGATCCGCACGAAGCTACATCTAGCCATACTCGAGCTAGCAAAGGGAAGGCTCCCCTTGTGTCATTCCCGACTGAACGCACGGGATGTCCTTTCTCCAGCCAGGTCTTGAATGAGCCACTGCCCAAGCACTTCAGACCTCCGTCCGTCGCTGAGTACGAAGGAGCTACTGATCCAGAAGAACACCTGAAGAAATTTGAAAATGCCTCGATGCTACATCAGTACCCAGATGGCATTAGGTGCCGAGCCTTCCTGACCACTCTCGCCGGACCGGCTCAGCGATGGTTCGACAGGCTCCCAGAGGGATCGATTAGGGATTTTTCTGATTTCAAGAAACTGTTTCTGCAACATTTTGCCAATAGTAGGAGACATCACAAGACAAGCTTAAATCTATTTACCATGAAGCAGGGCTCCAAGGAGTCCTTAAAAGCCAACATCAGAAGATTCAATCAGGTGGCCTTGGACGTACCCACCGCT
Organism: Boesenbergia rotunda; assembly: GCA_024364735.1. Taxonomy (NCBI): domain Eukaryota; kingdom Viridiplantae; phylum Streptophyta; class Magnoliopsida; order Zingiberales; family Zingiberaceae; genus Boesenbergia; species Boesenbergia rotunda. Next base: position 313,884 of record JAGFNQ010000663.1, read on the forward strand.
ACGTCTGAGGTGTTGGTCAGCGCCTTCGCTCAAGGTCTGCAAGAAGGCGAGTTCTTCAGGTCTTTGATCGGCAAACCCCCGAAGGACTTTGAGAGCCTTCTGGGGAAAGCTAGCAAATATGTGGACGTCGAAGAAGCGCAAGCCGCCAGGAGGCCAGAGGTCAAGCCTACGCCCGATCACCCTCAGCAACATCAAAGGGGTGTGCCTCCAGGAGGACCCCTCAGGAGCCCCCGAGCTATGGGACACCGACTAGGAGTCGAGAGGGGAATAGTTCAGCAAGTAGCCCAGGGCTGTCTCCCGACTAGGTGGCAGCCCTATTGTTCCTTCCATAACAGCCATACACACGATCTGCAGGACTGCTGGCAGGCCGGTAGAGGTCGGGGCCGCGCCGGTCGAGGTAGCCCGAGAGGAGCTCATCAAGGAGGTGGCCGAGGCCGAGGAAGAGCACCGCCTAACCAGCCCGAGCTTCGGGACCGACCAGCCGCCCCTATAGCCAGACGGCTATTCCCGACTCCAGGCTCGCCCGAGCTGGAAAACGCCAGCGAGGAACAGGCCAATCAACAAAACTCCGTGCACGGGTCCATCAACGTCATCTCGGGAGGGCCTACCTACGGAGATTCCAATAGAGCTCGGAAGTCGCAGGCCCGACGCCTGGACATTTATCAAGTGGGCTGCAGTTCCGCCCAAGCTCAGGGACCACAGATTAGCTTCGGTCCCGCCGACCTACAAGGAATAGAAGTACCGCATGATGATGCCCTGGTCATCACGGCGGTCATAGCCAACTATCAGATCCATCGTACCATAGTGGATTCAGGAAGCTCAGTGAACATCTTATATTTGAAGGCATTCGAGCAACTACAAATTGAAATGTCTGAGCTACAGCCCGTGGCCACACCCTTATTTGGGTTCACGGGGAATGAAGTTCATCCGCTAGGGCAGATCAAGCTAGCCATATCTCTTGGCGAAGAACCTTTAAGAAGGACCAGGTGGTCTACCTTCTTGATAGTGGACGCCCCTTCAGCCTACAATGCTATCCTAGGCCGACCAGCCCTGAATGAATTCCGGGCAGTGATGTCCACTTTCTATTTGAAGGTCAAGTTTCCTGTAGGAGATCAGGTCGGTGAAGCCAAGGGAGATCAGAAGGTCGCCCGCCGATGTTATGTGAATGATGTCCGAGTGGAAGTAAGCAAGACCTTCCGACCTACGCCGGCCAGCTGTAACATGGTACAGACCTCTCAGCCTTCTCCCTGGGTTGACATGATGGAAGAGAAGGAAGAGGTCCAACTCTTATTGGACCAAGAGGAAGCCAAGGTGAGGGTAGCTCCAGGACTATCGCCCGACCTCCGGCAGCAATTGATAGAGTGTCTGACACGGAATCAAGATGTGTTTGCTTGGTCTCAACAAGATCTGAAGGGGGTCAGGCCCAAGGTTATGGAACATAAGCTACACGTGTACCCAGACGCCCGACCCGTGAAGCAGAGAAAAAGAGATTTCAGCCCTGAGCAGAATAAGATAATCCAAGCCGAGGTGGAGAGGTTGCTGAAAGCAGGACACATCCGAGAAGTGCAGTTCCCGGCCTGGTTGGCCAATGTGGTGCTGGTCTCTAAGCCGGGAGACAAGTGGAGAATCTGCATTGACTTCAGAGATCTGAACAAAGCCTGCCCAAAGGACTGTTACCCGCTTCCCCGAATAGATCAGATGGTGGACTCCACTGCAGGAAGCGAACTTATTTGCATGCTTGATGCCTATCAGGGATATCACCAAGTCCCACTGTATCCGGGTGATCAGGAGAAGGTCAGCTTTGTCACTGTCGAAGGTACCTATTGCTACACCGTTATGCCCTTCGGACTCAAGAACGCAGGGGCAACTTATCAGAGGCTGATGAATAAAGTCTTTAAAGAGCAGCTCGGCAGGAATGTGGAAGTGTACGTTGATGACATCCTCATCAAGTCTGCCCAGGCTGCCGACCTCATAGCAGACGTACAAGAAACTTGTTGCACCCTACGAAGGTATGACCTTAAACTCAATCCGGCCAAATGTCTGTTCGGAGCCAAGAGCGGGAAATTCCTGGGCTATATCCTGACCGAGCGGGGAATAGAAGTCAATCCGGGTAAAGTAAAAGCCCTGCTGGATATGCCGCCGCCCAAAAATCTAAGGGAAGTCCAGCGCCTGACCGGAAGGATCACGACCTTATCCTGGTTCATCTCCAGGTCGGCCGATCGAAGCCTGCCATTTTTCAAGATCCTGCGCAAGGCCTCCAAGTTCCAGTGGGATGCCGAATGTGACCGAGCTTTCGAGGAATTGAAGGCATACTTGGTAAGTCTGCCAATACTAGCCAAGCCCGAGGAAGGAGAGCCCTTGTACATTTACTTATCAGCTACTGAGGAAGCTGCGAGTGCTGTGCTTGTAACCCAGAAAGAGACCGAGCAGCAGCCGGTCTATTTCTTTGGGCACTTATTTAAAGAGGCCGAGTGTAGGTATACTACACTCGAGAAATTAGCTTATGTCCTTGTGTTGATGGCTCGGCGATTGCGACCCTATTTCCTGGCTCACCCTATCAGAGTGCTGACCAATAGCACACTCGGGAAGGTCTTGATCAACCCTGAAGTCTCAGGTCGGATGGTCAAGTGGACTACTGAACTGAGCGAATATGATATTCAGTATCAGCCCAGAACTGCAATCAAAGCTCAGGCCTTAGCAGACTTCTTAAGCGAACTGCATGCAGAGGAAGAGGAGAAGGTCTGGAAAATATATGTGGACGGGTCAGCCACCCGGGCAGGGAGTGGCGTTGGGATCTTATTGATATCCCCCAAGGGAGACCCCATTCATTTGGCAGTGCGCCTAGAGTATCATGCTACCAATAATCAAGCAGAATACGAAGCCCTTTTAGCAGGCCTCCAAGCAGCCAGACAGGTCGGGGCCACTCGAGTCATCTTGCATTCTGATTCCCAATTAGTGACTCAACAGGTGGCCGGGCGGTTTGAAGTGAACAATGAGAAGTTACAGGCTTACGTAGAGGCCTATCAACATTTGCAAGCAGAATTTCAAGAAGTTTAGATTACACAGATCCCCCGAGGGGACAATGCCAAGGCGGATGAGTTAGCCCGATTGGCCAGCTCTGTCCGTTCGTGGGTCTTCCCCAAACCTTCACCTCAAATCATGCTGGTGGCTCAGGTCGAGAGAGAAGCAGAAATGGAGATAGAGGGGGATTGGAGAGCTCCATTTATCGCCTACCTGAAGGAGGGGACTCTCCCAGGCAACCCCGGGCAAGCTAGAATACTGAAGATCAGAGCAGCCCGGTTCACCCTGATAGGGGACGCGTTGTACAAGCGGGCTTTTTCCCGACCTCTAGCCCGGTGCCTCGGAAAGGAAGATGCGGACTATGTACTCAGAGAGGTGCATTTGGGGTGCTGCGGAAATCATTCAGGAGGCCGGTCCATGGCTCGGAAGGTCCTGCTAGCCGGTTATTTCTGGCCGACCCTTCAGAAGGATGCAGAGAAGATGGCTCTTTCCTGTCTTTCTTGTCAGAAGTACCAGAATTTGTCTCACCGACCGGTTGAGATGCTGCGGGCGTCCGTTGCATCGTGTCCCTTTGATCAGTGGGGCATGGATATCGTGGGACCCTTCCCCAAGGCAGCAGGCCAGAAGCAATTCTTGTTGGTAGCAGTAGACTATTTATCCAAGTGGGTCGAAGCAGAAGCTCTTGCCCGGATCACCGACAAGCTGTGAAGAAATTCCTTTGGCAGAACATTTTGTGCCGGTATGGCATACCTCACAAGTTGGTTCAGACAATGGTCGGCAGTTTCAGGGTCGGATATCAGAAATTAGTGCAAGGAATTTGGGATCAAACAGGCCTTCACTTCCGTGGCATACCCCCAGAGTAATGGTCAGGCCGAAGTGGCCAATAGAGAGATTCTGAAGGGGCTCAAAGTTAAGCTGGATCAGGTCGGCGGATCCTGGGTGGACGAGTTCCAGGAGTCCTGTGGGCCCTTCGCACCCAGCCCAAAGAGGGGTCGGGGTGCACTCCCTTCCAGCTGGTCTATGGCAGTGAGCAGTAGTCCCCATGGAGGTCGGTTGTGAATCTGACAGAAGACATTTATATGGGAAGACAATGCGGAGAAGAGACGAGCTGAGCTAGATCTGATTGAGGAGGTCCGAGCTAAGGCTACCATCCGCATGGCCGCTTACCAGCAGAGGATGCGAACCGATACAACCAGAAAGTTATACCCCGACACTTCCAGGTCAGGGGACAAGGTGTGGAAGAAGAGTCAAGCCCGTTGGAGAAGTAGGCAAACTAGAGCCCCCATGGAGTGGCCCAGTTCTAGTGGTCGAGGCCTGGGATCGGGAGCATATTATCTGCAAGATGCTCAAGGGAAGCGCCTAGGGCGACCTTGGAGCGCAGTGCATTGAAATTGTACCGTGAGGAGAGAGGAGAGGAAATGATTCTTGGTAACTGTATCTCAGAAGAAAGGATAGCAAAAACTCTAACTCTCCGGGAAAAGATCATCCCTGAAAGTTATAAGTGAGCTTGCTCTCACGCACCCACCGGACCCCCGGCGCCCGATCCGGGGCGCGTGGCGTTCCACGTTCGGTCGGGCCCCGGATCGGGCGTGGCGGTCCACGTTCGACCTGAGGTAAGTCGGACGGTGTCCAGACTCTTGCTAAGGCAAGTTATAAGTGAGCTTGCTCTCACGCACCCACCGGACCCTTGGCGCCGATCGGGCGTGGCGCTTCCACGTTCGGTCGGGCCCCGGTCGGGCGTGGCGGTCCCACGTTCGACCTGAGGTAAGTCGGACGGTGTCCAGACTCTTGCTAAGGCAAGTTATAAGTGAGCTTGCTCTCACGCACCCACCGGACCCTGGCGCCGATCAGGCGTGGCACCCCATGTTTGGTCGGGCCCCGGTCGGGGCGTGGCGGTCCACGCTCGACCCAGGTAAGTCGGACGGTGTCCAGACTCTTACTCAGGGGAAGTATGAAAGTGACATCTTGCCACGAATATGTGCTGTAGAAGCGTGGCTCCCACGTCTGAGAAATAGCAGATCTGCTCAGATGAGTGGATCTGGACGAACCAAAACACACGGAATAACTTGGCCCTGTTGATAAGGTTAACTCAAAGGGAACTAAACTTATCGCCGAGTCAGGGTGCCACCCGACCGAGCAAAATTTCTGAGTCAGGGTGCCGACCCGACCGAGCAAAATTTCCGAGTCAGGGCGCCGACCGACGAGCAAAACCGCCGAGTCAGGTTTCCACCGACCGAACGAAATCACCAAGTCGGAGCATGCGCCCGACCGACCTTCATTGCTGGGTTAGGATATTGACCCGTCCAAGCCACAATCTCAAGTTTGGAAAAGGGTCAGGTTGGAAGACTAATAACACGAGTCGCACGAGCGCCTGACACTTAGCCAAATTTTCGAGTTGGCCGAAAGTGTCAAACAAAGGAGGCCAGGATGAACATCCCGGATAATCGACAATAAGCGAGACTTCGTCGCGAGGCATAAACGCCGGCCCTCGCGGAACGAGCTGAACGAGTTGCATAAATAACACTTAGCGGGGATCCCGCGCTTCATAAACGAAGGGCCGGCCTAACGAAACAACATAGCCGTGTCCGGACGTCGACCCGACTTATAATATCCCCAGGTCAGGGCGCCAACCTGACCTCCTGGTATTCTTGGACCTGGGCGTCAGCTCAGTCGAACATCTGACCGAGTAGATGTCTCTGGCCTTCGACACTTAGCGAAAGCTCCCTACCCGACCTAAAGGAGTCAGCCTTACGATAATGATCTAAGTAACCCGGGCGACCCGTACTTTGTAGAATTTGGAGGAATAACTCATAATACTGACCTTCAACGAGCAGAGCGAACGCATCAAATAAGCAGCACTTAGCAAAAAACCCATACGTCGCAAACAGTTAAACGAAATAAAGAAAGAGAAAATTCTACAGAAATGAGTTCAGGCACGGGCCCATCACAAAACTGAGCCTTGAGGGCCAAGTCAGGAAGTCAAGTGTCATCACAAAAATTTTCAGAACTTAAAGATGGAGGGGATGCTGACTGAGCAGTAACTCGGGCGAAGGGAGGTCGGGCCCGCGAAGCTAAGTAAATTTTGGGAGGGCGTCGGGGGGGAGCGAGGCCTTGATTAAGGATAGCTTCACCACGTTAGGAAGCAAGTCAGTCGGAAGATGGCCGGCCTCCTGGAGTTGTTGTATTGCGCCCTCTGCCCCATGCCTCATCATACCCACGATCTTCTGGGTCACCTGCTTCCGAAAGGGCTGAGACTGAACATAAGCCAATCTAGCCTGTTCGATCCGGGCCGGTTCCCCAGCTTGGAAGTCGGCTAGCTCTTTCTGCAAGCGGGCCACCTCGGCGTCTCGCTCCTTGAGTCGGGCGTCCTTGGCTGTCAGGCTTGCCTTCGTACTTACCAGTTGTGCTTCTAAAGCCTGAATGGCTTCTCGCTGAGCTTGGAGCTCGGCCGCCTTACCCTTCAAGGTTGCGAGTTCGGTATCTTTGTCCCGGAGGGCTTGCTGGTGAGTGGCGGATGCCTCCTGCAGCTTTTGCTGTAAGTCGCGGACCTCAAGGATTCTCAGGTCCAGGTCAGAATGAGCATGGGCTTCGCTAGCAAGGGCAGTTTTCTTCGTGGTCTCGGCGGCCTCCAGCCGAGTGCCGAGCTGATCTATCTCGCGACCTGCGGCTGCTAGCACCTCATGCGTCCGTTCTAGATTGATGTTGTTCTCCGATAATCGCGTTCGTAGGGAAATTACTTCATTTAGAAGCCGGGCCCGACCCTCGTCGCCGGCCGGGAGAGCACATTGAGTCAGTTGATGCTCTAAGCTCTCTATCTTGTACTTAGCCGCCCGGCGCTCCCTAACATTCGTGACCAGGGCCTTGGCGACCGCCTGGCCCCCGACCCACAGCTATACAAAAACGAACAATATGAGAAAAGAACGAAGAAGGCGGAGGTTAGGAAAAGGAATACCTTGATCAAGTCCATGGCAAAGTTATCAGCCAGACTAAAAGGACTTCGCCCTTCAGTTAGTGTCAGGCCATGATCCCAAGCAGCAGCCAGATGACCGTGGAGGTTAAGTGGCTGGGGCTCGACCATCCGAAGTAAGGAAGTTTCGGAGGGAAGTTGTAGCTCTATTAGGGCTCGGGGAAGGTTGTGCATAGCCAGAAGAGAGGCGGCCGCCTCTTCACTAACCGCGTCATCGGCGTCCGCCGGAGGAGGAGGGACCGAGCTGGTGGCTAAACCCACCGGTCGGGGAGTGCTCAGCCTGGGCAAGGAGACCTCGGGCAGAGCAGCGCTGGAGGTCGGAGCCGAGATTCCCGGGCGAGGTGAAGCCGAAGCCGAGCGGGAGGCCGACAGCCGAATCCTGACTCGACCGGGCAAGAGAGCAGTCGGTTCTGACGCCCCCTCGGGTTGAACCTGAATCGCGGGAGTGCTGGAGGAAGTAGCTTCTCGAGGCCGTTTCTTCTTCTTGTGCGCACGAGAAGAGGACGGAACCATAGTAACAGTTTGCCTTCCGGTCTCCACGCAGACCTCCGGAAGGTCCGCCGCGACGTTTTGCCCTAGCACTTCCAATTCCGGGTCGCTCTCCGCTCCACCCGGTTGCCCAGGAACTGGTATCGCCCTCACAGGGGGCACATTTCGGAGGGCCAGCAGTTCTGCCGCCCGAGTGTTTAACGCTTCGTCCTCCAGGGCCAACTCTTCATCGAGGAGGGCATCCATCAGGGCCTGGGTTGCAAGTCAGGGAAAAATTTTTAGTTAGCATTAAAAAAGTTATAAATCAGAAGGGGAGTTTACCATAAGTGCCGGGTAGTCTGGCAGGGATCTGACTCAGCCGGCAGATATAAAGCACGGCCTCGATCAACAGTTTACCGACATGGAAGTGACGTCCTCCGATTTTAGAAAGGGCTGATCGAAAGCTGGGGTCGGCCCGATATCTTAGAGGAGCGGCAGGGTGGTCAGGTAATGCCTCTTGCCATTTAAGTGGCTAGGACGCGGGCGGGGTGGTGCTTACGTAAAAAAAGTGGGATTTCCATCCCTTGTTTGAAGAAGGAACCTTGTCTAGGAAGGCTGTGTTAACCCTGGCCTGGAAAAAGAAACAGCCGGGCTCCTGCATCTTAAGGTAAAAAAAGAGATGGAAAAGCCTAGGGGAAAGGGGAACTCGGAAGGACTCAAAGATGACCACCGTGCCGCATAGGATCCGGATCGAGTTCGGGGCTAGTTGGGAGAGGGACACCTGAAAATACCGACAGACCTCTACAATAAAGGGATGCAAGGGGAATCGTAGTCCGGCTAGAAGGTGATCCTTAAAAACGGTAAAGTAGTTCATCGGGGCTTGATTAGGTCGATCGTCTCATGAGGGGAGAATAAAAGGGTGATCCTCTGGAATGCGATACTCTATACGGAGGGTTTCTAAGGAACCCAGGCTCAAGGTGAGAAGGGGTGAAATGAAGCCCCGATATTCCAGGGTGATCCTCTGGAATGCGATACTCTATACGGAGGTCGGATAGAGACGAAAAGAGAAGCGAGAGGCAAAGTGAGAAGGGGTGAAATGAAGGGATCCGCCTATTTATACTACCGGCTAGGCAACAACGACCGTCGGATGGAGAGGAGGAGAATGGCGGGCTCCGATCTCCATCGTTCGATCCGCGCACTTCCCCACGCCCTGAAGCTTCTCGCGAACGCCACGCGAAGCCGCGCCAATGACGCCTCGATACCGGAGGCATCCATTCACTAGCTGACACGTGGTCAGGCATTGATGAATAACTGAGCGGGAGGTCGGGCGCACGGGAGACTAACTCGGAGTAGAGGAAACGCACGAAAAAGCGGAAAGGAAGTCAGGCCGACTGGGCCGGGAGCCTAGTCAGTCGGACTTGGCGCCTCCTTCGACTAGACTTGGAGGGGAGGCTTGTGATCCGGGCGAGCGGTTTTTTATCAGGGACGAGAGCCCGGTCGGAGAAAACCCGGTTCAACCCGGCTCAAGGATAACAGAGGTCGGGCCGGGCAGAAGCTCAAGTCGGAATCAAGTTCACCCTGGGCCATGCTCTTGAGGCTGACCCCCCGAAGTCGAGCAATCGAGGCTGAGCTCTCGATGCTGACCTCCCGAGGTCGGGCGATCGAGGCTAAGCTCTCGAGGCTGACCTCCCGAGGTCAGGCGATCGAGGCTGAGTGATCGGGGCGAACCTCTCGAGGTCGAGCGATAGAAGCCGAGCTCCTGAGGCTAACCTCCCGAGATCAAACGATCGAGGCTGACCTCCTGAAGTTGAGCTCTCGATGCCGAGTTCTCGAGATCACGCTCTCGAGGTCAAACGGTCGAGGCCGAGTTCTTGACCCTCATCCCTCTAAAGGCTCCGTCAAAACTCTCCGTTAAGAGACGTCGTCATCATCTGACGTGGCCGCCCAATGTTAATTAGGGGTAGGATTGTTGGAAATAAGAAGGGAAAAATTGTTGGAAAATGAGAAAGAAAAAAAACTCTGTAGAAGAAGGCAAACAAGATGGTAGACTACTCAAAATAATTTTTTCACATTGAAAATCTCTTAGAAGCATTACATATTTATAGGCTTTATTGGATAAGTATTATCCCCAAATACATTGAATCTAGACCAGATCTGATATATTTTATCTCTACTAATTATTATCTTATCAAAATAAATAATTAAATTTTCAACTCAATCATATTATCACCTCATTTTTATCCACAAATAAATAATTAAGTTTATTTTTCAACACCCCCTCTTAAACTTAATTTTGTGACTCCAAGTAAATTCCGCATCTTAATAAAATCTTCAAACTTCAGCGGCTTCGTAAAGATGTCAGCAACTTGATCTTTAGTTTTCACATAGACTAGCTCCACATCTTTGTTCTTCACATGTTCGCGAATAGAATGAAAGCGAACATCAATATGCTTGCTTCTTTGATGATATACTGGATTCTTCCCCAATGCAATTGCTGATTTGTTATCAATGCAAATTTGAGTTGCTTCATTTTGTTCAAATTTTATCTCCTTTAGCAAACTTCTTAGCCATATAGCATGACTAACACATGAGGATGCTGCAACGTACTCTGCTTCACAAGTGGAAAGAGTAACAATAGGTTGTTTTTTTGACATCCAAGAAAATACCGTATCTCCAACGAAAAATGCAAAGCCAGAAGTGCTTCTCCGGTCATCACAGTCTCCACCCCAATCACTATCCGAATATCCAATAAGTTGAGAATTGTTAGAGTGAGAATAAAATAATCCGTGATTTAGAGTACCTCGAACATAACGAAGGATTCGCTTGGCCGCCTTCCAATGAGTCTCTTTAGGCTCCTCCATGAACCTACTCACAAGACCAACTCCATATAGTATATCCGGTCGAGTACAAGTTAAGTACCGCAAACTTCCTACCAAGCTTTTGAAAAGTGTGGGATCAACTGTCTCTCCTTCGTCACCCTTGGATAGCTTTGTTCCGCAGTCCACTGGTGTGTTAATTGGATTGCAATCATCCATTCTAAATCTTTTGAGAACCTCTTTGGCATATTGTTCTTGAGTCATAAACATTCCATCAACTCCTTGCTTCACCTCCAAGCCGAGAAAGTAGGACATAAGTCCCATATCGGTCATATCAAACGCTTTTGCCATAGCTTCCTTAAACATTTTTGTCATTTGAGGTGAATTTCCTGTCAAAATAAGATCATCTACATATAATGATACCAATAAGATGTTACCATTATCTGCTCTTACATAAAGAGCATGCTCATAAGGGCATTGCATAAAGCCATTTTCTTTGAAGTATGCATCAATTCTTGAATTCCATGCTCTCGGTGCTTGCTTCAAGCCATAGAGAGCTTTTTTCAACTTCAACACCTTTCTTTCTTGCCCCCTCTTGATATAGCCAGCCGGTTGTTCAACATAGACTTCTTCTTCTAGGTAGCCATTAAGAAACGCCGATTTGACATCAAGCTGAAATATTTTCCACTTTAGTTGAGCGGCTAAGGAGATTATCAACCTTATAGTTTCCATTCGGGCAACGGGAGCAAATACTTCTTCGTAGTCAATGCCGGCCTTTTGTTTGTAGCCTTTTGCCACAAGTCGCGCTTTGTACTTTTCTATTTCTCCTTGAGCATTTTTCTTCACTTTATAAACCCACTTCACACCAATGGGTTTGTGGCCATCAGGCAAAGTAGTAAGATGCCAAGTTTCATTCTTTTCAATTGCCTTCATCTCTTCATCCATGGCTTTCTTCCATTTGCTATCTTTAATAGCTTCTTCAAAAGACACAATCTCTTCATTAGCATAAAGACAAATGAGATTAAGTGGAGTTGTCACCTCATATAATTCTCGAAGACTCCTTGTCTTTTGCGGAGGAGGATCTTCTTCATCCGAAGATGATGAAGAGGTAGGCAACGGTGGTGGAGTTGGTTCTTTCTCCTTCACTTGCTCTTCTTCTTGAATCATCACCATATTAGTGCTCCAATTCCAAGCGCCATCTTCTTGAAATTCAACATCTCTACTTATGATAATCCTTTTGTTCACTGGATTATAGAGTCTGTAAGCCTTCGATCTTGCATCATAGCCAATGAAAATGCAAGGTAAGCTTTTATCATCAAGCTTCGTTCTTCGTTGATCCGGAATGTGTGCATAGGCAATACACCCGAAGATCTTCAAATGATATACACAAGGCTTGTATCCGGTCCATGCTTCTTGAGGTGTAACTCCTTCTAGATTCCCTGCAGGACATCTATTTAGCAGATAAACAGCACAGTTTACCGCTTCGGCCCAAAGTTCTTTAGGCACTTCTTTCGTTTTTAGCATACTTCGAACCATGTCAAGAATAGTTCGGTTCTTCCTTTCAGCAACTCCATTTTGTTGAGGGGAGTAAGGTGCAGTTAAAGGCCTCCAGATGCCATGATTTTTGCAGAATTTTTCAAATTCTTTTGAAGTGAATTCGCCACCATGATCTGACCGCATCGCCTTGATAGTATAGCCGGATTGATTTTCTACCAATCCTTTGAATTCCTTGAACTTCTCAAAAGCTTCGTCTTTATTCATCAAAAGATAAACCCAGGTTTTCCTGCTGAAATCATCAATAAAGGTTAGGAAATACCGATGACCTCCAAGAGAGGTTGGAGTGATTGGCCCACATATATCTGTATGAATGAGTTCAAGAGGCTTCTTTGTTCGGTTGTGCGATTCATTTGGAAAGCTTGCTCTTGGGTGTTTGCCAAGAACACACCCTTCACAAATATCCTCTTGAGCATCAATATGAGGAAGACCATTTACCATTCCTTTGTTTGAAAGAAGTTTTAGAGCTCTGAAGTTCACATGTCCGTACCTCATATGCCATAGCCACGTACTGTTCTTCATGCATGCACTTAAGCATTTTGCAGTAATATGACTAATATCAAGAGAAAACATCCTATTTTTAGACATAGAAATATGAGCAATAAGCTTGTTTTGTTTTCTCAACCGAAGACTACCATCCTTTAGTTGCATATCAAAACCTTTTTCAAGCAGTTGTCCAAGGCTAATAATATTTGTTTTCATATCGGGCACATAATAAACATCGGTGATATATGTGTGAGCTTCATCTTTAAGTTTGATGAGAATCTTACCAACGCCTCTTACTTGAATTTTGGAAGCGTCGCCAAATGAGACTTGTCCATTCACCCTTTCGTCCAATTCGGCAAACATATCTTTATGCCCACACATATGATTGCTTGCCCCGGAGTCTAAATACCACAAATTTTTGTTTGTGGAATCTCCATCCTTCCTTGCTAGCAAAACCACATCATTGTCATAGCCTTCTTTTGATGCGTAATTAGCATTTCCTTGCACATTGTTAGAGCGACATTCTGTTGCATAATGTCCAAATTTGTTGCAAGTATAACATCTTACATTTCTTTTGTCATACCTTTGGCCTCTACCTTGATTGTTGTCATTGCTTCTTCCTCGGCCTCGAGCAAAGCCCCTGCCACGGCCTCTACCTCGGCCACGACCACGGAAATCACCACGACCACCGCCGTTTTCTCACGAACCTTCGGTCTTTGACTCTTCTTTATGGTCAACAATCGTGAGCTTGGTTTGTAGAGCCTGCTCCAAAGGCTCTCTCCGTCTTCTTTGCATTCTTGCTTCATGAGCTTGTAGAGAGCTTAATAGTTCTTGTACCTTTATTTCTTTTACATCTTTTGATTCTTCTATGGCCGCAACTACATAATCGTACCTTGGCTCCAACGAACGTAGAATTTTCTCTACGACGCGACTATCTTCAATGTCATCGCCATTTCTTTTCAATTGGTTGACGATGACCAATACCCTTGTAAAATAGTCTGATATATTTTCAGACTCTTTCATCTCCAACGATTCAAATTCCCCTCTCAAGATTTGAAGGCGAATACTCTTTGCTCTTTCATCACCTTTGTATGCTACTTGTAGGATCTCCCATGCCTTCTTAGAAGTTGTAGCTTCGGCTACTTTCTCAAAAGTAGCTTCATCAAGAGCTTTATAGATAAAGAAAAGAGCTTTCTTATCTTTTCTTTTTTGTTCCGCCAACGTTGTCTTCTGTGCCTCCGTTTGGTCGACTCCTTCTTGAGGGGCTTTATACCCTCCTTCAACAATATCCCATAAGCCTTCGCTCTCAAGTAAGGCACTCATTTGGATACTCCAATTACCATATTTCAAGTCAGCAAGACGAGGGATAGGAAGCATCGACATGGCTCTGATACCACTTTGTTGGAAATAAGAAGGGAAAAATTGTTGGAAAATGAGAAAGAAAAAAAACTCTGTAGAAGAAGGCAAACAAGATGGTAGACTACTCAAAATAATTTTTTCACATTGAAAATCTCTTAGAAGCATTACATATTTATAGGCTTTATTGGATAAGTATTATCCCCAAATACATTGAATCTAGACCAGATCTGATATATTTTATCTCTACTAATTATTATCTTATCAAAATAAATAATTAAATTTTCAACTCAATCATATCATCACCTCATTTTTATCCACAAATAAATAATTAAGTTTATTTTTCAACAAGGATCACAGGATAGCAGACTGCTGTGTCAGTCTCACTCCGCCACTAAGACCGCCACTTACTTAGCTTAATCCCTGACTAATCTTCAACAAGATGTGACAGTTCGCACGCAGGAAGACCTTTTCACCCCCTATATAAACCCCACATGTGCTCCATAGAGGAGGATCGCTGCCACTTTGCAACCACACCACCACACTGTGAGTTCTGCGTTGGTCCGGGCCGAGTGACTTGAGTCGGGTCCCCACTCAGCCAGAGTCCGACCCCCCGGGTTACAGCAGGCCGGGTCACCTTGGTCAGACCGAGTCAGCCGGAGGAGAACCGATCTTCGCTTGTCGACAGGATCATTTTATTTTCATTTAATTTTGAAAATGGAGGGAATTGTTAGAATATTTTCATACAAATTTTCTTTGTCGATGAAACGAATAATGTTTGCCAACTATGAAAACTTTGGGACCTAGGCATCTCTTAATGTAATAGATGTGTCCCAAAGTTGAAAGGGCAAAACTATTCGTGAAAGGGTTATGTACTGCTTTATGAAGAGTTTTGTCTCTTCTGAATAGTCTTGTCGACTACTATAAATATATTACATCATGAATATTTCGAGCGTATCATTCTTTGGACTCCATTGTATCTTAAAAGAGATTTTTCGTATTGAAAATATTTCTTAAAAGACAAGATTTACGTGCCTTGGAGTTAAACAATTCACAACATTTTTCTCTAGTTTCATCCACAAACTGTCTCTACAACACATCCAAAGGTCTCTAATAAAATTGCTATCCAATGCACTTTTGAAACTTGCATTAAGAGCCCTTCCACATCAATATTATTGAAAGGAGCATACTACTTAAAATAAAGAAAAGAGTGAGTGATAAAAAAAAATAGAAGATTATGGATTCCTGCCCAATTCCTTCTTTCACCTGGACCGTCAAGTTTGCACTAATAAAGAATGATGTATGTGTTGGGAAGATAAGGTATAGAAGACATATGATTGGCTGAAGTGTTCTTATGCTGCTACATCCTCTTTAGTGCATGCTTCAACTTTTGATCTATCCTGTCACTTTACCTTAGTCCAACATGACGTCTCCTCCTATGTATTATTGCATTGATCCTGTTATGAGTGGGAATGGATGTTACCTTAACCAATAAATTACGACTCCATGTTTAATTAATTTTAGGTTTGTTGTAAAGTATTTAGGTTCGAAGCTAGCTAGGTTAATGAACAACTATATGTATATATGTATGTTTTTAGTATTGTTCACTAGAGTGGCTAATTATATTGTGTGGTTGCTCATATCCAACAAGCTAATTAACTTCTACTCATGGTTAGTACAAATGGGACGTGTTAACGTTTCTCGCCCTTTGGTTGCCTTCTTGCGCTGCCCTCAACTTTAGCTCGATCGAGCGAGTGTTGGAGTTCTTGGCCATGTGCATGCTCCACCTTTGTTGGTTGAGCAAGGCAATATGAAAACCGAGCCATCATCCATCTCCTCATCTTTTCAAATTCAATTGAGACAAGAAGACAAAATATATAATAGACTTCCTCTCCTCCAACTCTCATGCCTTGCTGCCTTGTCGGTCTCTCCTTCATTCCCTCACCTTTAGCTATGATTAGCTAGCTCCTCCATATCCTTAACTATGTTGTTTGCATTAAGGTCATCTCGTAACCCGATATATAGTCCATGCTAATTTCACTCAACAATAGCAACGATGTGTCTCCTTTTAAAATTTAAAGACCAATTTGTAATATTTGATCACTAATGGGTTTATTTGTAAAAAATCTCAATTAGATTTAGATCACACAAAAAAAATCCACTCCACCCATGAATCCTTCTTTTGTACCCCACTCTATGATAATGACTTCCATTGCTATTGCTAATTTTGTCGCCATCTCAAATTGTGACCATGTATCTGTGAAACTCTTGGGAAATTAAATTGCCCTCAGGTTATGGTGTAACAGAGGGATGAATAATTATTATTTTAGGTATCTATAGTTCGATCCTCAGTTACAGTATATTTTGTAAAAAAAAATTTCTCAAAATAGGACGCGAACCCTTGGACGTTGGGCTTCTAGACCGTCCGCCGTGAGTGTTTCCCGATTTACCCTGACGGCCTGTGGGAAACTTCCGTGGAGTTGAGTCAATCACCCGAGGTTCAACGTTACCCAACCTCATTAATCATTTGTTCCCACGGATAGACTGATGATTAATATGTGGATGTTGTCATCTTTAGGTCTAGATGTCAAAAATTGATAAAGATAGTGTGTCCGCTTTTTCCACGCGCTAATCATAGTATCTGAGCTAGTAGTCTTCATGATTTACATCCTCCGTATTGACTCTGGGATAAATTGATAAGGATGCTAAAGCGAACGAATCACCTTTTATCATCTTAGGAAATTAAACCATATCGTCCCTTCGTTGTTAAGCTAGGGTTTCTCCTACCTTTATGCTTGATCCCTTCAAAAGCCCTAATCATAACAAGCTCTTCTCTTTCACGTGGAACCTCCACCTAGGCTTCTATCTCTCTCATGAATCCCTCGTTAATATTAATTGTTGTAAACCAATTTTTTATTGGAAATCACCTAAACACCAACCGATTAGGTTGTTGTTTTGTTAGACCATGTGGAGTTCCCGATAATGGTGAGATTTTATTATAGATATACAATTACCTCACCTTAACAAAGATATTCTTCACTTTAGTGGAGTGCAAGCTCAATGCCATCGATTTCGAATGAGCAATACTCACCTTAGACAAAATAAAATTGACCTCTACATGCATGAATGTTCCATGCCTCAACCAAACTCTATAGCTTCCATCTAAAGGCTATAAAAGAAGAGTTTTGAGGAGATTTTCGTAGTCGATTTTAGATAGTTTGAGGGGAAAAAGTAATGCTACTGCATTTTCGAACCAACAATGATCAAAGTGAATTAGATTTCAAATTGTAAAATATTTCATTTAAATTGTTCATATTTCTATCTATGTTTTGTTTTTGTGTTGTTTTATAAGCAACAGGTGTTACATTAGAAGAAGTTTCTCCATCTCCGAACGGTATTCGAAAAATAGAAGATTTTGTGGCGATACGTAGCTCACTGGGACTAAGCCATGGATGTAGCAACTTTGGAAGGTTGTGAGCCAAATAAATTGATTGTGTTGTTCTTGTATTGTCGATTTGCTTCAAGTTCATGCTACGCAATCTAATCGACGCGAAAGGAGCTATTACCCTCCACTAGCTTACACCAGTCCCAACAAGCACACTTCAGGGGGTACTTGGTAAGCGGGTTTAGAAGATAAAAATGGGAATGAAATTTATTTCATTCCCATTTATGATGCTTGGTATACGATAATCAAAATTAAAATATGGATATGATAACTCTTATTTTATAACCCAATCTCCACTAGGTTATCACTAAACCCATAAACTCCTCAATCAAAATCCAATATCATTTCCATTGCCGAATGTATACCAAACACCCCCTCAAATCAAGCTCATTGACTACTTACAGCTTCATGAGCGTAATCATGCCCTCTACATGAATTGAGGAATTAAAATTGAGCTATTAAATTTTTTCAGTCGACTGATGCCTCAAAATCAATCAACTGGTGATTTACGTTTTAATAGTCTAAGAGAAAATTTTATAATCGACTAGCGCAGTCAACTATTGTTTATAAATGGAGAATAAAAAGTTCAGAAATTGATTGAGATAATTAATTGGATATATAGCAATTAGTTGATTGACCGAAGAGTCAGGATCGATCTGACTATTCACAGTATCCGGATTAGTAATCTTCATAATTTATCTTTTTCATGTTGATCCTGGGACAAATTAGCAGGGGCGTTAAGGACGAACGAATCACTTTTGCCACTAGGATCGTTTTGACTACAAATGATTGTTGTGCATGGAGTAAAGGAAAGCTATAATGAGAATTAGATACATATTTATTTTGATAAATATGAAACTTGGATACTTAATTTGGGTATTCGAGGTGACAAAAGATAATTCATATTTATCTAATGTCCCTACCAACTAGTTTCAGGTGGCAAAAGATGATTCGTTCGCCCCTAGTGCCTACACCAACCCATCCTAGAGTCATCACCGAGAAGGTAAATCACGGGAGCTACTAGCCCGGATGCTGTGGCTAATGCGTAGGGAGGGCGGGCACATTGGTTTTGTCAAGTTTTGACCCCTAAATCTCATGCTGGCAATACACATGTATTAATTATCAGTCTAACTCATTTCAAGATGTCAAAAGACGAATCGCTCGCCTCCAACGCCCCTAGCGCCCCCGCCAACCTGTCCCAGGGCCAACACGGAGGAGATAAATCACAGGGGTAACTAGTCCGGATGCTGTTTAGTGTGTGTGGAGGGCAGACATACTGAGTTTGTCAGGTTTTGACCTCATGGTGGCAACACTCACATATTAATCATTAGTCCATCCCATGATTGATTGATGAGTTAGGATCGAGTGACTGCAAATGATTGGTGTCCACGCATGGAGTAAAGGAAAGCTACAATGAGAATTAGATACATATTTTTTTTAAATATGAAACTTGAGTATTTAATTTAGGTGTTAAAGTGATAAAAGGTGATTCGTTTGTACAGCATTTCAGTCAATCTGTCTTAGAGTAATATGGAAGAGATAAATCATAGAAACTACTAGGGCGGATATTGTGATTAGCGCATGAGGAAGATGGACATACTGTCTTTGATGAATTTTGACCCATAAACTTTAAAATAATAATATCTACGTCTTAATCAATCATCCATTCTATGGAAGCTTTGGGTGTTAGAGAAAGTTGGTTATGGGATTCAATAAATTATCAAAAAAAAATTGTGAGATTTAAAAAGTTTAAAAATGTTAAAATATAAAAATATTTAAAAAGTATATTAAATAATTTGATAAATTAATATAAAATAAAGTTATAATTTTGCTATCCTTTAAATTTATACTTATCTTCCCCAATTGCATGAAATAATATTTCCGTTAGAATTGTGAATATTTCATGTTTACTGTTTTTTAAATAAATTTTTTCTTAAAGAAAAAATAAAAATGTCATTGTGAATCCGTTTCAAACAATTGATACACTTTACTAATATTGATAAAAGTTGAATTTTGGCAATCATGCAAAGTTTAGGTTTTTTCATAGAAAATTCAGAGATTTAAGAAGTGAGTATTAATTATAATATATTATAAAAAATTTGTCCTTCAATAAAAGACAAAATCTTAATGAATATTTCTCGAATTACTCTAGTAGTTAGTAAGAAGAGATTTTTTTCTCTAGTAAAAAATAGATTTTAGACTTAAGAAGTTGATGATCGAAGAATTTTTATTTTTATATATAGTGAAAAATGAATCTATGAGTACTTTCTCATTCCCTTTATAATTGATGAATTAATTATCTTGGAAATTAATCAATTTGATGCAGAGGTGGATACATGAGTTTAAAAAAAACCATAATAAAAGACGGGTTTTGAGCCGTTAAAATTGTAAAATCATCCCAAAGGGGCAACAGAATATCAAGCCCAAGATTTTTCCTGGATTCGGAATCGCGTGACTAAATCTACCCCAAAACGGAAATACACAGTTTGGGCATTTTGACCACCGGCATTTCATTCATTGACTCATGCGCAACGGCGGCGGCGACGACGACGACAACGACGATGATGGTCAAGGCAATTGGAGATGCTCCGCTACATCGCCGAGCAGCAGAAGAACGCCGATCCAAATGATGACTCTTTAGTGAAGATAATCGGAAGCCCTTTTTTCTAGCAGAAATGCTCGATCGATCGACTAACTTGCTGCACATGAAGCACCAACAGCAGCCACCAACTGAACTGGCTGCCAAAGCCTGTTTCCTAACTCCTTGTTTGGTTTACTGAGCAGAACCGATTGGTGTTCTTCCCAGAAAAGGTCATAACAATTCCCATCAGCAAGTCAATAAAACTTGAATTCCAAGCTGTTGTTACTTGATGATTTTCTTACAGTTAATTAAGTTGCAATTTAGCTTGTTTGGTGAAGTAATTTGCTTCATCTAAGAGGAACCACTTTCAAATTTGAAAGGATGGATGAGTTAATGAGAAAATATATGTTGTTTAATTTATTCTTTCTATTTATTCAATGTGTTCAGTTATAATAAGATGTTAAAGGATGGGGGCGATTGGGCGGGGTTCTAACGTCATTAGAAGCTTCCGATTATCTGGCGGTAGTGGGAACTTCGGAGGGACGATCGTGAGTGAAAAAACCTCGTTAATTTTTTTTAAAGGGCAAATATATAAATAAAATTAAAAGATGAAACAATAATATCCTCTCCCTAATTCATTTTTTTCCCTATCCCATTCTATCCAAACAACTTTTAAACCTTTCAACTCTCTTCAAACTCACTTTTAAGAGGGATAGAATGAAGACATGGATGAAGAGACCAGGTGAATGAAGAGTGCCCATGACTTGGCACGAATGGAAAAGAGTTGCTTATTCAATTAATTACTAGAAATCTTTTGTTTCATCTGTTTGATTATTTTCTTATCTGTTGAATTGTGGTGAGATGAGGTATAGATCTAGAACCTCTTCCACATCCTACCCTTTGATACCAAACTGTAGATGCCTTCGTCTCTTTCTCTCCGAGATGATTGATGAGTTTTCATGTACATGGGTTGTCCATGATTGCAAAAAGGCTTGACAAATCATAGCAATGGGCGACTCCTCACTCAATTCTCTACGATTGGTGACATTGTCTTTTGGGCAATGGATCAAGCAAGGGTTACCACTAGGGTAATCTCCCTCTTCGTTTTGGGAAGCAAGATGGATTTTGGATCTTAATTTTGACATCAAGAAAAGGATTTTTCCAACACGTGAAAGTATCCCTCGTCATCTCTATATACGAAGAGACACGAAATGTAGGATCAATCTTGTAGAGTAGCATTAAGGACACAATATGCAAAATCTCATGCTTAGAGAGTATTTGGAAGAA
The DNA here is from genome assembly GCA_024364735.1 of Boesenbergia rotunda. NCBI lineage: Eukaryota > Viridiplantae > Streptophyta > Magnoliopsida > Zingiberales > Zingiberaceae > Boesenbergia > Boesenbergia rotunda. Next base: position 334,865 of record JAGFNQ010000663.1, read on the forward strand.
TTTCTATTAGTTATTTTTTAGATTCTAATTACACAGAAACACTTTTGAGTATTTGTGAATATCATATTCTCCTTTAACTTTTGCAACTTTTAGTTAAAGGCTGAAAGCAAAAATTTGATTTTTTTTTTCTATTTCTGTTTTTTTTTTTTGCTTATGATCTAGAATTAAAAGTCGACATTTATACTCTTAATAAATTTATTATTTTACATAATTACCACCACACTTTTAAATAAAATTTTATATTTTTATATAATTTATATTTTCAAAATTTTCATATATATTTTTATAAATTTATATAAATTTTGTCTTTTTCTACTTTTTTATATTTTTATTTTTATTAATTTTATATCTTTTTTAAACATATTTATTATTAAAAAATTAATTTTGATATAATATTCAAAATATAATAATAAATATATAAAACATTATTGATGGTGTATCAAAATTATATTTAGATAATTGAAAAAAATTAATTTATATAGTTTAAGGATATTGTTGTTATTTAACTAAAAATTAAGTTTGAAAGTAATTATTCACCAAACACTCAAACTTTACCTTGTATCAGCTTTTAACTTCTATTTCTAAACACTCCACGCTTTAGCTTCTCACTGTCTTCAAGATAATCTCTATAAGAATCACTTTTCAAGAATCAAAAGCTCTTCCAAACACTCCCTTAGGATAACACTGAGGGCACAAAGTGCAGTGTCTTTCACATATAGTAGCATCAAAAGCACAATGTGTCGTGGGGCCGGTCGTGTGGAGTGTTCGGTGTCAACGTATGACCTTTTGCATAAATCCAAAGCACAATGTGCATATCTCACTCTCACAATGACATCAACAACATGATATATATATATAGGATATCTCATGTAAGAGCTAGCTGCGATGAGGGTAGGATCCTTCATGTAGAGTGATGTTGAAGGAACATTATTGTGGATCTCACACTAGCTATGTGATGAGTGCACAAGGCGTAGGATCACACATCGGATAGGGGTTGGGGACATATATTTCTTGTTCATGACATTTATTTATTACTTGCTTTTATTATATGTTGTTTCTTGAGAGGATAGTTGCTAAGTGAGCATGGTGGTACATTTTACTTTTATCACATAATTTATATGTTAGTTTTTTCTTTTCTCATGTAATCATGTATGAACCTATTATCATTTTTGCCAACTAATATTTTTTACTTGATGGGTTGTTGGATATATTGGGCATACTTTGTCATTCTATTCTAGTAATTTAAAAAAAAAATAAGACTATTTTTAATACCCACTCTATCATCCTCAAATACTCAAGTCAATTCATCTCCATATAGGGGGCTTACCTAGAGCAAGAGTGCTCAAGGCTATGAGACTCCACTACTTTCTTAAGTGTATTTATGTATATCTTTTATAGTTCATAGTCTTTTTGGTTTGTGAAGTTTAGATGATTGTGATGTATCTCTTTTCATGTGTAATAGGATGTCGATATCCTCTCATTTCCTAGTAGTTTTATCAGTTATTGCATCGTATGAGCTTTGCACTATATGGTCATTTTATACCATATGTGTGTAATTTATATTATGTCTGTCTTGCCGAGTAGGTGAAACATATTTTATCTATTTAAGGAATATAAGTTGACATAGAGGAAATTCTTCTATATATATATATTTTTGGTAAGAGTCCTAAGTATAAGACTTAGGGCGTGACATAAAATTCTTTTGGAATGCCATTGTGACAATAACTACCATTGCAAATGGTTCGTCGCACAGTTCACCAAATGCAAATTTGCGACGAACACCGGTTTTCATCTCAAATTTGATGGCGAATCTCATTTTCATCGTAGATTTGCAACGAAAATGAATTCGTCGTCAAATCTATAACGAAAACAGGATTCATCGCCAAATCTACAACAAATTCATTTTCGTTGCAAGTCTACGACGAAAATGGGATTCGTCATAGATTTGCGATATTACGATAAATTGGCGACAAAAGCTTTTCGTCGCCAAATTTATCACAAAAGGCAAATTTTTTTGCCAAATTTATCACAAAAGGCAAATTTTTTTGTCAGAAATTGTCCATTAATGTATTTTATGGTGTATACAAATATCCAAACCTATATAACAAACACAACATTCCAACACATCATATTCACCATTCCAAACCAAATCTACAATCCATATACAAGTCAAAACAATATATCCAAAGTTTGGGTGCTAGTGACGATAATGACTGATCTAAGCCCTTTGTTGGTAATTATGAGTATATGGCTGGAAGCGAGTGGTGGACTTAAAGGGTGAAGGATATTGAGAATGCGTTCTTTAAACAGAACTTGTAGAGTTGTTGGTATATCTTCTTCTATCCCACTAGCAGTAAGGACATAAATAAATAATTTACTAAAGAGGTTAGCAATTTAAAGGGGATAATATTGCAAATGAATCAAGAAATAAGACAAAGAATTCAAGAAATTAGTGATTTTTGCCAACAACCGAACTTCATAATACAACATTTTTAGTTAAGCTCTGCTCCGAGTCAGATTTCTCTCGGTTCCAGTCGTAATGGTGATAGTGGTAATGATTTTGATTGAATTTGTTGTGTACCACTGTCATTTGTTTCAGAATTAGTGTTTTTGAACATTTATTATTTGATTGAGTTTATGAATCCTTCATTTTATATTTTTTATTAGTACTGTTAATTTGTTTCGAACATTGTTGGTAAGGTCAAAGAAGGCGGTAGAAATTGGAAATCCATATTGGAAGAAGTCTTTACCTATTCAATATTGTGTTAGTTTATAGGATTTTCTTTCTTATTAAAATGATATTTTTTGTTTATTTGTTTTCTAATGTAAGAAAAAAAGAAGAGGAAGTATGGATAGAGAAGAAAGTGTCTTGCTGACGAAGAAGAGAACTATGATCTCTTTTTGTATTATTCTCTTTTTGTATTATTCTCATTTTGAGGCTATTTGTTATGGGATATTTAGGAATCTGATGCCTTTTTGAATTTTTATGTGTTGTATGTATGATGACTTGATAAAGTTATTGTGTTGTATGCATATATCTGTACATGCACGTATGAATTGGAATTGTGATTATGTTGATTTGATAGACATGTTTGTTTGTATATATACACTATAGAATGCAGAAATGGGTTAGGTTCTGTGACAAAAATTGAGTTTTGTAAGGAATTTTGTACCGAAAAATTTTCATCATAAGATTATCATAATATAGTGATGTATCAAAATCTACGATGAAATTTATTTTCATTACATATTTGCAGTGAAAATCGATTCATAACAAATTTACGATGAAAATTGATTCGTCGCAAATTTTCGATGAATCTGCAATGACATATTTTTTCATCGTAGATTTGCATTTGGGATGAGGTGTATTTCGATGTGAATTATGTGATGAATTTTGTTTTCGTCGCAAAATTACAACGAATTTTGCGACGAAAAAATTTTGATGCAAAAGTTGCAACGAATTTATTTTATTTTATCGCATAATTTGACAATGACTTATTCGCAGTAAAAAATATTTTTGGTTGTAATTTTTTTAATGAATTTTTTTATAAAATTTGTTGCAAATGATCTATTTTTTTTTTTTGTTGTGTCAAGTGTAATGCGTCACGTGTAAGATTCGAATGCTTGTTGCCTAGGAAGCGATTGTTGCCTAGCGCTTGTAATTGTTGTCGTAAGCTCATGGTGGTTTGTTCAAGCTTTGTGTTGAGGAATTAAGAGTTCTGTCATGGAATTTATGTTGGGCAGGGAAACAAACTATGAACCTCACCTAGGGCTAATAACTAGGGTTGATTTCATTTTATGCTTAGAGTGTAGTTTAGTTAATTATTGAGTGTATAATTAGCTAAGTTGAATTTTGATGCAGAGCGTTGACTTGGTTCACACGACGTGGATATTGTTTTGGACGGGGGGTTCTCGCTGCCGGTGGACTTCTATATCGAAGGCGGATACCTCTGACTGATCTTCTAGATTAGTCATAGATTATATGTTTGATATGCTATGGTTAGCGATAGAGTTATGTATTGTTTTATACCTATTTTACCTTATGCTGATATTATATATGCTAGACCTGGCATGAAATACCTATACCTTTAGGACTTAGACTATGGTGCATTATCTATAATCCTTGCATATCATGTCGATATAGGTGGACTAGACAGTGGATGTTGTTTGACTAGTGTCATGCATCATCATGCACGGTGCATCACTGTCGACCAGGGACTCCCTTATGGGTGAGACAGGTCGACAGTCATACCTGACCTACCCATACGATCACTCATGGGTAGTGGTTGACGGAGTATGAGTAGTGTGCTCTGTGCTGCCCCGCTCATGCACTCATGGGTTAGTGAATCGGAGTGTGATAGCAGGTAGAGTTCCTCCTTGAGTAGTCCATATACCAGGAGATGTGAAAGAGAGGTCTCTCCCCCATATATATACATGGGGTAGGGGGTAAAACTCAGATAGAGATATCCTCCAGAGATAACATGGGGTAGGGGTGTTACTTCGGCAGGGAGGTAACATTCAGATAGAGATATCTCACAGATAGGTCATGGGGTAGGAGTGTTACATCGATAACATCTCATCTACTCGATCGCTCAGGAGCAGTGATGGCAGAGTACTGATGGTAGCACAGCTCTACGTCGGAGGGTAGCCTCCCCTCAGCTTCCTCCCGTATATAGGTGATAATGTCTAACCAACGGCAGCGGTGACCATGTCATTGCACCATGTGCATACGCATTTTTCGCATTTGCCCATGCTTGCTATACTTGGATGTTGCATATGATTGACATGCACAAACAGGAGACATTTATTCTCTGGTTTTGACGACCCCGCCACACTGGTATGGTGTTTTGCTATTCCTTATATTAGTTGTACTTATCATTGCCGGTACATGTGTTATTTCAGTAGCCTGCCTTACTCTTGCTAGCTTAGACTATTTTGCATATTTGATGAGATATCCGCTGAGTATTGTGAACTCAATCTATTAGCTCCTTGTGTTTATTTCAGGATGATTGTTTGGAGTGGCCGACAGCTTGTCCCAGCTCGTGTATTTTCGAGACAATTCTGTTGGGGCAATCGGCCCAAGTATGATCGAGAGCAGGGCCGGTCCTAGATTTCGAAGGGTCCGGTGCAAAATAAAGGACTTTTTATTCGTATAAAAAATAATAAAACTGATACTATAAAAATAATTTCATTAACAGAACACATGAACTGTTGGTGATGGGCGACTGTAGACATAGGTGAAGACGGAAGAATTTGAGAGTGAGACAGCAAGTGGATTTAGGGTTTAGGGAGAAATAAAAAAATAAGCGGCGGAAGAAAAGATACGCACCTAAGTATTTCTCTTTTCATTTTTTTTTTGACATTTTTAGATAAAAATCCACCATATTTCAAATTTTATAATTAGATTTTTTAATTTAATATTTTACTTACATTATTTTTTGGATAATGTAAATATAAATGTCAAAGTGGGGCCTTGTCAAAGGTGGGGCCCTGTGCGCCTGCCCCACCTCGACTACCCCAAGACCGACCCTGATCAGGAGGATCATGATTTTGATGTGTGTGCGCGCCAATATGGTTAAGTTAGGGTGTTATGTTGTTTCATATGTGTGATTGAATCTTGCAGGACTTGGTGAGTCACACATGGAGTATGTGATAACCGTTTTTGTCGTGTTACGGTTTCAAATACAATTTAAGTATCGAATTCCTCTAAACTAATGTAGCATAGAGTAACTCGAGTCGTCTCCCAACGAATGTAGTTGATGCATGATAAACCTTAGGATCGTATGTTATTGCTTTTGGGTTTTGGATATGAAACTGGGTTTTGGATTTGAACGTTAATACTACGAAAAGAAACAGCAAAGCAGGTATGAAATCTAGTTCTAATTAAGAAAAGACAATGCAGGTAAGGAAATCTAATTTAACTTAACTACAATTGCAGCAAAGAAAAGACAACTTGAAATAAGGCATTAACAAAACTAAACATGGAACGAAAACCTACAGCATTAAAGAAATCTAATCTAACCTAACTTAATTGCATGTAATGAAGACATATAACTAAAAGCAATAGGAAGAGCAACACAAAACAAGAGTTAAGCAACTAAGAAACATCACAATTGAAAGTACTGTTCTAAGAGGCATTTAACCAAACACAAGATAGGCATGCTAAAAATTGCTTCAAGTAATTGCAAATTGAAATGGGGAAGATCTATCCAATACAAAAATTCAACAATCTATCACAAACAACTCAAACATCAACACAATCATCAAATGCTGGAAGAAGGCTGGATGAACTGCTGCCGGTATTGGAACAAGTGGAAAATGAAGCTACTACCGGATCTAATCTGATGAAGGAACTGTGAAGAACTTGCTGTGAAGAAATAAACTGCTGGCTACTGGAATTGGCATCTAGGGTTCCCTGATGGAGCTTGAATCCGGGTGGCGATGAAGATGGAGGAGACTCCTCTTCGAACCCGAAGAAAAAAAACCTTACTCTCTCCCCTTCTAACCCGAAGGGAAGAGGTGGAGATGGGGAGGTGGAAGACCGGCCGGCGGCGATGAAGATGGAGGAGAGCCGCCGGCGGTGAAGTGGAGATAATGAGTCGGAGTCGCCTGTTCCCGATCGCGCGTGGAGAAGATCAGATGCCCCCTTTGATCGATTGGAGTCTTTTTGTTTATCTGCTTGGTTCGGCTCAGCCATTGGTTCGGCTCAACAATTGGTTCGGCTCAGCAATTAATTCAGTCCAGCCTTGGGTTCAGCAGTTGTGTTTGGGCCTGGGTTCAATTTCTTCAGCCCAGCAGTTGGTTTAGCCAAATCAGCTCAGCAGTTGGGTTCGGTCCAACCTTGGGTTCAACCAGCCTTTAGTTCAGCCCAGCAGACCAAGCAGTTCGGTTCAATAGATTGTTTCGGCCCAGCCTTGGGTTCGGTCCAATCTTCAATTCCTTAGCAACGGACGGCTGAGATCGATTTGACTTCATCCAACGGTCGGATCTCTTCAGATCTGAACCAAACTCCACAGATCCCAATCAATGGTCCTGATCAACCTGTCCCCAATTCGGATTAACCAGATCAGTGGCGGATGATCCAGATCTTCCTTTTTCTTGAATGAATGGTCTAGACATCTTGAGCTTGATCCAACGGTTAGATTACTTCTGATTTGGCTGAAATTTTCAGATCTTGATCTATGGTCATGATTGATTCTATCTTGAACTCAGATTGACCAGAAGTTGACCGATGGCTCAGATCTAGCCGTTCTCTGGAATGGACGGCTCCTATTAATTCGATGCTTGATCCCTTTGATCTGGATCCAATGTTGACTCAAGTCTGACCCAATTTGATCTAGGTCCATGATCATTTGAAGCCTACAAAATGATATTCAGATTTAGTGCCAAACAATATCCCAAATATACAAAGATTTGAGTTAAATGCCAAAATAGGGGAAATACATGAAACCTAATACAATTGCAAACTTAAGCATATAAAATGTGGATCAAACATGGATTTTAGAGCCTAAAATAATCAACAAAATGGTGGTTATCAGTATGCATCCGAGGGATGAGAGCCGAGGGAAGAGGATTCGAAGGGCAAGCCGGGGGAAGTGGACTTCAAAGGGCATACGTGAAGGATGGCCTGGAGGCAAGCCGAGGGCTTGTGTGCGCATCTGAGGGACGACATCCGGTGGAAGAGGACTTCAAGGGGCAAGCTAAGGGAGTGGATTTGAAGGCATACGTGAAGGGTGGTCTTTGGAGCGAGAAAGAGTGCAAATGTAAGATGGGCAGTCGACTGGGGATGAATCAGTCGACTGCCAGCACAGATCTTGATCTCACAGAAAGATCGTTGACTGGTCTAGGACCAGTCGACTGATCAGGTCGAAAAACTAGCCGTTAGGCTAGCCACTAGGACCAGTCGACTGCCCCTAGGGCAGTCGACTGGTGGCGAGCTGGGCTGTTTGTTTAAACATCCCTCTCCACTATATAAGCAGTAGCTTAAGGCTAAGAGAAGATTAGCTCTTCATTGTAAGATCTTCTCTTTTGTGCTCATCTTCCACCTCAAACTCTAGATTCATCTTGTAAGGAGGAAGAAAGGTTGTGAGAGGTTGTTCTCCACCGAGAAGGAGAAAGAGTTAGCCAGAGATTGCCGGGGCGTGATCCACCGAAGGATCAAGGGATCGTCCACCTCAAGGACACGGCGTGGAGTAGGAGCAAGGAATCTCCGAACCACGTAAAACGGTATTGTGTTAGTATTGTTATTATTGTTAAGCTTCCGTGTGTGCTAACATTGTAGGGAGAGTTGCGACTTGGGGTGACCGAGCTATTCACCTCCCTCTAGCCGTGCCATCGGTCCTAACAGATTCTCGGGGTTGTCTTTGTATTTTGATGGTGGTACATGTTGGTACCCTCTTTCTGTTCATTTTATCTTTTCGTTTCCGCTGCTGTATTTTTGTGTTCTATTGGGTTGTTTTGCAAGGCAGTATAGTTGTACTTGTAAGAATCGTTCCGTACGCTAGAGGGGGGTGAATAGCGTATTTTAATGACTTCGTTCTCTACAAGATGTTAGCACAGCGG
>JAGFNQ010000663.1:343570-443176 GCA_024364735.1 Boesenbergia rotunda
GATTGTCATGTACCCTTCAAGTGTAGGGTACCCTACAGTTTAAGAGAAGGTGAAATTCCAGCGCTAGGATGTAAGTGTCCTCTCGCCTGCAGTATAATTGCTATTGAATGTTTGTTTGTGTATTTCTTTTGAAAAAAATCACAAGGATCTTCCTTGTAGAAGTTTCGGCCACCCTAGGATTGGGGGTCCAAGAGAAGGTTTTTTATCCAACTTTGATGCATGGGAAGACCTTGGGACTTAGGGTATACATGTAGATGGATTTTTCTTCATGGTGTCAAGAACAAAACCTAGGGTTTGTCCTTGTATGGGTTTCGGCCACTTCCTAAGGGATGTGTGTGGCAACTTTTCAATACATGAAAATAACCCTTAAGACTTAGGGTATACTCATATGTGATGTTTCCAAATTTTTGGAAGGACAAAATTAGGGTTTGGTACCCTACAAGGTTTCGGCCAAGAGGAGGAAGGCTAGGGTTTTTGAGTTGCTTGCTATCCTATTATGTTCTCATGAATAGTAGTGTAGATAACATGTTTGTGTGAATGTTTGTGTGAAGGTTGGATGTCAAAAACCTAGCCTAGCCATTTTACACCATTCGGCCACCCTTGTAAGTTAGGGTTAGTGGAAGCTAACCCCACTTTGAAGTATAAACCATGTTTCAATTGTTAACATGAAGTACACTTGAGGTGTTTGTAGAAATGCAGGAATGAATGCTTGATTGGAAAATCAAAGAATTCCCTACACTTGATTTTCAGCCAACCATGGTTCTAGGGTTGGGAAGTCCTTAATGAAACCATGAAGCATGCTACACTTATATGATGTGTGTATAAATTATGTGACCTATCTTGTTAGGTATAAAAGCATGCCTTATAGCCCATGGGGTACTCTTATGACATGAACATGATGTGGTTGAGATGTGGTTGATAATATGCTTAAAAAAAAGGATACTTTATTGAAACTGGGATCAAGAGCACCCGAATGTGTGGTGTGTCCATAGGGGATCAAGAGCACCCTTGATGAGTGGTGTGTCCCTTTAAGATGTGATTAGGAGTACCTTTAAGCATATACATATATGAGTAATTGCATGATAAATTACTTTACTTTGAAAGTTGTGTACCCGACTCGGAAGGGGGTCGTTAAACAAATCCAATGTGCATGTTAACTGAAGGTCATGGCATTGGTAGGACGGAAGGGTCCTGCTCTAATTAGATTGGTGGCTCGCTACCCCAATTTATTAGGGAACGCGCTTGATGTGGTACTACAACTGGGCCCTAGATGATGATATGATATTTTTAAGTACTTACCTTTATGGAACTTTTTGAAAAGCAAATTTTCTCATTATGTGATGATCTTGTTCTGTAAGTACTTAGAGATATTTGATGTGATGCTTATGATGCTTTGATGAGATGCTTCTGATGCTTATAATCTTGTTCTATCTTGATTACTGAGTACATGATATGATGTATCGATATGGTTTTGCGAGTAGGCCCGGATTCTTACTAAGCATGTTTTGCTTACTAGTTCATGTTGTTTTTCTTATGCTGCAGATAGCGGTAAGAAATACTTGAACTAAAGGAAGAGGCAGAGGGAAGGCTAGAGGATGTGTGTGGTGATGGCTCGGGAAAGGACGAAAGATTCTTATCTACCTTATTTTTGTCTAGAATCTAAACTGCTTCCAGTAAAAGATTGAAATTGTATTACTATACTCTGAATGTGTGATGATTATGACTACTCTACTGTTGATTAAGTTAGAGATATGGAACCTATGTCATGTTAGATAATACTATCATTAATGTCTAATTCTTGTAGTATGCATGCTAAGTAAAATGCTAGATATTTACTATTTTCTGTTGCTTATGAATGCTTCTTTTGCATGTATCTAAGACTAGATAACTCTTGCTATATTCTACTTGAGATTCCATGCTATAGTGTGTTAAAAGATCTTCCTATTAGGTTGTAAATGCATGTAGATATAAAAGAAAAGAAAAACCTTGCTTGGTAAATTAGTCTTCAATAAGCATGCTTACTACACTTCTTGTATTGTAATTGTTTTGTTTGGATATACATGCTTAACTTGATAAATGATATGAATGTATGGACCCGTAACCCCGCCTTAAGGGTAGATATAAGGTCGGGCGTTACAATCACATTTTAAGTACTCAACAAAAAATGTAATTGGTCGACCAGTGAATAAGTGTCAATGATGTAAATCTCTCTTAGTCTTCCTATTTAGCTTGAATCTATTCATTTTAATCAGTTGCTTTTCTAGTTATGCTCCATAGACCGAATCATCCATAGCCAATATGATACATGCTAAGGTAGCAAACACTGATTAAAATTTCAAGAAGACAGCTAAATAGTCACGTAGCATAAATCTGAGATTAACATATAATCTCAAGGGTCTCACATAGTAGAGAAGCAGGGACCCATTCTCCTACTACCCTTATTGTTGCTATAACACATGTGGTATGAATCACATGCTATGATGTTTTTCTCTTTTAACAAAAAAGAGTGCATGTTTTCTCAAAATTAACATCGTACAGATTTGATCTAGACATACCTAATGTCTAATCCTGAATTCAACTTATGAATTCCTATCTGGCTATAAGCAGATTCAGTAAATGGTGGTTTCATTTACTCCAATCATTACATAAATGATCTCATCTTGATACAAAATCAAGGTGACCCTAACTTATGAGTATGTCTCTATTTATAGCTACATAAGCTATCCCATAAGTAATGGTCTTACCTCTATTTATACTCAATAAATAGAGATGATTGTCCATGTGAGTGGACCAATCTCAACCTGCCAACATGCTTATCGAGACTTTTATCCAAAATGTAACACCAATATACACTGAATAAATCATGGCACTTTCATATATTCGATTGTTTTACAATGTGTTACATTTTACGAAGTCCCAAAGACTTCACAAAACCAAGAAATGACTCTTTAGTCAATGGCTTAGTAAAAGGATCTGCAAGCATAGCATGGGTAGGAATATACTCAAGGACTACCTTTCTTTTGTCCACAATATCCCTTACATAATTATATTTAATTTCTATGTGCTTGCCTTTACTGTGATATTTGGGATCCTTGGAAAAAGCTATTGTAGCTTGATTGTCACAATACAATGTAACAGGACTCCCACTATCCTCAGCAATCTTCAAATGCTTCAGGAACCTTCTTAGCTAGACAGCTTCTTGTACAACCGATGCACAAGCCACATATTCGGCTTCCATTGGTGACAGTGCTACACAAGTCTATTTCTTGCTATTCAATGAGATGTCACAACCATTCAACAAGAAAGCATAACCCGATGTGGATTTTCTGTCATCAAGGTCTCCTGCCCAATCTGCATCTGTATAGACCTTCAGGCTCAACTTTCATCCTTGGAAGCAGAGACAATAATCTACCGTCCCTTTGAGATATCTGAATATTCTCTTCACCGCCTTCCAGTGTCTCGATCCTAGGTTTGACTGGAAACGGCTAACCAAGTCAATAGCATAGCTGATATCTGGGCGTGTACACAACATAGTGTACATTAAGTTACCAATGGCACTGGCATATGGTTTTTTCTTTATATCGGCTATTTCATTAGGAGTCTTGGGATACATACTTTTGCTCAGAACAGTGCCTCTCGCTATAGGAGTTTGTTCAATGTTGCAGTTTGACATATTGAAGTGTTGTAACATCTTAGTAATATAAGCTTCTTGAGACAAACCCAAAAGTCTTTTTGATCGATCTCTAATGATCTTTACACCTAAGATGTACTCGGCTTCTCCCATATCTATTATGTCAAATTGTGATGAAAGCCACGATTTGATTTCTATCACAAACTGTATGTCATTTCCAGCTATTAGCATATCATTAACATATAACGATAATATGACAATCTTTCCTTTATCCTCCTTGAGATATACACAATGATCCTCATTGATCATTTCGAAACCATAAGACAAAATGACTTCATTAAATCTTATGTTTCATTGTCTCGATGCTTGCTTTAGCCCATATATAGACTTTTTAAGTCTACATACTTTATCCTCTTGGCCTTCAGCAATATAACCTTCTAGCTGTGCCATATAGATTTCCTCATCATGATTACCATTAAGGAAAGCCGTTTTTACATCCATCTGATGTAATTCCAAGTCATAATGTGCTATTATAGCTAAAATGACACGTATTGACACAAACTTCACAACAGGAGAAAATGTCTCTTCAAAATCAATACCCTCCATTTGGGTATATCCTTTTGCAACTAGACGAGCTTTGTATCTATTAATCGATCCATCTGTCTTCCTCTTGATTTTGAGAATCCACTTATTCCCAATAGCCCTTCGGCCTGGAGGAAGATCGACTAAATCTCAAACCTGATTCTTTCTCATAAACTCCATTTCTTCATCTATTGCAATTCTCCATTTTTCTCTAACTGAGCATCTCAATGCTTCCTCAACCGTTCGAGGTTCCTCATCGTCAATAGGGAGAATCATTAATGCCTCATTCTCAATGTCAAACCTTCTTTTAGGAATAATCTTGCGATTACTCCTCCGCAGATCTGACTGTTGAGAAACTGAAACTGATTCATTCATTGGCAAATCACTCCCACTGGGTAGACTAGATTCAGGTTTCTCCTGCGATTCCTGATTTGTTGATAAAGGAACAATATCCTCCTCCTCTATAGCAAATAGAGGAATCGATTTATCAACTTCACCTCTTGTTGGGAACTCAGTTTCGAGAAAAATCGCATCTCTTGACTCTATTTCAGAGATAGTTCCATCTTGTTGCTCAAGAATAAAAACATAACCCTTAGAAGTATCAGAATACCTTACAAAGATACACTTTTTATCCCTTGGTCGTAGTTTTTCATTTTTGTGAGTCTTATCATGAACGTAGGCAGCTGACCCCTAAGGTCTTAGATTACTCAAATCTGGTTTTCTGCCTGTCCAACGTTATATGGTGTAGATGGAATAGACTTAGAAGGCACTCGGTTAAGTATATAGGTAGCAGTTAATAATGCATCTCCCAAATAGGAAATAGGTAAATTAGCTTGAGCCATCATAGACCTAACCATATCTAGAAGAGTTCTATTTCTTCTTTCAGCAACCCCATTTTGCTGTGGAGTTCCAGGGATCGTTAGCTGTCTGATAATCCCTTTCTTGTAACATATTGTCTTAAATTGATCAGACAAATATTCACCTCCACGGTCAGTGCGTAAGGTTTTAACCTTACGATCCAATTCATTCTCAACTTCGTTCAAATAACGTTTGAAGCAATCTAATACTTCATATTTATGAGAAATCAAATACACATGACTGAAACATGTGAAGTCATCAATAAATGTAACGAAATAGGAACATCCATGTCTAGCCTTCACATTCATTGGACCACATACATCCGAATGAATTAATTGCAATGGTGAATCAGCTCTAAAAGCCTTACCAAATGGTTTCCTTGTTGCTTTTCCAGCAAGACAATGCTTACATTTAGAAAAGTTAATCTTAGCATGAGTGCCCAATAGACCCTCCTTAGCTAATCTATTCATCCGTTCTTGTCCGATATGTCCTAGTCTAGCATGCCAAACTTCCTCATTAATATTAGCATCACTAGTAAGAGCAATGTTTGAAAAACAACTATTAATTTCATAATTAATATCTTGTTCTATATCAAGAACCATGAAACCATTCATTACATAACCACATCCAATTAACACGGAGTTAATACAAAGTTCCACGCAACGACTGAAAAAATTTATATAATAGCCTAAATCAAGAAGACTAGTTACAGAAACTAGATTCCATCGAATCTCAGGAGCATATAGGACATCATGTAGAAACAAGGTACGCCCACCACGAAGGTTGAATTTGCAAGTGTCAATTCCTTTGACTTCAATTCTTGCATTGTTTCCCACATATATCCATTTATTTCCAGCTGGTACTCGACGGTACTCCATGTATGTAGCTCGATCACGAGCTATATGGTTCGTTGCTCCTGAATCTATAATCCACAAAGGATAAGATTCAGCCAACAACACTGAACTAGCAACATAATGCTCGTGAAATAGAAAATAAATATGGATCTACCTTTTTCGGCTCAATACATTCCCGAGCAAAGTGGCCTTTCTTGCCACAGTTATAGCAAGTCAACTTGCTCTTCGGTTTCTGTCCATACTTCTTTCCTTTAATATTCTTCTTGATTGGGCCTTGCCTAGCAGCAGCAGCTTCTTTCCCTTTTCCCTTTCCCTTTCCTATCTTGAACCATCTTTTCTTATTCTTGGAACCAGAGCCTTCAGCTACAAAAGCTTGTCCAAAATCCTTGCGGATTCTATTCTCTCCACCTCTAATTCAACATGGCGTGAGACGTCAATGAAAGTCTTAATACTTTCACTATGTGTGAGGTTCTGTTTCATCGATTCCCAAGAATCAGGAAGGGAACGGATAATTGCTTGAACCTGTTGTTTATCAGTCAACTCATGACCAACAGTTTTCAGCTCTCGAATCATATTCCACATTTCCCTCAAATGTTAGGTCATGGAGACATTCGGGCATTTCTTATAGCTGTCAAACTTGATTGTCAGCTTACGAAGTTTGCTCAAGCTAACTCCACTGTATTTATCTCTCAGGGCAACCCAGACAGCATGAGCCGATGGTAATGGCTCATACTCATATACCAGGTCATCTACCATTGAACTAATCAAAATACCCTTAGCAGTGGAGTCCTTTTTCTTCCATGCCTTATAGGCATCAATATCACGTCTATGCTGAGCTGTAGAACCATCTACAGGTTCTACCATAAATTGATTAACAGCTTCTAGAACTTCTTGTTCCTCAAGTACATACTGTATCTTAAGGTGCCATATTTTGTAGTTGTCCCCATTTAATTTTTCTCCTTTATTGAGTTTAGCTATTATATTCTTTGTTGATCTAACATAAATAAACATATTATTTAGTCATTCAGTGTAACTCATATGCATGTAATTAACAACTAACTCATTGTAAATTAGAGTTAGTTTACAAAATCAAGTGGCAACTACGTTCCCACTCATCCTCCGTATATCCAATCTAATAAACATTTTTTAGTTATTTTACATACATCCCATCATATGAACTAATCATAAATGAACTTATCATTCAAATGAAATGAACTAATCATTAAGAAGTTTTGTTAACACATAACATAACCTTTTGAAAAACTATTCGTACAAAACGACAGTAACTTACTACATGACTAAAAAAACTGAGCAAATACTGTTTGTACATAACAACAGTAACTAAGACAAACTCTAATAAACTAGATAAGTTAGTACTACTCCCACTAGGACAAAGACTAGCACGGTGGTAAATACTATCCCTTTCATCCCAGACTTGATGAGAGGTAGATTAACTTCAGGATCCTCCACCGATTCTATAGGATCCTCCTTGAATTCTTCAATTGGATCCATCTCTAGATCTTCTTCGAAATCTTCAAGATCCTCCTCGATTTCTACAATTGGATCCATTTCTAGATCCTCTTCTAATTCGTCCTCCGAGTCTTCCAGATCTTCTTCCGAAAAATTTAGGCGAAGTAGTTCTCTACACAGCTCGGTATATGAGATACGCCCCTCAAAGCATCCCCAGATACATCTTGCAGCTGTTCCACCACGCCTCGGCAATGAACGAATCAATGCCCCGATCCGGTAGTTATCTAGGACTGGACACTCTTCCTGCTCGAGTTTCCAAAATAGACGATCAAACCTTCCCATATGCCCTTGGATTCCAAGAATCGGACTATAGTGAACCTCCTCAATTTGCTCCAATAGCTCATTGCGTCGCTCATCGCGACGGGTCATCGTGGTAATAAACCTCGGCATCTAGAATTGAAATTCACAATGTCAGAATAAAATCGACAAACCAGTAACAAAACTGGTTCTATTCAATTCACATATATGCATAAACCCACAGAGTCATAAACAAATAAGAAAAATAAATTTTCTTAATTTGAAGAGCTTTATTGACTAACACATTGGACTGATTGATTAGGAAATCGAATCCTTAGTCTGGGTCCATTATTCTCATTAGAACTGATCTAATCGGACAAGGATGACTTATCTTAGTCGTTAGCTCATTTAATTCAAAGTCAAACCTATTAATCGAACCAAACAAATCGGCTCTGGTTTGTATCAGACTAATCTGGTTAAACCAACTAAGGATTTGAACCGGATTAGATCTGATTGGATCAATTAGATCTGGTCAAATCAACTAATGGTTTAGACTAGACCCAAGCCTATTAGTCCAATCTAATCTAATTCAAATCCAAGTCAAAGTTTAGTTGGATCAATTTGGTCTGATAAAATCAACTAATGATTTGAACCAGATTGGGTCTTATTGATCCAATTATTCAAGTCCATGCATAATCGAATTAATTGAAATATTAAAACACAAAATTCAATTTCTAATTAACTGAACCATGAATTAGTTGAGCTCATTTTAATTAATTAGAATACACATATATTAATTAATGAAATGATTAATAATGTGTCGCAAATATCATTCCAAACAAAATTCATGCATGGATATTTAATCACAAATATGAAACAATTTTTTTTTATTGCGGACGAACGAACGAAACCTTATGTTTCGGTTTTTCACCGCCACCCATGCCTTTCTTTTCGGCCGTCCACTGCGATGCAGACGTCGGCCACCGCGAATTTTTCACCGCGACGAACGCGGTTAATTGCTAGCGTGCAACATGGCCGAGTGGGATCATCGGTTCGCGATACCAACAATTAGTTTACCGACTCGAAAGAATCCGCCGACACAAAGTCGCGATTTTCCGGCGAAGTAATTTCATGCTACCTAGAACCTTATGCTCTGATACCATTGTTGATCTAATGCATGAAATCGGAAAAATAAATTCTGCAAATACGTATACACTTACAGTGATATTCGCTCGTCCTTCATTGTTCTTTGTGCTTGTCGTCGGAAAAACGATCACAGAATCGAAAAGCTCTTCCCCTCTCGGATTTACGAACCAAATCCCTCGGACTCTTTGGATGTTCACTTCTCTCAATCTTGCCTTCTATCTTGCACTTGAACGAATCAAGATTTTCACACCTCCATCTTGTCCTCTTCCTATGGCTTATATAGGAGAGCAAGAGGGCAAGAAGAGTGGGGAGGGAGGGAAAATGTGGCCCACTCTTTGGGAACGTGTGCTCACACGTTCCCACTTCTAATACACACGGGGTTGAACATGAGAGACCTTTCCATGTCTATGGATTAAAAATTTAATCTGAATGGAGACTCGTCTCCCAAAAGATCGTCTCGTCATCGTATCAATTGATTCAAGTTACAACTTGCCGAACTCAAGAGTAAGACCTTGTAACTTTCCGAATCAATTGACCACGGAAAAGACGATGAGCGGATGCCGGTTTTTGTATTTATTATCATGGTCATTGACATAATTAATTATCAATATTAATTAACAAATAATTAAACAATGATAACTAATTAAAACACACATATGATAATAAAATAATCACATGAAATAACAAAGAAAACAATGAGGGGCCAAAGAGAGATATACCTCGACTTTTACCTCACAGTCTTCTACCGTATGACCCTCCCCTCTTGGACGTCGTGTGGGCGATGATCTACCAAGACGCGGAGTCACCAAGGCTTGCCAAATTCACCTCCTTATCACCTCTTGCATGCGCCAACACAAAACCTTAGCATCTAGGGATTCCTTGCGCCGGCCACCTCTTCCACCTCCACCTTGTGCCGCCGGCGACCACCAAAACTCATGGAGATCCGGCCACAAGGAAGATGAGGTGTAGGAGGAGAGGAACTGATGAGGAAGGAAGGAGAAGATGAGACAAAATCCTTCTTCATCCCAACACAACACCCGCCGGAACCCTTCTTCTCTTCTCCTCAATCGCCGGCACCAACAAGGATGAAGGAGCTTGCTTTCCGGCCGCCGACTGCCTCTTCCCCTTGCTCCTAGCTTGCGGACACCATGGACGAAGATTTGAAGGAGAAAACCAGACAAGAAGGAGAAAAAGAGAGACTCTCTTCTCCTCCACACAACCGGCGCCGCAACCCACCAAGGATCGCCGCCGGCAGCCCTATTCCTCCTCCTCTCCTCTTCTCCGATCACCAAGGTGAACCTCCTAGACCTGGTGATCCTTCACACCAATGAGGAGGAAGAGATGAAGATGGTTGAAGGAGAAAACCACTTCCTTTCTCCTCTTCTTCACCCGACGCAAACAACCCTAGGAGAGAGAGAATATGGGAGGGGTTTAGGGTTTTTGGTTTGTGTTGATGGATGATCAATTAGCCTTGGTTTCATGACTCCTATGGGGTATATAGGGCTATAGTAGGGACCATGACGAGGAGTTGTGTCATGGCCCGCTAATGGATCCAAATATGATCCATTAATGGAGATCCATTCCACTAAAGAATCCCCATTGAACTTCCTCACCAACCCTCATATTTTCATTTGGGCTCCACCTATTATGAGCACATCCATCTCCCCATGTTTAAGATATCGAATGTCCATTGATTAATTTAAATTACTGATAATTTTATTTAATCAACCTCTTGATCCTTGACTAGTACCACTCAACCTTTTCATCATGTTGGACCATAGTCCACTTGCAAAATTTAACATGATCAACCTTATGAGTTCACCAAGGGAGCATCATCATCTCGACTCACCAGGACACGGATTCCATCAATAATCAATGGCACACCATGTACATAATATTATTTCCCAACTTACCGGGCCTATCGATTTAACAGAATAAATCTCGCCCATTGGTAAATCAAAGAAATAATAATTAAATACATGTGCCCGTTATTATATCAGGATTTATAAATTATACTCCATAATAAAACCTAGGTCTAATCCAATTATAAAAGTCAGTATAAATTGGATGACTTCTATTTTGGTCCTACTCAATGCACACAAAAGTGTACTAGTGTAATTCTATGGTTAAGACAAACCACACCTAATTACACTACAACCATCCCGATGGTTTGTCCAATTCCATCTTGGTTGTGAGCCTCTTACTTATACTTCTGCAAGAAACTGATAACATGATCTTCTGTGTGTCACCACACACCATGTTATCTACAATACAAAGTTTGAGACATTTTGTGCATATACTATTATAAATATGCAACATGTGATTTTGTGATTCTCTTTCAAAATGTAGATGTTCTTTAACCAAAAGCAAGGCTTTTAGTATACATCCTAACAGTACCTTGAGTTGGAGGCAAGATAAGAGAGCAAACACAGAAAAAATGTGACCTGGGTAATAGCTTCCTGGGCGCCTTACCTGAATCAGGCGCCCAATAAGTGTTGGGTGCCCCAGTTGGGGGCAGCCCCTCCCAGGCGCCTGAGGCTTCCCATGTAACGCCTGCTTTTTTTTTCCTAAAGCGGCGTTACGTTAACATACATAGGGGCATGTGAACATCGTAATGCAGCGGAATATCTTTAAACTTACACATGCACCTAACTACCATTCCTGACATAATGGCATGGGAACTTAGCATATTAACTTCATACTTAGCATCATATCATGAAGTCACATAAGTCATCCTTTAAGCACATAAGTAGCAAATGTAAAGTTTAGCATAAAACTCGTAATATATTGTTTCTTGGCCAAGTCACTACCACACACATATTCTTGCCCTCCTGCTGCTTCCTTATTGTCCCCTTGCATGATCTGCGGTATAAGGAAAGTAAAACTATAAGCACATAGGCTTAGTAAGACTCTTTCCTACTCACTAAATCCATTCATCACTTAATCATAAGCACATGAAACATTAACATAACTTGGTGCTCTACATAGGACATAAGCATCTAAGATCATTTAGCATGACATAGTTCTCACATAGTGCATGAACATAAAATACACTTAACATGGCATAACACATGGCATGAACATAAACATAAATAAACATAACATGGCATGATACATGGCATAAACATAAACATACATAAACTTAACATAGCATGATACATGACATAAACATAAACATAATTATACTTAACATGGCATGCTTTCTAACATAGCATATGGGCATCTTCTTAACATAAACTTAAACATAAATCGTTTACTATCATGCATATTTCTTAACATAAAACATCAACATAAAACATTACTATCATGACATAATGCATAACATGAATGAATGCATGAGTTGAATGCATATACATAAGGATGCTTAACTTTTAAAATCATACTTTTAAATACTTAAACATAATCATCACATCATTGGGGTCCCCGACTTGTACCACATACATACATCATGTGCGCGCATCCCTAAGTAAATACGAGGTAGCTAGTCTTGACCTACTAGGGTAAGGACAGTTACGGTAGTCCTAGAACCGTGGACAGCATAGTCGGTAGTCCAGAACCGGGGCGTTCTTAAGGTGCCCATCCCTGTTGGACAGCTTCGGTAGTCCCAGAACCGTGGACAGCATAGTCTGTAGTCCAGAACCGGGGCGTTCTTAAGGTGCCCATCCCTTGGACCCATACTTCAGTCCGGTACAAGCCCATTCATAAAGTAACATAATTTTACATTCTTCATCATTCATAAGACATTCATAGCATACTTAGACATAACATAGCTTTGTTACATGAAGCATGACATAAAGCATCCTTGACCTTTCATTGTTCATACTTAATGCATAGCATCATGATGCCTTAAAGGCATGAGCATTATCTTCATTCATAAAACATAGCATGCATCTTTATTCATAAAACATGGTATGCATCTTCATTCATAAAACATGGCATGCATCTTCATTCATAAAACATGGCATGCTTACATAAAACATTATTCTTGTTCATAGTGCTTGCATTAACTTCATTCATAAACATGACATGCTTACATAAAACATCATTCTTATTCATAGTGCTTGCATGATCATGGCATATAAGGTAAACATCACGTTATATTCATTGAACATGACATGTTTACATAGACCATTATCCTAATCCATAGAGCTTGCATGATCATGATACATAAGGTAAGCATTGTATTTCATACAGAAGCATGGTATTCATCACAAGCATGCATAGGTAAGACTTCTCTAAACATGCTACATACTATCTAAGTGCATGGCATAGCACATAAAACATTCATGAATAAACCCTATTAAGCATGACATCTAACATGAACATACAAACATGTAACATAGTACTTAGAGTTAGGGTTATAGGTAACATAATTTCTACCACATGCTTGAACCTATATATATACATCATAATGAGCCATAAACTATCATTCTTCAAACCCTAACTCCACCTAAACCCCATTTACATGGCTTGGCTGAAACTTGTAAGGGAGGGTTCCATCATTCAAATGACATGTAATGTAGCATAAGGAAAAGGAACAACCATACATTACCTATAAGGCCATAGGAAGCCATTAGGGCTCATGATTAGGGTTCACCCTAACTTTTAGCCCTACTTTCTAGGGTTGGCCGAAACCTTACAAGGCCATGGGTACATGGAAAACATTTCATAAAGTTCCCAATTAACCATTAAACACCATCCATACCATACCATAGGGGCCTTTGGAACCCAACTTGAAGTAAACCCTAACTTTTAGCTCAACTTCTCATCTTGGCCGAAACCCTACAAGGGTCACAAGGCTTGTAAAAATTCATATCAATCACCATTAACCCCCTTGTAACATGAGGAAACATAAGAAGCTTGCTTGAAGAGTTAGATCTAAACCCCAACCATGAAAACATGGTGGTGGCCGAAACCCTAAAGGGTATTAGTGTACACCAAAAATTTCCAAATCCTATTTTATTCTTTATACATCATAAGAGAACATTAGAAAGCATAAGTGAGATTTTTAACATCACCTTGGACCCAAAACCCATGGTGGCCGAAACCCTAGGGTTAGGGTTCATGACTTTTTTTCCAACATAAGATCCCATATAAACTTCATATTATGATAACTTCAAGGAGAGCTATTATACCATAGGTGAGGGAGTCTTACCTTAGATTATCTTGGTTTTAGACCTTAGATTTGGGAGAAGGATGAAGACCTTGTTGCCTTTTGACCACCTCTAGCCTTTGTAACCTTGAACAAGAACCTTGGATCTTGAAGGAGAGGACTTCTTGTGAACTTTTTCCAAGGAAAATCCCTCCTATGGGGTTCGGCTAGAAGGAGGAAGAAGGAGAAGAGAAAGGGCTTGGTGGATGAAGAGAAGAGGAATAACTCTTAGGTGTTAAGTTATCTCTCATTTATACGCAATAAAGAGGGGCAAGTGAAGAGACATGGTGCCTCCTCTCATGGTGACTCTTCACTTCCTTTAACCTTAACAAAAATCCACTTCATTCCCTCATAGCACTCCCTTGCTAGGTGAATTGGTTAGTGCATGTATGGTGGTACAAGAGGTCCAAGGTTCAATCCTTGGTACATTCACCCATTTTTTTTATTTTATTTCGAAAATTCCCCTAAAACTCATCCATAATCATGCTAATATTCCTAGTTAAAATCCATTTATTTTTATATTAAAGTCTACCTAAAATTCACCAATAATCATGGTACTAGAAAGCCCATATAAGGCCCATTAGTACTTAGTTTCTCAATTTAAATGAGAAAATCATGGATTTCTAGGCTAAGGTTCGTACTAATATTTCTAGGTCCCTCGGAAAATTATCTAGACATGCTCAATATTTTAAAGAAAATATTAAGAAAATTTTCCGGGTCGTTACATTCCAGGCACCTGGGAGGCTCCTAAGTCTCAGGTACTGAGAGGCTCCCAGGCACTTGGGATGCAGTGTTTATCCCTGCACTGTTTCAGCTGCTATGGATAACTCTTTGACCACACGTGGCAGGCGCCCAAGAGCCCTAAGGCGCTTGAGAATGCACTATAAAGGGGTTCGATCCCTCATCTCAAGACATCACTTTCTACATCTACAAAAGCATTCTGTGTGAAGCAAACACACTCAAGTCGAAGCTCTGCGTCCAAGGAGGCTCCAAGAGGAAGTGCGCTGCACTTCGGACTTCCGTATTGGCCGAATCTTCAATTTTCTGTTGGTTTATTTTTAAATTAAAAGGTTATACTTGTTTTATTATTATTTCTTTGCTTATAATTCAAACTATAAGGCGGGTTTCTCCGCCTCCAGAACGTCTGGAAAGGTGACCACTAGTGGACTCATGTTGAGTACTTAGGCCTTGGATGTACTGACCAGGGGGGTTAAGAACTAAGAAAATCCCGCGTGTTTCACTTGTGTCTTTCTTTGTTTTATTTTATTTTTTCGCTGCGTACTAACCCTGATGAAAGACGATCAAATGAAGTTTTCCGACGAAATCCCGGCAAAACGTTCGAGTCGATATTCACCCCCCCCCTCTATCGGCCGACACCGATCCTACAGTCACTTCTAATTCTTTGAATTGTTGTATGTTTTTGATTATCAAGTATTTTACATAAGTTGTTAAATGTTTCAAACATTTCATCTTTGGTTTTCAAAAACTTAACCCAGGTAAATCTAGAATAATCATTGATAATTACTATGCAGTATCGATTTCTGCTTAGTGACTTGGCTCCATGAGAATCAAATAGGTATAGGTGTAGGAGCCCAAGTGTAGCTTGAGTTAAGTCTGACTGGACAGGTTTGTGGGTTGATTTTGTTTGTTTTCCTTGTTGACATGGGTTACATATTGACTTTTTAAAGTTTCTAAGTTTAGGGATACCCTTAACTAGTTCATTTTGGCTTAGTTTTGAAATTAATTTCATGTGAGTGTGACCTAGTCTTCTATGCCATAAATTAGTTTCTTCTAGTTGGGTTAGAAGATATTTAGGTGTGAATGGTAGATTAATAGTATAAATATTACTTTTTCTAATTCCTTTAAGGGTTATGTCTGGGTCTTGTAAGCTCCTAATAAGGTAGTCTGAATTAGTAAAGGTAACTACATATCCAGTATCACATAGTTGACTAATGCTAAGTAAGATAAACTTAAAATTATCAACCAATAGCACCATCTTAATAATGAAATTAGAGTTCAGTTTAATATTACCAGAACTAATTATCGTAAGTGTGGCATTGTTGCCAAATGCCACTAAACCTAAATTCTTGTACTTGATTTTGGTGAACTTCAATTTATCTCCAGTCATATGTCTGGAGCATCCACCATCCAACATCCACTGGTCCAAATCTTTATGTTCCTACACATAAAGTACCCTGATTTGGATCCATTTATGTAGAGGTATAAGGATAGATTAATTGAGTTTCACTGCCTAGTCTGTCTCACCCAATCTAAGTTATCAGTCAAGTTACTCCTATAGGAGCTTCTGTGAGACCGATTTTTTTTATTAGTTAGGTTGCAAAAGACTAAGTTGGATTAAATTTGAAAACTTGTTCAGGATGAATTAAATTTGAAATTTTGCTTAAGTTGAATTTTGAAAAATTATTATGTTGAATTTAAAAAAAATATTAAGTTAGATTTTGAAAAATATTAAGTTAAAATTTGAAAAATTATTAAATTAAATTTTGAAAAATATTAAGTTAGATTTTAAAAATATTACGTTAAAGTTTGAAAAATTATTAAGTTAGATTTTGAAAAATATTAAATTAATGTTTAAAATATTATTAAGTTGAATATTGAAAAATATTAAGTTAGATTTTGAAAAATATTAAGTTAAAGTTTGATAATTTTTTAAGTTGAATTTTGAAAAATATTAAGTTAGATTTTGAAAAATATTAAGTTAAAGTTTGAAAAATTATTAAGTTAAATTTTAAAAAAAATATTAAGATAGTTTTTGAAAATTATTATGTTAAAGTTTGAAAAATTATTAAGTTGCATTTTAAAAAATATTAAGTTAGATTTTGAAAAATATTAAGTTAAAGTTTAAAAAATTATTAAGTTGAATTTTTAAAAAAAATTATTAAGTTAAATTTTAAAAAAAATATTAAGTTAGATTTTGAAAAATATTAAGTTCAAGTTTGAAAAATAATTAAGTTTAATTTTGAAAAATATTAAGTTAGATTTTAAAAAATATTAAATTAAAGATTGAGAAATTATTAAGTTGGATTTTGAAAAATTTTAAGTTAGATTTTGAATAATATTATGTTAGTGTTTGAAAAATTATTAAGTTGAATTTTAAAAATTATTAAGTTGAATTTAAAAATAATTATTAAGTTGAATTTTAAAAAAATATTAAGTTGAAGTTTGAAAAAGTATTAAGTTGAAGCATTTTAGAATTTTAAATTAGATAAAAATATTTAAATTTGATTCATTAATTTAAAGTTAAAATTAATTAAATTTGTGAGGTTAGTTAGATTGGACTAAGCTTTTAGGTCCTAAGCATCTCACTCATTCTTAAGTGACAAAACAGAGAATCCTTATCTGTTTTATGAGATACATTTAATTTTATCTTTTAATTTTAGGTTAAGAACTATGATTTGATTGAACCATGTGTTAGATTCAAGTTTAACAATTGGTAATTTGAAATTAGATTTCAATAACTAGCTTCCAAGTCTTGGCGAGGCACAAGGACCTTCTTGGTTATCGGAGCAATGACCCTTTCCTAGACAAAGTCTTTTAATAAAATTTTATTTTCAGATTACTCTATGAGAAACCCTGGTTTAACTAATCTAGGATGAGGCGAGATAGCTTCGGCTAGTTCCACCGGACTAAAAAGACCAAATAGGATATGCCTTACCCTACTTGACTGCTTAGATATGCTTCCCTAACGTACTATCATTTTGCCCCAACCTAATACTAGGTTGTGCAAGTTTGAATCAAGTCAAATCCTTATCTAACCATTTCTAACCTAAGCATGACATTTTTGTGGAAAGTAAATAAACAAACATCAAGCAAAACTTTAGTAAAACATGCAAAAGACTATCTAATTATGTATATAGTTTTTCTATTGGCTCCCCATGGACTAAAGCGTAGATATTGATTATCTAGGATGTGTATCGTGTCCTTAGGGATCCAATACTAATTTGGTCCAGCTTGATTAGTCAAGCTTAACATTGGGACCCATGCTTGGACTCGGGTTCTAGTTTGGTTCACAACAGAATAGTAGGATCTGTAGTGTGAGTTGGTTTCGGTAACCAAGTCTGGATCGGTTTAGAATTGATTTTTATTTTCCAAGAATCATGTCAAGATTCTTGGAACCTGAAGTAAATCGTTCCAGTGCAACTCGAAGTTCCTTCACTTGAGTTTTCAAGGAGGAATTCTCTTCCTTAAGTTTTTGGACTTGAGTTGAGGTTCCTTCTTGAACTGACTTAGTCAAGGATCTTGAGTTGGCTTTCTCCTTTAGGACTTTGACTTCTTATCGGAGGGATTTAACCCGATCATTGTGTAACGCCCGTCTTTTTCCAGACCTTACGGTGTGGTGAGAGACGGCGTTACGCTAACATACATCTAGGCATATGAACATCGTAATGCAGCGGAATAATTTAAAACTTTTATACCTACATGCCTAACACTTGAATCATGTATACATGCCTTAACTATCATTCCTAAACATGGTGACATGGTAACTTAGCATATTAACATCATACGTAGCATCATGATATAAAATCACATAAGTCATCCATAAGCAACATAAGTAGCAAGTGTATCCAACCATTATAAGTATAGCATGAGACTTAAGAGGACAATGCAAAATATAGAACAGGTGACAAAGTATAAATATTAAAACTTTTCTTTTTCTTCTGCAATGTCACTGCCACACACACACTCTTGCCCCTCCTGCTGCTTCCCTTAATATTCTCTTGCTTGATCTGCGGTATAAGGAAGTAAAACTATAAGCACATAGGCTTAGTAAGACTCTTTCCTACTCACTAAAACCATACATCGCATACATAAAACTTATAACATGCTTAACATATAGAAGTTCTTGGTACAAAACATAGGCATATATAATACTTAACATAGCATAGTCCTTGGCTTAAACATAAACATCACATGGTATGGTTCTTGACATACACATAAACATAACATGGCATGGTTCCAGACATGAACATAAACATAACATGGCATGGTTCTTGACATAAACATAAACATAACATGGCATGGTTCTTGACATAAACATAAACATAACATGGCATGGTTCTTGACATAAACATAAACATAACATGGCATGATCCTTAACATAAAACATAAGTATATTCTTAACATAAAACCTAAGCATAACATAAAACTTAAGCATATTCTTAACATAAAACATAAGCATATGAACATTTAACATGGCAGGATGCATAACATGTAACGCCCGCCTTTTTTTCCCACACCTTATGGTTTGGCGAGAAAGTGGCGTTACGCGAAACATACATGTACATATAAAACATCTTAATGCAGCGGAATAATTTTTTTTTTCTACACATGCTTTTAACTATGCAACTAATACATGAAACATCTATACATGCCTAAATTTGTCATTCATGAACCTAGTGTCATTGGACTTAGCATATTAATGACATGCATGGCATCATGATATAACCATCCCATAGCTTATTCATAATCATTCATAAGTAGCAAGTAACTTATCCATAAACATCATGAGTCTTAAGTCATTCATTAGGCATAACCATTATAAACATAGCATAGAATCTAAGGAGGCATTTCAAAACCCAAGACATGCGATATGTGTAAATAAAAGAATCCTTTGCCATGTCACCGCCACACACACACATGCTCTTACCCCTCCTGCTGCTTCCCTTAGTAACCACATGCTTGATCTGCGGTACGAGGAAAATAAGACTATAAGCACATAGACTTAGTAAGACCCTTTCCTACTCACTAAAACCATACGTCACTTAAACATAACCATATAAAACATTTGACATAACATAATTCTGAACATAAAAAATAAGCATAGTCTTGGCATAATTCATAAGCATATGAACAACTAACATAGCATGATTCTTAACATAAACATAAACCTAAAACAAACTTAGCATGGCATAATTCTTAACATACCTGAGCATGAAACATACTTATCATGGCATAATTCTTGATATACAGGAGCATGAAACATACTTATCATGGCATAATTCTTAGTAGAAACCCTTAAATCTTCAAGATGGAGTCCTTGGTGAAGCTTTTCCAAGGAAAAGAAACCCTTGTGGGTTTCAGCTAGAAGAAGAAAGAAGAAGGGAAGAAGGAGTTTTGGTGGATGAAGAGACAAATGCTTAAGTGCTAAGTTGTCTCTTCCATTCCTCCCTCTTATATACTAGATGAAAGAGGCAAGTGAAGAGACATGATGCTATGACTCTTCACTTCCTTTAGCCTTAACAAAAATCTACTTCATTCTCTCCTAGCACTCCCTTGCTAGGTGAATTGGTTAGTACATGCATGGTGGTACCATAGGTCCAAGGTTCAATCCTTGGTGCATGCACTTTATTATTATTTATTTTCCTATTTTATTTTTATTTTATTTATTTTTATTAATTTCAAAAATTCCCCTAAGGCTCACCTATAATCATGCTAATATTCCTAATTAAAACCTATTTTTATTTATATTAAATTCTACCTAGAATCCACTAATAACCATGGTACTAGGAAAAACCCATGTAAGGCCTATTAGCACCTAGCTTCTTATTCTATATCAAAAATCATGGAGCATCATACTAAGGTTTTGTAACGACCCGGCCCATTTGGCGGTCTCGACCGTCGACCGTCGACTGTGCCGTTACCAATACTAGGTCTTCCCACTCCTGGGCGTGGATTTTTACCTTCCCAGGATTCGAACTCTAGACCCAGGCTTAAATCTAGTTCTTTGTGAATCCTGAATACCAATTAAGCTATAGCTCAATTGGTATTCAGGATTCACAAAGAACTATATTTAAGCCTGGGTCTAGAGTTCGAATCCTGGTGTTAAATCCGACAATTTAGACGCGATCCAGAAAATTTTTCGGAGGAAGATTTGGGGTTATCGAGACCCAAATTGAAATTAGTGGATTAAACCGTCTTGAAATTTTAGTTTCTAAGGGCTGAAGTGTGATTAAACCTAAACATAAGGGTGCGGATGGAATTTGCTAAACACGAAGGGGGGGTATTTGCAAAAAGGCCTCGAATAAGAGCCGATTAGGGCTCTTTTCCGCCGCAATTCTCTCCTTCCTCTCCCAATCGAGCGCCGACCTCCTACTCCTGCCTTCATCCCCTCGCGAGCCCTAGCCGCAGTCGAACGACCCGACGCCCTCTCCTCCTCTCTGTGGTGATCAATGATTCGATCCCGATCCCTCTTCCTTTCTATTCCTTGTCACTGATATGCAATCGTCGATCGATGTGCCAGCCGCTCGGGATGCCAAAGTTTTCGATCCACCGTCGACCACTCGCGTCGATCTTCCGATCGCCTGGAGCACCAGCGCGGTAACGCCGATGACCCTAGCCCTTCGTTGGCCATGAGAAGGTTGGTGTCTCCGAGCCCAAGAAGAGACCTCAGGCTATTAGTTTTCCCCCTTCTCGTTGCTGTGATCCAGATGGGCTTAGATCTGCATGGGATTGGAGCTGAGGACTCACGGCCAACACCATTTCAAGTAAGAGTTGATCATATGTATTAATATTGGTAGATTTATGCTTATAGGTCTATTGATCGATTGTGGATTTCTCATTCTTGATCGGATTTGTGCTTCGGATCGTTATAGTTGTGCTGACATTCTGAATTAATCGATTTCTATTTATTTGAGATTAGGGATAGATTTAGATCGGATTTGTCTAGTGATTTTGATCGGAGAAACCAACCAAATGAACACTTTGATAATGAGATCTTGATGGGTAGCTGAATTGGGTTTTTGATTTGTTCCTGATCTGTTTTGGAATTAATTGGTGGGCTAAGCTTAGATGAAACTACTGTGGTTTGTTTTAGATCAGAGGTAAGGGTTGTTCTTTTGATTGGCTGTGCATGGACGAGCTTGTTGATGGAATAAGTTATATCAGCATGGATGAATAAGTTATTGATTGAATTACCAATCTTAATTGCAATCCAGGAATTTGAATCGTTTCTATTTTTGAGGGATTTCAGTTTGTAGTGGTCCCTTGGTCTTGGTTCTGTTTTAGAGATTTAAATCCAGTTTGTGTAGTTCCAATCATGAATTATTCAGTTTGGTTTGATTCAAGGCAGTAGGGTGATTGATATTTTGATTGAAGTGATGGTGGTGGTGGCGAATCTGTTGGTTGTATTAGTAGTTCACTTTACCTTGTTCTTGCAATGCCAAGCTATAGTCATCCTTGATATTGGAAGGGATCACAATTTGGATGAGGTTTAGGTTGCCCCTTTGTTCTTATCCTGATGGAGTTTTAGAATGGGACTAGTGAGATCCTATTACATTAACTGGAGATCAGATGGATCAAATTGGGTTGTAAGGGATCTGGTGTTACCTTGTTTACATTGATTCCTAGGGCCTATCATGAGGGGTATGAGTGTGCTTTTGTTAATCTGGTAGCTTGAGCTGTGGGATACATTGTATCTTGATCAGAATATTTTGATACGTTGTGGGTTTTGTTTGTGGAATTGGAATTTGAATGTGATGGATGATGATCTGTTATGGCATGTTTAGTATGGAATGCATTGATACTGGTGTAGATATTAAACCTGTGTTGGGTTGCTTACAATGAGAGGAAATGTTGGATTAGGATTAGATTTAAGCATATACCCGGTTTCATGTTATGAGATTGGATTAATGATGATGGTGTGAGGTTGTCAGCTTATCTGTTGGGTTGTTTCTTGGGTTCTACTGAATACTTGGTTGAGTATAAGATCTACGAGTTAACCTAAATCATAACTACACGAAGTAGTTAGGAACTTATCATTTAATTAGATGTAATTAAATGAAATAGGTTGAGTAGATTAACCATAATATGGTTTAGGGGCTTGTTAGCTGGTTACTATCTTTGTAATAAGCAATGTAAAATATGTCCTTTGATACAGGGCATTGATTTGGACTCTTGGTTGCGGAGTATCAGACGGGAGGTTCTCTTTGTATACAGACTTCTACTTCGAGGCGGGTACCCTTTGACTTATCTTTTAGATATTGTCATATTGCTATGCATGGTTGGTTATAGATAGCAGTAAGATTATACGCTAGCCTGAGTTATTATGCATGTCCTGGATACTTGTTAGTTATCCCTGAGTTATTATGCATATTCTGGATACATGTTAGTTATCCCTGAGTTATTATGCATGTCCTGGATACTTGTTAGTTATCCCTAAGTTATTATGCATGTTCTGGATACTTGTTAGTTATCCCTGAGTTATTATGGATATTCTGGATACATGTTAGTTATCCCTAAGTTATTATGCATGTCCTGGATACTTGTTAGTTATCCCTGAGTTATTATGCCTGTTCTGGATACATGTTAGTTATCCCTGAGTTATTATGCATGTCCTGGATACTTGTTAGTTATCCCTGAGTTATTATGCCTGTTCTGGATACTTGTTAGTTATCCCTGAGTTATTATGTATGTGTATCTATCATACACCATCCTTGCACTGTTGCATGCCGGCGATCAGTGACTCCCTTGTGGTTGAGCCTAATCGTCTTCCGGTACATGGCATGCACACACGGCCACTCATGGGTTAGTGGATACCGTAGATGTCTGCATTTGCCCTGTATTGCTCCGTTCGGCCACTATGAGGAGGGTGAGCGCGGGCGTGGTAGCAAGCAGGGATCCCTTCTCGTACTAAGCCACGAGGAGATGAGAGCGGAGCTTCCCCATTGCTTGGGGTAGAGGGGTGGTCCCTCGCCAGCATCCTGTCCACCCGGTCACTCAGGAGCAGTGATGGCAGGGTGCGTACAGTTGTCAGAGCCCTACCCGTTCAGACGTCCCTATGACAGGTGTACGATGATCTGTCTGGTGTCAGGGGTGACACATGTCATTGCACCATGTGCATATTTTGCATAGTGCATTGTTTGCTGCACTTGATTCTTGCACTTGTTTGACATGCATATTCTGGAGACTTGTTATTTGAGATTATATGACTAATGATATTTCCATGGTACTCATTGTCCTCTTTTCAGGTTAGCTGGATTCTGGTATGTATCTACCTCCGTATTTCCAGTACTAGTTTTTCCATATTGTTGATATGAGACTGTATTAACGTAGATGCTTATTGTTATTATAACATACTATGCATATCTGATGGGTATTCGCTGAGTTATGGACTCACCCCGTTGCCATATATTTTTATTTCAGGTTGAGATATTTGTTGTCGCCAGAAGAGCCCAGCAGCCAGTCCCTACCCATCGCAACAGCAGGATTTTGTTTTATCCTGTGTAGTACCTTGTTTTATATTCCTTTTAGTGATTTGTATATGTCATATGTGTCGTGTGCCCTAAGGGGTTTGTGTATTGGTTGTTTCGTCGTAAGTCGGACTGGTCCGCAGTCAGGTATGAGTTACTTAGTTGTCTTGTGTTTTTATGTTGTGTTTATCTATTTTGGAGGCCTGAGGCCCAATTAAACTGCGTGGTGTTGTTATAGTTGTTGTGTGTATGTGTAAATTATCCGCCGGACAGGGGAGGTGCTGTCCGATTTTATATTGGAACAGCGGCTCCTGGGTCTCGGGGCGTGACAATTTATTTTGGTATCAGAGTTCAGGTTTTCGGATACCTTCGGGACTTGTGGATTACAGTGTCTAATCGTTTTACGAGTCTTTTCGGATTTGTTTGGAGTAGTTTTTCGATGTGGTTGTTTGGGACTTGGCGCGATGGGACTTCTTCAGGCGATAGGTATTTCTCCTGATCTTTTGGATCCCTTATTCTATTTAGGTATGGTTAGTAGTTCTCACATGTTACTGGATCATGTTACCATTCCTGTATATTTTGGTATGATTTAGAAATTCTCACATGTTATTGGATCATGTTACTATACCTGTATATTTAGGTATGATTTGGAAATTCTCACATGTTATTGGATCATGTTACTATACCTGTATATCTAGGTATCATTTAGAAATTGTCTGGTGTTATCGGATCATGCTACCATTCCTGTCTATTTAGGTATGGTTAGTAGTTCTCACATGTTACTGGATCATGTTACCAATCCTATATATTTTGGTATGATTTAGAAATTCTCACATGTTATTGGATCATGTTACTATACCTGTATATTTAGGTATGATTTGGAAATTCTCACATGTTATTGGATCATGTTACTATACCTGTATATCTAGGTATGATTTAGAAATTGTCTGGTGTTATCGGATCATGCTACCATTCCTGTCTATTTAGGTAGGTTAGTAGTTCACACATATTACTGGATCATGTTACCAATCCTGTATATTTAGGTATGATTTGGAAATTCTCACATGTTATTAGATCATGTTACTATACCTGTATATCTAGGTATGATTTAGAAATTGTCTGGTGTTATCGGATCATGCTACCATTCCTATCTATTTAGGTATGGTTAGTAGTTCTCACATGTTACTGGATCACGTTACCATTCCTGTATATTTAGGTATGATTTAGAAATTCTCACATGTTATTGGATCATGTTACTATACCTGTATATTTAGGTATGATTTGGAAATTCTCACATGTTATTGGATCATGTTACTATACCTGTATATCTAGGTATGATTTAGAAATTGTCTGGTGTTATCGGATCATGCTACCATTCCTGTCTATTTAGGTATGGTTAGTAGTTCTCACATGT
This sequence comes from Boesenbergia rotunda, assembly GCA_024364735.1. Lineage (NCBI taxonomy): Eukaryota > Viridiplantae > Streptophyta > Magnoliopsida > Zingiberales > Zingiberaceae > Boesenbergia > Boesenbergia rotunda. Next base: position 369,183 of record JAGFNQ010000663.1, read on the forward strand.
TACTGGATCATGTTACCATTCCTGTATATTTAGGTATGATTTAGAAATTCTCACATGTTATTGGATCATGTTACTATACCTGTATATTTAGGTATGATTTAGGAATTCTCACATGTTACTGGATCATGTTACTATACCTGTATATCTAGGTATGATTTAGAAATTATCTCATGTTATCGGATCATGTTACCATTCTTGTATATTTAGGTATGGTTAGAAATTCTTTTATGTTATTGGATCATGTTACTGTTCCTGTACTTGTCTAGGAAGTACCTTCCTAATTTGGTTAAGTCTGATGACTTAAAGAATCAGTTTATAGTAATCATGGTCAGGATCGACTATGAAGGAGATTTGTTTGGCTTGTTGCGGACTTGTCCATGTGGAAAATATTGATTCTTGTGTGATACCGACATACGGGTTGGAAGACGTGGGTAAAACCTGTCAACAAGATATTGGAGGTTGAGGGTTATGATTTTACCTTGACCTTATTATTCATAGTATTTGTACTAGCTACTATCAGCTAAGTGGGAACTAGGGATGTCTACTGTAATTGGCTTGATCATTATTGGAATAATTCACTTTAGTTCATGGAGCTACAATTTTTTCTTAGGTTGCGTATATCTGGACAGATAAGCTAGAGGTCATGTTTTGAGTACAGGATCTGCATTGATGCAATAGGGTAGCAGTAGCTACATATTATTATGATTAGTAGAGGATTGATACAATCTGTTCCTTGGGGACTTTGACCATGGATCACTTGTACTGGGTAGTTGACCTAGAAGGTACATGTTGATAGATGATTTGGGCTAGTATAGAAAACTGTGAAGCTAGTTGTTTGACACTTATGGGTTACCGCTTGTACTTGATCTGGATAACCCAGAAGGTGTCTACGGACTTATGATTTGCGTGGAGGCAAATCACTTATAAAACTAGACCACCTTTGGCTAGTTGATATCGAGGACGACCCGTTGGGAAATAAGGAATTGCTTCATGAGTATGTGGAGATACTCTTAAGAGACAGCACGCCTCTATCTTCTTGTTATGGAATAGGACCTTATAGGGTTTTGGACCATGGAGTGGAGGAATTGGATGGTATTGTACTATGAGTCGACGGTCGGTGTGACTCGCTAGTTGATACGCTATTCTATGAGGGATCTTGACTCATAGATTGGGTATGTATGATTAGATAATCTCGATGGTGCATTGAGATGTACGACCCGTTAGTGTGCGGAGGATGTGGAGTTAGTTGTATCCTTATCTTCCGGTGAGATATTGGATATTAATCAGGAGGTCAAAGATGTCCACTGGTTCGGTTATTATACTCCCATCGTGGATCTTTTAATTCACGGGATGATAAAGTTGTTATCACTATTGACTTTTTGTTGGTGTTGAGAGGTGGGTTGAGACTAATGAATCTCTATGATACGTTGTATTTTGAGGATTTTATTATTAGGCATGGGCCTACCGGATTGTAGCTTTTTGATGGATCATTAGATGGATAAATGATCTTTCAGTGGTTGATTGTGTAGGAAGTCTGTTATTGATAGCAGCATATGGTACGATATATTGGAACAATCTTTGAATTATATGTTATCTTTGATGGTCTATTGGAGGATATATATATATATATATATATATACATATATATGATCTGTGATACTTTGGAGGATGTTATTGACTTGGAGATACTAGGGGATACTCATGGATTTTACGTTTTACATTTGAGGATCGAAGTAAGGACTTGGTGTGAGTAATCTTGGGATTGAATGTCCTGGATATTGGTAATGACTGAATGGTTGTTTGGATGTATCGGGTTATCGGATGATAACCTCTGGATTGATAACTCCAGTTGCTCCGTAGCAGTGTAACCTTAAGGTAACCGACGAAGCGGTTACTTATTATGAGTACAGACATGCTTAGCTCCTAGTGTGTCATACGAGGAATGATGAAATTTGGGGACCAAATTTTTATTAGTGGGGGAGGATGTTAAATCCGACAATTTAGACGCGATCCAGAAAATTTTTCGGAGGAAGATTTGGGGTTATCGAGACCCAAATTGAAATTAGTGGATTAAACCGTCTTGAAATTTTAGTTTCTAAGGGCTGAAGTGTGATTAAACCTAAACATAAGGGTGCGGATGGAATTTGCTAAACACGAAGGGGGGGTATTTGCAAAAAGGCCTCGAATAAGAGCCGATTGGGGCTCTTTTCCGCCGCAATTCTCTCCTTCCTCTCCCAATCGAGCGCCGACCTCCTACTCCTGCCTTCATCCCCTCGCGAGCCCTAGCCGCAGTCGAACGACCCGACGCCCTCTCCTCCTCTCTGTGGTGATCAATGATTCGATCCCGATCCCTCTTCCTTTCTATTCCTTGTCACTGATATGCAATCGTCGATCGATGTGCCAGCCGCTCGGGATGCCAAAGTTTTCGATCCACCGTCGACCACTCGCGTCGATCTTCCGATCGCCTGGAGCACCAGCGCGGTAACGCCGATGACCCTAGCCCTTCGTTGGCCATGAGAAGGTTGGTGTCTCCGAGCCCAAGAAGAGACCTCAGGCTATTAGTTTTCCCCCTTCTCGTTGCTGTGATCCAGATGGGCTTAGATCTGCATGGGATTGGAGCTGAGGACTCACGGCCAACACCATTTCAAGTAAGAGTTGATCATATGTATTAATATTGGTAGATTTATGCTTATAGGTCTATTGATCGATTGTGGATTTCTCATTCTTGATCGGATTTGTGCTTCGGATCGTTATAGTTGTGCTGACATTCTGAATTAATCGATTTCTATTTATTTGAGATTAGGGATAGATTTAGATCGGATTTGTCTAGTGATTTTGATCGGAGAAACCAACCAACTGAACACTTTGATAATGAGATCTTGATGGGTAGCTGAATTGGGTTTTTGATTTGTTCCTGATCTGTTTTGGAATTAATTGGTGGGCTAAGCTTAGATGAAACTACTGTGGTTTGTTTTAGATCAGAGGTAAGGGCTGTTCTTTTGATTGGCTGTGCATAGACGAGCTTGTTGATGGAATAAGTTATATCAGCATGGATGAATAAGTTATTGATTGAATTACCAATCTTAATTGCAATCCAGGAATTTGAATCGTTTCTATTTTTGAGGGATTTCAGTTTGTAGTGGTCCCTTGGTCTTGGTTCTGTTTTAGAGATTTAAATCCAGTTTGTGTAGTTCCAATCATGAATTATTCAGTTTGGTTTGATTCAAGGCAGTAGGGTGATTGATATTTTGATTGAAGTGATGGTGGTGGTGGCGAATCTGTTGGTTGTATTAGTAGTTCACTTTACTTTGTTCTTGCAATGCCAAGCTATAGTCATCCTTGATATTGGAAGGGATCACAATTTGGATGAGGTTTAGGTTGCCCCTTTGTTCTTATCCTGATGGAGTTTTAGAATGGGACTAGTGAGATCCTATTACATTAACTGGAGATCAGATGGATCAAATTGGGTTGTAAGGGATCTGGTGTTACCTTGTTTACATTGATTCCTAGGGCCTATCATGAGGTGTATGAGTGTGCTTTTGTTAATCTGGTAGCTTGAGCTATGGGATACATTGTATCTTGATCAGAATATTTTGATACGTTGTGGGTTTTGTTTGTGGAATTGGAATTTGAATGTGATGGATGATGATCTGTTATGGCATGTTTAGTATGGAATGCATTGATACTGGTGTAGATATTAAACCTGTGTTGGGTTGCTTACAATGAGAGGAAATGTTGGATTAGGATTAGATTTGAGCATGTACCCGGTTTCATGTTATGAGATTGGATTAATGATGATGGTGTGAGGTTGTCAGCTTATCTGTTGGGTTGTTTCTTGGGTTCTACCGAATACTTGGTTGAGTATAAGATCTACGAGTTAACCTAAATCATAACTACACGAAGTAGCTAGGAACTTATCATTTAATTAGATGTAATTAAATGAAATAGGTTGAGTAGATTAACCATAATATGGTTTAGGGGCTTGTTAGCTGGTTACTATCTTTGTAATAAGCAATGTAAAATATGTCCTTTGATACAGGGCATTGATTTGGACTCTTGGTTGCGGAGTATCAGACGGGAGGTTCTCTTTGTATACAGACTTCTACTTCGAGGCGGGTACCCTTTGACTTATCTTTTAAATATTATCATATTGTTATGCATGGTTGGTTATAGATAGCAGTAAGATTATACGCTAGCCTGAGTTATTATGCATGTCCTGGATACTTGTTAGTTATCCCTGAGTTATTATGCATATTCTGGATACATGTTAGTTATCCCTGAGTAATTATGCATGTCCTGGATACTTGTTAGTTATCCCTGAGTTATTATGCCTGTTCTGGATACTTGTTAGTTATCCCTGAGTTATTATGCATATTGTGGATACATGTTAGTTATCCCTGAGTTATTATGCATGTCCTGGATACTTGTTAGTTATCCCTGAGTTATTATGCCTGTTCTGGATACATGTTAGTTATCCCTGAGTTATTATGCATGTCCTGGATACTTGTTAGTTATCCCTGAGTTATTATGCCTGTTCTGGATACTTGTTAGTTATCCCTGAGTTATTATGTATGTGTATCTATCATACACCATCCTTGCACTGTTGCATGCCGGCGATCAGCGACTCCCTTGTGGTTGAGCCTAATCGTCTTCCGGTACATGACATGCACACACGGCCACTCATGGGTTAGTGGATACCGTAGATGTCTGCATTTGCCCTGTATTGCTCCGTTCGGCCACTATGAGGAGGGTGAGCGCGGGCGTGGTAGCAAGCAAGGATCCCTTCTCGTACTAAGCCACGAGGAGATGAGAGCGGAGCTCCCCCATTGCTTGGGGTAGAGGGGTGGTCCCTCGCCAGCATCCTGTCCACCCGGTCACTCAGGAGCAGTGATGGCAGGGTGCGTACAGTTGTCAGAGCCCTACCCGTTCAGACGTCCCTATGACAGGTGTACGATGATCTGTCTGGTGTCAGGGGTGACACATGTCATTGCACCATGTGCATATTTTGCATAGTGCATTGTTTGCTGCACTTGATTCTTGCACTTGTTTGACATGCATATTCTGGAGACTTGTTATTTGAGATTATATGACTAATGATATTTCCATGGTACTCATTGTCCTCTTTTCAGGTTAGCTGGATTCTGGTATGTATCTACCTCCGTATTTCCAGTACTAGTTTTTCCATATTGTTGATATGAGACTGTATTAACGTAGATGCTTATTGTTATTATAACATACTATGCATATCTGATGGGTATTCGCTGAGTTATGGACTCACCCCGTTGCCATATATTTTTATTTCAGGTTGAGATATTTGGTGTCGCCAGAAGAGCCCAGCAGCCAGTCCCTACCCATCACGACCGCAGGATTTTGTTTTATCCTGTGTAGTACCTTGTTTTATATTCCTTTTAGTGATTTGTATATGTCATATGTGTCGTGTGCCCTAAGGGGTTTGTGTATTGGTTGTTTCGTCGTAAGTCGGACCGGTCCGCAGTCAGGTATGAGTTACTTAGTTGTCTTGTGTTTTTATGTTGTGTTTATATATTTTGGAGGCCTGAGGCCCAATTAAACTGCGTGGTGTTGTTATAGTTGTTGTGTGTATGTGTAAATTGTCCGCCGGACAGGGGAGGTGCTGTCCGATTTTATATTGGAACAGCGGCTCCTGGGTCTCGGGGCGTGACACCTGGGAAGGCAAAAATCCACGCCCAGGAGTGGGAAGACCTAGTATTGGTAACAGCACGGTCGACGGTCGACGGTCGAGACCGCCAAATGGGCCGCCAAATTGGCCGGGTCGTTACACACTAGTGTCCCTACGTTCCTCGAGAATCCATCTAGGCATGGTCAATATTTTTAAAGAAAATATTGAGAAAATATTCCGGGTCGTTACAATCCCCCATACCTCGTGAAAGTTCGTCCTCGAACTTAGAATAGCTCCGGGTACTTGCGTCTCATCTCGTCCTCGCGTTCCCAGGTAGCTTCCTCGAACCTTTGACTTTGCCATAGGACCTTGACTAAGGGTACCTCCTTATTCCTAGCTTTCTGATCTCTCGATCCAAGATCTGAATAGGTCGGCTTTCAAAACTTAGGTCATCCTGAACTTGTATTGTCTGTGGCTCAATCACCTGATCTGTGTTTAGAACACACTTCTTGAGCATTGACACATGAAACACGTTATGGATAGCCGACATCTCTGGAGGCAGCTCTAGCTCATATGCTACCTTGCCGACTCTTTCCAGTACCGGATACGATCCCACATAACGCGGACTCAATTTTCCTTTCTTCCCGAATCTCGTTACCCCTTTCATAGGAGCCACTTTGAGGAATACCAGATCCCCAATATTGAATTCCAGTGGCCTACGCCGGACATCTGCATAACTCTTTTGTCGACTCTGAGCAACTTCTATCCGTCGTCGAATGTTCTGTATAGCTCGGGTGGTGTCGTCGATGAGGTCCGTCGTGAGCCCCATCGCCTTCTTTTCACCGCCTTCATACCAACAGATCGAAGACCTACATCTCCTCCCGTACAAAGCTTCATAAGGTGCCATGCCGATAGTAGCTTGGTAGCTATTATTGTAGGCAAATTCCGCTAAACATAGATATCGGCACCAACTCCCTTTGAAATCCAGAGCACAAGCCCGTAACATGTCTTCTAGCACTTGATTCACTCGTTCAGTTTGCCCGTCAGTTTGAGGATGAAAAGCTGTACTGAATGGTAATTTAGTGCCGAGGGACTTCTAGACACATTCCCAAAAATGTGATGTAAAGCGACTATCCCTATCTGAGATGATTGTCTTGGGAACTCCATGGAGTCTGATTATCTCCTTAGCATATAATTGAGCTAGTTGCTCAATCAAATAAGTCATCTTGATTGCTAGGAAATGAGCAGACTTCGTCAACCTGTCCACAATTACCTATACTGCATCATATCCACTTGTAGTCTTGGGAAGTCCTGAAATAAAATCCATAGAGATATCTTCCCATTTCCATTCCGGAATCGGAAGTGGCTGCAGAACTCCCCCGGGTCGCTGGTGCTCTGCCTTCACTCATTGGCAGGTCAGGCAAGTGCCAACATGCTGAGCCACATCTCTCTTCATACCGGACCACCAGAATTTCTCTTTCAGGTCTTGATACATCTTGGTGGATCCCGGATGCATCAAATAAGGGGTCTCGTGAGCTTCTACTAATATCGCTCTTCGCAGCCCCGGATCATTAGGAATACATAGACGATCCCTAAGATAGAGTACTCCCCCGTTGGCGATATGAAAACCATCACCCTTTCCTTCTAGGATCTCCTGTTTGATTCTTTGAAGGCTCGGATTACCAAAAAAAAATTTTTTTTTAACACAACTTTATTTATTAGATCTTATAAGTTCATATACCAAAACTATCCGAACTCAATGAACTAAGTGGGCTGCCATCATGCCCATAATGAAAAATATCATGGCGGCGACTATCACCCCCTCGTTCATCTCCCCTTGGCCTACCTCGGGATCTTCCACCGTTTCCATTGGATCCTCTTCTTCTATCTCGGGAACTTCCTCGGGCATCTCCGGATCTTCCTCGAGTATCTCGGGGTCCTCCTCGAACATTTCCGGATCTTCCTCGAGCATCTCGGGGTCCTCCTCGATCATCTTGGGATCTTCCTCGAACATCTCGGGATCCTCCTCGATCATCTCGGGATCCTCCTCGTACATCTCGGGATCCTCCTCGATCATCTCGGGATCCTCCTCGTACATCTCGGGATCCTCCTCGTACATCTCGGGATCCTCCTCGTACATCTCGGGGTCCTCCTCTTACATCTTGGGATCCTCCTCCGAGTCCCCTAGATCCTCCGGAAACTCATGGCGAAGAAGCTGTTTACATAACTCCGTATATGAGATCCGACATTCATGCTGCCCCCAGATCTGATAAGCAACCTCTCTCGCACGCTTGGGCAATGAACGAAGCAGCGCTCCAATCCTATGGTCATCCATGATTGGAAACTCTTCTTGCTCGAGTTTCCAGAATAGTCGGTCCAATTTTCCCATATTGCCTTGGATCCCAAGGACCGGACTATACTCCACCTCTTCTATTTGCTCCATCAACTCGCGACTCCGCCCATGGTAACGACTCGTGGTGCCAATCTCATGCAACTTCTGGAATTGAAAAACAAAATGACATAGTCAGTACCAAACTGACAAGCCAGTACAGAACCAGTTTTTTTTTTTCAATTCACAAATATATACAGAGAAAAGCACACGAAAATCGGTTTCTTACTTTAGTGGTTTTTTTTTATCAAATTCTAAAGTATTAATTTCATAAAAATAAGGTAAAGTATTGTTCACATTACATATCCCAGAAGTACTTGCTAGTATAAAGTATCATTCATACTTGCAGATTCTAGAATCATAAGGTATCATCCATATTTGCTTATTCCAGAATCATAAAGAAAGAAATCAAATATGCATAAAAGTACTTACTTGGAAGCGGCAGGAAGAAAGCTTGATGTGTGTGTAGTGAGATGGCAACTGCTCTGATACCAACCTGTAACGCCCATCTTTTTTTCCCACACCTTATGGTGTGGCGAGAAAGTGGCATTACGCGAAACATACATGTACATATAAAACATCTTAATGCAGCGGAATAATTTTTTTCTTCTACATATGCTTTTAACCATGCAACTAATACATGAAACATCTATACATGCCTAAATTTGTCATTCATGAACCTAGTGTCATTGGACTTAGCATATTAACGACATGCATGGCATCATGATATAATCATCTCATAGCTTATTCATAATCATCATAAGTAGCAAGTAACTTATCCGTAAACATCATGAGTCTTAAGTCATTCATTAGGCATAACCATTATAAACATAGCATAGAATCTAAGGAGGCATTTCAAAACCCAAGACATGCGATATGTGTAAATAAAAGAATCCTTTGCCATGTCACCGCCACACACACACATGCTCTTGCCCCTCCTGCTGCTTCCCTTAGTAACCTCTTGCTTGATCTGCGGTACGAGGAAAATAAGACTATAAGCACATAGGCTTAGTAAGACCCTTTCCTACTCACTAAAACAATACGTCACTTAAACATAACCATATAAAGCATTTGACATAACATAATTCTGAACATAAAACATAAGCATAGTCTTGGCGTAATTCATAAGCATATGAACAACTAACATAGCATGATTCTTAACATAAACATAAACCTAAAACATACTTAGCATGGCATAATTCTTAACATACCTAAGCATGAAACATACTTATCATGGCATAATTCTTAGTATGGGCATAAGCACAGTCTTAACATAAGCATAAGCATAAAACATACTTATCATTGCATAATGCATAACATGAATGGATGCATGAGTCAAATGCATATGCATAAGGATGCTTAATTTAAAATCATACTTTTAAATACTTAAACATAATCATAACATCATTGGGGTCCTCGGCTTGTACCACATATATACATCATAAGCGCGCATCCCTAAGTAAATACGAGTTAGCTAGCCTCGACCTACTAGGGTAGGAACAGCTATGGTAGTTCCAAAAACTGAGGCGTTCTTAAGGTGCCCATTCCTGTTGGACAGCTACGGTAGTCCCTGAACCGTGGACAGCTACGGTAGTCCAGAACCGAGGCGTTCTTAAGGTGCCCATCCCTTGGACCCTTACTTCGGTCCGGTACAAGCCCATTCATAAAGTAAAATAACTATGCATGCTTGATCATTCATACATGACATATCTTAGGACATAACATAATCTTGTTACATGAAGCATGACATAACCATGCTTGGCATTTCATCATTCTTACTTATTTCATAACATCATTATGCCTTCATCATTCATACTTATCATTCATACCTATCATTCGTAATTAAGGCATAAACATCATCTTTATCCATCTTCTTTTATTCATAAAAACATGACATACATACATAATCATGCCTCCAGGCATGAACATTATCTTGGTTCATAAAGCTTGCATGATCATGGTACATAAGATAAACATGCATTTCATACATGGTACATAAGATAAACATGCATTTCATACATGGTACATTTCATCTAGCATACATAATCCTAGTATCCATCATACAACATGCATGGGTAAGCTACACATAAACATGATGCATACTACTTAGGTTCATAGCTTTCATCATAAAAACATGCATAGACCTTCACACACACATATCTATTATAGGCATTTCACCTCCTACATGCATTATTCTATTTAACATAACATACCCCTACATCAATTACACATGTTCATGGTATATGACCTAAATATTCATGAGTAAAACATAACATAGAACCTAACATACAAAGTCATATTGCATAACACACAAAGCTAAGGTTTGGTAACATAAAGACCCTTACATCATGCTTACCATACACTTACATCATAGTAACCCATAAACACGCATCCTTGAGACCTTAACCCAATCCAAGCCCTAGATTAGGGACTTGGCCGAAACCCTAAAGGACCATGGGTCCATGGAAAATTCACATAGGTCATGATTAACATCCAATACACTACATATTATGTCATAGAAAACCATTTGAACCCTTGATTGGATCTAACCCTAAGACCTAGACCTAAACCATGTGTTGGCCGAAACCCTAGAAGGGTAATAAGCCCATAGGAAAAATTCATATAATCACCATTATTACCCATATGATATCATAGGAAACATACTAATCATGCTTGAAGGGTTAGAGTTTAAACCTAGCCATGGTACCTTGATGGTTGCCGAAACCCTAAGGGGTTTTAGGGTGCTACAAAATTTCCAAAATCATACTTTTATGCTTAACTTGTCATGAGTAAATATTAGGAAACATAATAGGGGTTTTCAATATGATTTTAGCCTCAAAAACTTGCTTGGCCGAAACCTTCACAAGTCCTAACCATGGATTTCTCAACATAGTATGCCAACAAGAACTTAGATCATGATAAACAACTTGGAAGCTATCATACCACAGGTGAGGGGGTCTTACCTTTCCTTATCTTGGATATAATCCTTGAATAAAAATAAAAGAGAAACCTTCTTGACCCTAAACTTCTCCATAGCCCTTGTAGCCTCGTAGAAAGCCTTAGATCTTCAAAATGGAGTCCTTGGTGAAGCTTTTCCAAGGAAAAGAAACCCAAGAAGAAAGAAGAAGGGAAGAAGGAGTTTTGGTGGATGAAGAGACAAATGCTTAAGTGCTAAGTTGTCTCTTCCATTCCTCCCTCTTATATACTAGATGAAAGAGGCAAGTGAAGAGACATGATGCTATGACTCTTCACTTCCTTTAGCCTTAACAAAAATCCACTTCATTCTCTCCTAGCACTCCCTTGCTAGGTGAATTGGATAGTACATGCATGGTGGTACCATAGGTCCAAGGTTCAATCCTTGGTGCATGCACTTTATTATTTTTTTTCCTATTTTATTTTTATTTTATTTTTTTATTAATTTCAAAAATTCCCCTAAGGTCCACCCATAATCATGCTAATTTTCATAATTAAAACCCATTTTTATTTATATTAAATTCTACCTAGAATCCACTAATAACCATGGTACTAGGAATAACCCATGTAAGGCCTATTAGCACCTAGCTTCTTATTCTATATCGAAAATCATGGAGCATCATACTAATGTTTACACTAGTGTCCCTACGTTCCTCGAGAATCCATCTAGCCATGGTCAATATTTTTAAAGAATATATTGAGAAAATTTTCCGGGTCGTTACATAACATGAATGGATGCATGAGTCAAATGCATATATATAGGGATGCTTATTTGAAAATCATACTTATAAATACTTAAACATAATCATAACATCATTGGGGTCCTCGGCTTGTACCACATACATACATCATGTGCACGCATCCCTAAGTAAATACGAGGTAGCTAGTCTCGACCTACTAGGGTCGGAACAACTACGGTAGTTCCTAAAACCGAGGCGTTCTTAAGGTGCCCATCCCTGTTGGACAGCTACGGTAGTCCCAGAACCGTGGACAGCTACTGTAACGACCCGGAAAATTCTCTTAATATTTTCTTAAAATATTAAGCATGTTTAAATAATTTTCCAAGGGACTTAGGAATATTAAGGAGAACTTTGGCCTAGAAAACCCATGTTTTCTCATTTAAATTGAGATAACTAAGTACTAATAAGCTTTAAATGAGCTCCGAAAAGGGGTATTAATTAGGTAAAACTAATATAAATTGGGTAAAATTAATATAAATATAAAAGAATTTTATTTAGGAATATTAGTACAATTATGGGTAATTTTATGGGGGATTTTCGGAATTTAAGAAAATAAAATAATAAAATAAATGGAATGAAAATAAAAATAAAAATAAATGTGCATGAGCCAAGGATTTAACCTTGGACCTCTTGTAACAACCAAGAATGCTTTAACCAACTCACCTAGCAAGGAATGCTTATGAGTAATTGAAGTGGAGGTTGGTTAAGAGGTAAAAGGAGGTGAAGGGTCATGGAGAGGCTCTTTAATTGCTCTTTAATTGCCTCCTTGATGGGTTATAATGAGAGGAGTTTTGGGAGTTACTTATTCTCTCAATCAATAGCATTACCTCTCCTCTTCATTCCCATTCTTGCCGAGCACCAAAGGGAGGAGTCCTTGGGGAAAACTTCACAAGAGGTTTCATCCCTCAAAATCTAAAGTTCCTACAAGTTGACAAAGACTAGTTGGGGTTAAGAGATACCAAGTCCTTTTTTCCTTCTCCTCTTTCAAGGTTCGAAAAAAAATCAAGAAATCTAAGGTAAGACTCCCTCACCTGTGGTATAATAGTTACCTATGATTTCCATGATTTTTGGCATGATATATGGGTTAGTTTTTGGATTTAATGTTGAAGAGAAACAAAATCAAGGTTCCTATGTTCAAAGGTTTCGGCCAGCATGTTTTAAAGGTCCATAATTATTCTAAAAATCATGATAATGTTGTTTAGTGTTCCCTTATGATGTTTAGAAGTTAAGTGTAATTTTTGGGAATTTTTGGGGTACCCTAGAGGCCCCATATGTTTCGGCCAACATGAAAGAAGCAAAACCCAGAACCTTAAGTTCAAGGGTTTCGGCCACCATGATTTAAATGTCTAAAAATATGTTAAAAATTATGATAATGTTATTTAATGTTCCCTTATGATGTTTAGACATTAATTATAATTTTTGGGAATTTTTGGGGTACCCTAGAGGCCCATATGTTTCGGCCAACATGAAAGAAGCAAAACCCAGAACCTTAAGTTCAAGGGTTTCGGCCACCATGATTTAAATGTCTAAAAATATTTTAAAAATTATGATAATGTTATTTAATGTTCTCTTATTATGTTTAGGCATTAATTATAATTTTTGGGAATTTTTGGGGTACCCTAGAGGCCCCATATGTTTCGGCCAACAAGAAAGAAGCAAAACCCAGAACCTTAAGTTCAAGGGTTTCGGCCACCATGATTTAAATGTCTAGAAATATGTTAAAAATCATGATAATGTTATTTAATGTTCCCTTATGATGTGTAGAGGTTAAGTATAATTTTTGTGAATTTTTGGAGTACCCTAGAGGCCCATATGGTTCGGCCAACCCCAAGGACCCAAGGGTTAAGGGTTGAGTCTTTGACTTCAAGCATATGTTTATGTGTTGCCATGATATAAGGATGATGGATGGTGATTATGTGAATTTTCACATAGCCTTGGGACTCCACAAGTTTCGGCCAATATGGGTTAATAGGGAAAAAGTTAAGATTTATTTCAAGTAAGGGTCCCAATAGCTCTACGGTAAGATGTGATTTATGTTTATGAATGATATGCCATGTTTATGAATGATATGCCATGGTTATGCATGATATGCCATGTTTATGAATGATATGCTATGTTATGAATGATATGCCATGTTTATGAAGGATATGCCACGGTTATGCATGATATGCCATGTTTATGAATGATATGCCATGTTATGAATGATATGCCATGTTTACGAATATTATGTCATGTTTATGAATGATATGCCATGGTTATGCATGATATGTCATGTTTATGAATGATATGCCATGTTATGAATGATATGCCATGTTTACGAATGTTATGTCATGTTTATGAATGATATGCCACGGTTATGAATGATATGTCATGTTATGAATGATATGCCATGTATACGAATGTATGCCATGCTCTATGAATGATGTGTACATACACCATGTCTAAGAATGAAAATGATGAATGGCAAGTATGATGAATGAAAGATGATGCTTATGCCTTTAAGGCATAAATATGCTAAACGGCACGGTCGATGGTCGACGGTACGACGGTCGAGAGGACCGGTAAATGGGCCGGTAGACGGGCCGAGCCGTAACAAGTTATGCTATGATAAGTATGCCATGAATGGCTTATGAATGATGAAGCATGAAAAGTATTTTACTTTATGTATGGGCTTGTACCGGACCGAAGTATGGGTCCAAGGGATGGGCACCTTAAGAACGCCCCGGTTTTGGACTACCGACTATGCTGTCCAGGGTTCTGGCACTACCGTAGCTGTGCAACAGGGATGGGCACCTTAAGAACGCCTCAGTTCGGGGACTACCGACTATGCTGTCCTTACCCTAGTAGGTCGAGGCTAGCTACCTCGTATTTACTTAGGGATGCGCGCTTATGATGTATGTATGTGGTACAAGCCAGGGCCCAATGTTATGATGATGATGTTTAAGCATTTTCAAAGTATGTTTTAAAAGTTAAGCATCCTTATGTAAATGCATTCCACCCATGCATTCATACATGATATGCATCATGTTAAGATAATGATGTCTTATACTTATGCTTTACGATAAAAGATATGCATGAATGATCTATGTCAGGATTATGTTAAGAAGGTGTTCATATGATATGATAGAAGATATGCCTATGTTTATGCCATATAGGTTGAGTTTTGTTACGTTATGCTATGCCATGTATTATGCCATGCTACTACGTTTAAGCTTATACCATGTCTTATGCCATGCTAGGAAAGATTAGTATGATTATGTTCATGCCATGTCTCATGCTATGCTACGAATGTTCACTTATGTTTATGATCATGCCATGTCAAGGGTATGGTAAATATGATAATGTTTATGTGCTTATTATGGAATGACGAATATTTTAGTGAGTAGGAAAGAGTCTTACTAAGCCTGTGTGCTTATAGTCTTCTTTCCTTATACCGCAGATCATGCAAGGGGATAACGAGGAAGCAGCAGGAGGGCCTGAAGTATGTGTGTGTTGGTGACTTGGCCCATGAAATCGAATGTGTTAACCGTTATGCTAAGAACTTTATTTTGCTACCTATATGCCTGAATAGTGACTTATGGAACTTTATGATAAGATGTCCAGTATGATATGATATGAACCTTATGGTATGATGTTAAGCATGTTACAATATGATGTTAAGCATGATGTTCATATGTTAAGTTCCATGTCATTATATTAGGGATGGTAGTAGGGGCATGTATATGTAAGGCTTAAGTTATTCCGCTGCAGTATGATGTTACATGCCTTAAGTATGTTAGCGTAACGCCGCTTTAGGAAAAAAAAAACCGGGCGTTACAGCTACGGTAGTCCAGAACCGAGGCGTTCTTAAGGTGCCCATCCCTTGGACCCTTACTTCAGTCCGGTATAAGCCCATTCATAAATTAAAATAACTTTGCATGCTTCATCATTCATAGACATACATAACATATCTTAAGACAAACATAATCTTGTTACATGAAGCATAACATAAAGCATACTTGGCATTTCCTCATTCATACTTGATACATAACATCATTATGCCTTGAAGGCATAAACATTATCTTCATTCATCATCTTTATTCATAAAACATGACATACATGCATAATTATGCCTCCAGGCATAAACATCATCTTGGTTCATAAAGCTTGCATGGTCATGGTACATAAGGTAAACATGCATTTCATACATGATACATATCATCTAGCATACATAATCATAGTATCCATCATAGAGCATGCATGGGTAAGATTCATATGAACATGATACATACTACTTAGGTTCATGACATTCCTCATAGAACATGCATAGACCTTCATAACCATATATCTATTATAGGCATCTAACATCCTACATGCATTATTCTATATAACATGAAGCCTACATCAATTACATATGTTCATGGTATATGGTCTAAAACATTCATGAATAAACATAGCACATAACCTAAACATACAAAGTCATGATACATAACACATAAAGCTAGGGTTTAAGGTAACATAAAAATTCTTACAACATGCTTAAACATATACATACATCATAGTAAACTATAAACAAGTATCCTTGAGACCTTAACCCAACCCAAACCCTAGATCATGGACTTGGCCGAAAGTCCAATAGGAGGAGGCTCCATTATTCAATCAACATGAAAGGTTCCATAAGTAAAAGAAAGCCCATACATTACATACAATGCCATAGGGAGCCATTAGACCCCATGATTAGGGCTAACCCTAGGTTTTTAGCCCCACTAATTGACCTTGGCCGAAACCCTATAGGGTCCCAAGTACATAGAAAAATTCATACAATTCTCAATTTACATCTAACACCTTACATACAACCCCATAGGAACCATTAGAACCTTTGCTTGAAGTTAGCCCTAACCCCTTGCCCCATAACCTAACTTGGCCGAAACTTACAAGGGTCATAAGGCATGTAAAAGTTCACATAAATCACCATTAACATTCCTTGCATCATGAGAAACATAAGAAATATTATTAGAGGGTTAGATCTAATCCCAACCCTATGAATAGGGAGGTGGCCGAAAACCCTAGAGGGTCTTAGGGTGCTACAAAATTTCCAAAAATCATAATTTCTACTTTACTTATCATAAGAAAACATTAGGAAACATAAGTGAGGTTTTTAACATCATCTTAGACCCAAAAACATGCCTTGGCCGAAAGTTTAAGAGACCCTAATCCATAGTTTTCTCAATACAAATCCCAAACAATCATCTTAAATCATGATAAACCCATAAACTATTATACCACAGGTGAGGGAGTCTTACGTTGGTTTATCTTGGTTATAACCTTGAATAGAGAAGCAAAAGAAAACCTCCTTGACCGTAGAACACCCCTAGCCCTTGTAGCCTTGTAGGAAGCCCTTAGATCTTGAAGAAGAAGCCTTCTTGTGAAGCTTTTCCAAAGGAGAAACCTCCTTGTGGGTTTCGGCTAGAAGGAGAAAGGAGAGGAAAAGAGAGAGCTTTGATGGAAGAAGAAACAAAGACTTAAGTGCTAAGTTGTCTCTTCCCTTCCCCTCTCTTTTATACTACATGAAGGGG
The DNA here is from genome assembly GCA_024364735.1 of Boesenbergia rotunda. NCBI lineage: Eukaryota > Viridiplantae > Streptophyta > Magnoliopsida > Zingiberales > Zingiberaceae > Boesenbergia > Boesenbergia rotunda. The sequence goes on from JAGFNQ010000663.1 coordinate 386,478, forward strand.
GCAAGTGAAGGGGCATGGTGCCTCTTCTCTTGATGACTCTTCACTTTCTTTAGCCTCAACTAAAATCCTCTTCCTTTTCCACTAGCACTCCCTTGCTAGGTGAATTGGTTAGTACATGCATGGTGATACACTAGGTCCAAGGTTCAATCCTTGGTGCATGCACTTCTTTTTATTACTTTTATAATTATTTTTTGCCAAGGCCCATATAAGAGCCCACTAAGGTTTATGTTAATATTTCTAATTGAAATCCATTTCCATTCATGATAAAATTTTACCTAAGGTCCCTTAATGGCCATGGTATTGAAGGGCCCATGTAAGGCCCATTATTACCTAGCTTCTTAATCTATATGGAAAATCATGGATAATCATGCTTAGGTTCATACTAGTATCCCTACATTCCTCGAGAATCTATTTAGGCATGATCAATATTTTAAAGAAAATATTGAGAAAATTTTACGGGTCGTTACACATTGGCCTTGGTCAACTTGCGAGATAATTAAGAAATTAGATCATATAGTTGGGATTCGGGGTAACCTCTTACCATGATTATCCATCATCTTATATTGATAGTTTACCGATTCCTCCATTTTCTTCCGGTTTTGACTCTGATTCGGTGTCGAGTTCATCCGAGGTCGTTAGTGCGAGGAGGTTGGAGTGTGGAGTTTCTTCTTCATGTTCCGAAGAGGACTCGCCCCATGTGGCTCGGAGTGCTTTCTTCCTCCGAGTCTTCTTGGCCTCCTTCAAGTTGGGACACTCCGATTTGTAGTGACCCTTCTTGCTGCACCCAAAACAGGTTACTTCAGTCTTCCCCTTCTGCTGAATCATCCTTTTGCTGCACCCAAGACTGGTGCTTAGTTCAGCTGGATCATCCTTTTGTTGAATTGCCTTCTTCTTCTTCTTTTAACACTTGATCATCTTGTAGTAGTTTCGGGCCATTCTGACTAACTCGGGATGATCGATTCTGTCATCGTCTGATTCCGAGTCGGATTCAGACTCGAGTATCGGTTGCCACTTCTTCTTCATTTGTTTCCGTGAGACTTTACCTGCAAAAAGGGTTATACCTTTTTCAACCTGTGCAACATTAGTTTGTTCATGCAATTCTAATTCAGAAAATAATTCGTCTAGTTTAATTTTTGATAAGTTCCTTGAAACCTTGTACGCATCTACCATAGATGCCCACAAAGAATTTCAGGGGAATGAGTTTAGTGCATACTTGATTAAGTCACAGTTCTCAACCTTGTGACCTATGGTGTGTAGTCCGTTCATTAACTCTTGAATATCAGCTTGAAGTTGTGCAGCTGTCTCACCATCTTGCATTTTGATATTATAGAGTTTATTGAGTAGAAGGTCGCGCTTGCTGATCCTCATATCCGATATACCTTTGTGCAGCTTGATAAGTTTGTTCCACAATTCCTTTGCACTATTGAATGGGTCGATACAGTTGAGTTCTTCTTTTGTTAGCCCACACTGAAGGGTCTGTGTAGTTGTAGCGTCTGTTTCAATTTTCTTCTTGAGTGGGGCATCCCACTCTGAGTATCCCAGAATTTCACTTTGTGAATTCTTTGGGATTTCTAGTCCATCTTGGATAATGATCCACATCTCCAATTGAGTTTTCACGTGGACCTCCATTTTGCTCTTCCAGTTGGAGAAGTCTGTGGGATCGTTTAGAATCGATAGGGGGGGTGAATATCGATAAAATCTTTTCGGATTAAAAACAAGAGCAATTACGTTGTAGAAAATTCACAATAATGTTAACACGGTTTTTTTTTACTTGGTTCAGAGTCTAGATCGGCTCCTACTCCAACGCCCATGGTCCTTGACCGTTTACGTTGGGTAATTCTATATTTTACAAAATAGTTACAAGTTTGAAGTTCGAATACAGAATTTAAGTACAGCAATTAATTAAAAACATACCGACGACCAGAGAAGATTCGAAGATCGGAGCTGCGGGTCATCATTGGCGCTTGAGACTTGAGCACGGAGCATTTCGAGTAGAGCGCTTGAACTTATTCATTAGAAGCAGTTGTATGTGGAAGCAAGGGGCAGAACCATTTATATAAGGTCTTCTTGGGCGCCTGTGTTGAAGGAGGCACCTAACACGTGGCCCTTTCTGTGTGAATCCTCATCCGCAGACTTGGCCAACGCTTATCCCTTCAACTGGGGCGCCTGAGTCGACTGGGGCACCTCTATCAACACAGGCGCCTCCATTGCTGACGTGGAGGCTTTGCTTTGAGACTGCTGGAAAACCCTCATTTGGGGCGCCTGTATTAACACAGGCGCATGTATGATCAGGCGCCTGACTCCATTCAGGCACCTGGGAAGCAGAACACTTCAACCTTTGATCCTGCAACCAGGGTTATTTACAAAACACAAACAATATATAAGTTAAGTCCAGAAAACAACCAGAGCTGTCTTGGTTCTGACTTTGGGATTCCAAAATGGAACCCTAGGTCGAACCGACGCCTAATGTTCCCTCCTACGGAGAACGCGCCCTCGCCTACTCCTCTAAGGAGAATTTACCTTTTTGCTAACTGGCTCCTCCGGTTGGACTTTTGCCCAATCTTCCGGATCAGGACTTCGTGCCCAGTCCACGACCAGGACTTATAGCCCAACCCCCGGTCAGGTCTTCGGTACCTAGCCCTCGGCCAGGACTTATTGCCTAATTCCTCGAATCAAGACTTCCTGACCAGTCCGCGACCAGGACTTATTGCCCAACCCTATGTCAGGACTTAGGTGCCCAACCCTTGGCCAAGACTTATTGCCCAATTCCTTGAATCAGGACTTCGTGCCTAGTTTACCTAGGACTTTTCCTACGCACTTAAATAAGCTTCATTAGATCACAAGGTAACCTTAACTTATGAACCATTTGCCATTAACAAAACTTAGGTTTGATCTTGGTGCTTCCGGCACCAACAATCTCCGCCTTTTTGATTTATGGCAACCTGGTTCAATAAGTTAAGATTAAAACATGTAAAGCAGATATATATTAACAAAAATAATTTTATTTTCCTCTCTTTTATGAAAACCAATTTTTGAAAAAAAAAGTACTAAGCTCCCCCAGAAATAGAAATTCTCCCCTTGAAGCTTTCAATTATATGTAGTTTTTCAAAGACAGACTAAGTTTTTGTTAGAGGAAAACCAAGTTAAAGTCTTTTTATAATACCAAATTTTGACCAAGTATTTTGAAAAACTTTTGAACTTTTGAATGTTTAAGGTACACAAAAATTTGTAAAACATTTGCACACTTAAAAGAGTTTGCACTTTAAGATATATTGTGCACTTGAAAATATTTTTGCACTTAGAAAAATTTTGAAAATTTTGCGCTTGGAGAAAATTTTTCAATAAAAAATTGCACTTAGATCAATTTTGCAAAAAAATTTCACTTAGAATACAAATTTCACTTAGAAAAAAATTTCACTTAGAAAAAATTTCACTTAGAAAGAATTTCACTTAGAAAAAAAAAATCACTTAGAATACAAATTTCACTTAAGAAAAATTATTTTTTATTTTAGGAAAAAAATTCCAAGAAAATGAAATGAATGTTTTAATGCACTTATCTTAGAAATTTGCATTTGAATGTTTTCATGCACTTGAAAATTTAACTTTACTTTTTGTTAAAAAAAATGAAAAAAATTTACCCTAAAAAATTTTTACCCTTCTTTTACTCTCTCCCCCTTTTCCATATATAAAAAAAATGATTGAACACCAATTGCGAATCAATTTCTAATCAGAGCCAGTTAAACCAAAATTTAAATACGTATTGAACCAATTCTAGTGAACCCATGCACCAAAAAGGATCAAACCAATTAAACTGAACTTGTTCGGGTTATGTCTAACCCAGTTAGCTACTTACTGACTGTTATATAACAGCAGCTTTCACTAGGGTTAGTCAAGTTAAGTGATCTGATCAAGTTAAATTTTCTAAGTTTGAACACTTAACTTGATTGTTGTTCAATTGTATTTATCGCCCCAACTACTCTAGATGCATTAACTTAAAGCATCTTGAGTCAAGGTATAGACCTAAGCATCTCAACCCGGTCTAGGTTATCAATCAAAGTCCCCTAATGTGCTTGTGAGATGCTGGCTTCTAGATCTATAGGTGCATGCAATTCTAGGGTTAAAGCCTAGACTAAATCCATTTGCGTAGAAAAACCCTAGTTTTAAAAGGGGGTAAATTTTTCAAAAAATCTAAGTCGGAAAAGAATTTTATAATTCAAGACTTAATAAAAAAAATGATTTTTCGAACGATATGAAATACTAATTTTTTGAAAAATAACATTTTTAAGAAAAAAAATTAGAACAGTCCTATTCTACTAAGCACAATCCTAACTGCCTTCATAGTAAGCTAAACTTAGACTCAGGTAAGGGTTTAGTAAAGATGTCGGCTAAATTAGATTTCGAATCCACATGCATAAGTACGATTTCGCCCCTGGTTACGTGATCCCTAACAAAATGATGTTTTACTTCAATGTGTTTGGTTCGGGAGTGATGAATTGGGTTTTTCGTAAGATTTATTGAGCTTATGTTGTCAATGAACACTTTGGTTTGGGCATAGTCTAGCTGGAAGTCCTAAGTCCTAATATAGGGTTGGTTTGTGTGTTGACTTGGTTTGTTTACCTTGTTGACATGAATTACAAATGGTATTTTCAAAGTTTTTAATTTTAGGTACACCTTTAACCAATCCAAGTTGAGTTATTTTTGAAATTAATTTCGTATAGGTGTGACCTAGTCTTCTATGCCAAAGATTGGTTTCTTCTAATTGAGTTAGAAAACATTTAGATATTACGGGTAGATTGATTGTGTAAACATTATTTTTCCTACTACCCTTAAGTGTTACTTCTGAGTCTTGTAGATTCCTAATTAGGCAATCAGAATTGGTGAAGGTAACAATATAACCAGTATCACAAAGTTGGCTAATGATATGTAAATTAAACTTAAAGTTTTCAACCAATAATACCTTTTTAATAATAAAATTAGAGTTAAGTTCAATGTTACCTGACCCAAAGTGTGGCATTGTTGCCAAATGCCATTGACCCTAGGTTTTTGAACTTGATTTTGGTGAACTTTAATTTATCCCCAGTCATGTGTCTGGAGCATCCACTATCCAACATCCACTGGTCCAAATCTCTATGTTTCTACACATAAAGTATGTTTGATTTGGATCCATTTATGTAGAGAAAAGGATAGATTTAATTGAATTTCACTACCTAATCTGTCTCACCCACATCTAACGTTATCAAGCATGTTGACCTTATGGGTTTTTGTGAGACAGGTTTTCAGTATGAGTTGAATTATTTTTGAAAAATTTTAGGTTTACTAAATGTTCATTGTGGAATTGATTTTGAAAAATGTTGAATTAATTTTGAAAAGTATTGAATTAATTTAAAGAAATGTTAAATTAATTTTGAAAAGACTGTTGTAGAGTTAATTTTGAAGAATGTAGAATTGATTTTGAACATGATGTAGAATTGCTTTTGAAAAATGTTGAATTGATTTTAAAAAATGTAGAATTGATTTTGAAAATGATGTAGAATTGATTTTGACAAATGTTGAATTAATTTTGAAAAATGTTGAATTAATTTTGGAAAGTGTTGAAGAGTTGGGTTGAACAACATTATTAGGTCCTAGACATCTCACCTAATTCTAAGTGACAAAACAGCTTTCCTTATCTATTTTGTGAGATGTATTAATTTTTATCTTTGAATCAATGTTAAATTTAAGATTTAATTAAAACTTGTGTTAGATCTAAATTTATCAAATAGTAATTTAAAGGTGAGTTTCGATAATTGGCTTTCAGGTCTTAGCGAGGCACAAAGGCCTTATTTGGCCGTAGCCTTATTGGAGAAACATTGGAGCAACAACTCTTTCCTTGACAAAGCCTTTTACCGAAAGTTCATTTTCAAATTACTTCTTGAGAAATTTTGGTCTAACTAGCTTAGGATTTGGTTCGGTTGCTTCAGCTAGTTCCATCAGACTAAACAGACAAAGTAGGGTACGCCTTACCCTACTTGACTTTTTAGAAGGGCTTCCATAACGTACTATCATCTCACCTCCACCTAATACTATGTTGTTCAAGTTTCAAGTAAGTCTTTTGTTCATTACTAACCATTCCTAAGTCTAAGCATATTAAAATTGCAAAAATGAAATAAACAAGCAACAAGCAATTATTCAAACAAAAAATTATCTAAGTATAAAAATGGTTTTTATATTAGCTCCCCCTGGACTGAAGCCTCGATAAGGGTCAGGCAAGATGTAAATCTTGTCCTTGGGGATCCAATATTGGTTTGGTCCAGCTTGTTTACTCAAACTTAGCTTTGGGACCCATGCTTGGACTCGAGTTCTAGGTTGGTTCAATACGGAATAGTAAGACCGTTGCCGCGAGTTGGTTCGATAGCCTAGTCTGGATCGATTTAGAACTGACTTCTGTTTTCCAAGAATCATGTCAAGATTCTTAGAACCCAAAGTGAATCATTCTAATGCGACTCTGAGTTCCTTGACTTGAGTTTTCAACGAGGAACTCTCTTCCTCAAGCTTTTGAACTTGAGTCGAGTTTCCTTCTTGAACTGACTCGGTCGAGGAACTCGAGTTGACTTCCTCTTTCAGGAGTTTGACTTCCTATTGAAGGGTTTCAACCCGGATGTTGGCTTTCACCAACTTACATGACAAATATGACATGAGATCATAAAGTTTGTTTTGGTGCAGGAAGCACCATATCGAACCTTGTTTTGATATTGGCAAAGGGTTCAAAGTTAAGTACTATTAGTGATCTAATAAAGTTACTCAAGTGTGTAGGAAAGTCCTAGTTGATCTAGGCAATAAGTCCTGGTCGTGGGCTGGGCAACTAAGTCTGACATAAGGTTGGGCAATAAGTCCTGGTCGTGGACTGGGCACTAAGACCTAGTCGAGGGCTGGGCACCGAAGGCCTAGTTCGAGGAATTGGGCACTAAAACCTGGCCGAGGGCTGGGCACCGAAGACCTAGTTCGAGGAATTGGGCACTAAGTTCTGGCTGAGGGCTGGGCACCGAAGACCTGCTCGGAAGGTGGGCACTAAGACCTGGTTGCGGATTGGGCACGAAAACCTGGTGAGTAAAGCTGGGCAAAAGTCCAACCGGAGGAGCTGGTTGGCAAAAGGTAAATTCTCCTGAGAGGAGTAGGTGAGGACGCGTTCCCCGTAGGAGGGAACATTAGGCGTCAGTTCAACCTAGGGTTCAATTTTGGAGACCCGAAGTCAGAACCAAGACAGCTACGGTTGTAAAAAATTATCTAATACTCTTGCTTTGCTGTTTTGGAACTAACCTTGAAAGCAGGACTGAAGGAATGTGTTTCTGTAGCTCAGAACGCACCAAAGGAGAGCGGCAGACAGCTGAGCAGGGCGCCTAGGAGGTCTCGGGCGCCCCCAAGGTCAAGGCAAAACAAGGAAGAAAGAGTTGGTTCGAAACTGCATTAAGTAGGGCGCCCTGGAGGTCCCTGGCGCCCTGAGTCAATGCAAAAAGTGAATCAAAGTAAAATCAGCCACGAAGCCAGCAGACCATGTCAACCAGGGCGCCCCTAGTGTCCCGGGCGCCCCCGTCAGCTCTGAGGCTGATTCTGGAGGGATAAGCGCTGACCGAGCTGCGGATGAGGTTTCTCGGATCCGAAGGCACGTGTCAGGCGCCCCCAGCGTCCAGGGCGCCCCAGGAGCACTATAAAAGGGGCTCGACCCCAAGGCTTCAGAACATCAATTTTCCAATGCCTCTACGCTCTTCGTTCAAGCGCTCTGCTACGGAAACCTCCGATCTCGAGATTCTAGCGCCGACGACGACCCTCTGCTCCAAAGTACGATCCACACCGGGCGTCGGTAATGAAGAGTATAATTTTCTTTATTGCACTACTATTGTAACAATCTTTGTAAATCTTTGCGCCATTATAGAATTGCCCGCAGTAAATGGTCAAGGACTGTGGGCCTTGGAGTAGGAGCCGACCGCGACTCCGAACCATGTAAAAAACTTGTGTTCCGTGTGTTTTGAGTTAAATTTCCGATGCGCATTCTCTTTTCTAATCCGAAACGCTTTCACGATATTCACCCCCCCCCTCCCCTCTATCGTGTTTTCTCGATCCAACAGTTTGGATTTAGGATAACCTCATACTGTAATCCGTCCGTCCTCCAAGATCGAGAGCTTTCCGGTGCCGACGTCTTCATCCAGTTCTGATTCCATTCCAGAGTCGATGTCTTCCGAGGCAGTCAATGTGAGGAGGTTTGAGTGTGAAGCTTCTTCTTCTTCTTCTGAGGACGATTCGTCCCAGGTGGCTTGAAGCGCCTTCTTCTTCCGATTAGTCTTCTTTTTGATCGTTTGACTCTTGAGCTCCTTGTAGTAGTCACGAGCCAATCAGACCAGTTTTGGACGATCTCCATCATCGTCAGACTCCGAATCTGAGTCGGACTCAGGTACTGGTGGTTGCTTCTTCTTCTGAGATCTTCCTGGCATTTTCCCTGCAACAAAAGCTATACTCTTCTCGATCAATGCAGTATTAGTTTGCTCGTGTAATTCTAATTCGGAAAATAACTCATCAATTTTAATTTTTTTTCGAAAAACGTTCATAAACACCTTGTAGGCATCTACCATAGATGCCCACAGTGTGTTCCTTGGGAACGAGTTCAAAGTATACCTCATTAGGTCACGATTTTCGACCTTGTGACCTATATTGTATGCAACCCGTTCATCAGCTCCTAGATTCTTGCGTGGAGCTGTGCTGCCGATTCACCTTCGTGAATTTTGATTCTGTAGAGTCTGTTGAGTAGCAGATCCCTTTTGCTAATTCGCGTATCTGACGTACCTTCGTGCAGTTCAATTAGTTTATTCCAAAGTTCCTTCGCGCTGCTAAAGGGTCCGACGCGGTTCAACTCTTCCTTCGTCAAGTCGCATTGTAGTGTCTGTGTGGCCTTTGCATCGGCTTCGATTTTCTTCTTGAGTAGTCCGTCCCACTCTGTGTAGCCTTGCACCTCACCTTGTGTGTTCTTGGGTATTTCCAGTCCGGACTGGATGATAATCCACATGTCCACCTAAGTTTTCAGGTGGACCTCCATCCTACTCTCCAATTGGAGAAGACTTCTCCTGAGAAGAGTGGTGGTCTGGTGGTGCTATAACCTTCTTGCATGGCCATTGAAATTTATCTGAAAAAAATACAAAAAGAAACTCTGTCCCAAGACTAAGTCTTGGCATAGTAGTACGGTAGCAAAAAAATAATAATAAAGAAATCGAGTGGTGTTGCACCACCTCGATAAACGAGAAAATTATAAAAAAATATTTTAAAATCGAAAAAAATCTAAAAAATCGCTCAATCAGTGGTTGCACTAGATTTGAGCCACCCGCTCTGATACCACTTATGGGATCGTTTAGAATCAATAGAGGGGGGGTGAATATCAATTAAATATTTTTAGATTAAAAATAAGAGCAATTACGCAGCGGAAAATTCACAACAATGCTAACATGATTTTCTTTTTCTTGGTTCGGAGTCTAGATCGGCTACTACTCCAAGGCCCATGGTCCTTGGCCGTTTATGTTGAGTAATTCTATATTTCGCAAAATAGTTACAAGTTTGATGTTTGAATACAGAATTTAAGTACAACAATTAATTAAAAAAAATACCGATGATCGGACAAGATTCGAAGATCGGAGCCGCGGGTCGTCGTTGGCGCTTGAGACTTGAGCACGGAGCATTTAGAGCAGAGCGCTTGAACTTATTCGTTGGAAGCAATTGTATGTGGAAGTAAGGGGGTGAACCCCTTTATATAAGGTCTTCTTGGGCGCCTGTGTTGAAGGAGGCACCTAACACGTGGCCCTTTTTGCGCGAATCCTCATCCGTAGACTTGGCCAGTGCTTATCCCTTCAACTGGGCACCTGAGTCGACTGGGGTGCCTATATCAACACAAGCGCCTCCATTGTTGATGTGGAGTCTTTGCTTCGAGACTGCTGGAAAACCCTCATCTGGGGCGCCTGTATCAACACAGGCGCCTGTATGATCAGGCTCCAGACTCCATTCAGGCGCCTGGGAAGTAGAACACTTCAACCTTTGTTCCTGCAACCAGGGTTAGTTACAAAACACAAACAATATATAAGTTAAGTTCAGAAAATAGCCAGAGCTGTCTTGATTCTGACTTTGGGATTCCAAAATGGAACCCTAGGTCGAACCGACGCCTAATGTTCCCTCCTACGGAGAACGCGCCCTCGCCTACTCCTCTCAGGAGAATTTACCTTTTTGCTAACCGGCTCCTCCGGTTGGACTTTTGCCCAATCTTCCGGATCAGGACTTCGTGCCCAGTCCACGACCAGGACTTATAGCCCAACCCCCGGTCAGGTCTTCGGTACCTAGCCCTCGGCCAGGACTTATTGCGTAATTCCTCGAATCAGGACTTCATGACCAGTCCGCGACCAAGACTTATTGCCCAACCCTATGTCAGGACTTAGGTGCCCAAGGCCAAGACTTATTGCCCAATTCCTTGAATCAGGACTTCGTGCCTAGTTTACCTAGGACTTTTTCTGCGCACTTAAATAAGCTTCATTAGATCACAAGTTAACCTTAACTTATGAACCCTTTGCCATTAACAAAACTTAGGTTTCATCTTGGTGCTTCCGGCACCAACAAAGTCTTCTCCTGAGAATAGAGGTGGTCGTGTGGTGTTGTATCCTTCTTGCATGACCATAAAAAAAAAATCCTGAAAAGACACAGAAACAACAAAACTGGTTCCAAGACTTGGTTTTAGATTAGTAGTGCTGTATGGAAGAAAAAAAAAGTAAATCTTGAGTGGTGTTGCACCAACTTCGAGAAACAATAAAATCTTACGAACGAAAAAAATAAAAATTAATAAAATATCAGAAAAAGGTAATAATACCTTTTCTGACACAAATAACGATGAAATCCAAAAAAACACTCAATTGATGGTTTCACCAAGATTGAGCCACCCGCTTTGAGCCGGGGGGGGGGGGGGGGTGAATATCGATAAGACAAAAGTTTTGGAAATACGGAGTTAAACGCAGCGGAAATAAATAAAACCATACACAGCTAACGCAATTTCTTTTTACATGGTTTAGAGTTTGTAACGACTCCTACTCCAAGACCCATAGTCCTTAACCGTTTACGTTGAAAAATTTTATATTTCAGAAATTCATTACAAATATATGAAATTAAGTATATAAAGGAAAATAAATCTTTTATACCAACAACACATAAATAGGAATCCTGTGCTTGTCGAAGCGACGTGTCGTCAATCTTGAACATTGTCGGCGCAGAAGGCTTGAGCACGAAAGCTTGTTGTAGCACGTTTGAGTGCTTGAGATGTTGTTTGGAAGCAAAGGGGTGAAGCCCCTTTTATATTGTCTTCTCTGGCGCCTGATAGCTCTTGGGCGCCTGCCACGTCACCCGATTTGGTCGCATCTTTATCCGCAGACTTCGCCATCACTTATCGCCATTTTGGGTACTTGGGACAACTGAGGCACCTGTGAGCTCAACGGCGCCTTGTAGGTGACGTGGAGCATCCTCTAGAAGAACCCCTTCTGGGGCGCCTGACACCATTCAGGCGCCTGGGTTCTTGGGCGCCTGAAACCATTCAAGCGCCTGGTATCGCAGCAGCCCACTTCTTTCAACCTGCAACCAGGGTTAGTCTAAGAACACAATAATATAATAAGTATGCATGAAATAACAGGTAGAGATGTCTTGGTTCTGACTTAGGATTTCAAAATGAAATCCTAGGTCGAACCAACACCTACTATTTCCTCTTCCGGGGAACACGCCCTCACCTAATCCTCTCAGGAGAAGTTACCTTTTGCCAACAGACTTCTCTGATTGGACTTTTGCTCGGCCTCCGAGACTCCCGGATCTCGAGACGTCTGTAACTCAACCCATCTCTACTTCTGTCTGCAGCTGTCGCTCGACTAAGACTCTTGCTCGATCTTCAAGATCAGGTCTTCGGTGCCTGTCCCCGACCAGGTCTTCGGTGCCCAGCACTCGGCCAGGACTTCATGCCCAGTCCTTGACCAGGACTTCGTGATCAACCCTGCAGGTCAAGACTTCATTCCTAGCTTAACTAGGACTTTCCTGCACACTTAGTAAGATCATTAGATCACAATATAAACTTAACTTCGAACCCTTTGCCATTATCAAACTAGGTTTGATTTGGTGCTTCCGGCACCAACATGAGCTACTCGGAGGTGGTCAAGAGACGTGACTTAGTTCGCCCGAGGTCCTCTTGTAGGTCAGATACATGCGCTGCAGCAGCTTGTATTACTATTTCTTGCTTTGCTAGTTGGTCTGCCTGCTCCTTGATCGACCATTAGGGCCTCGGTAGATGACTCCAAGAGTTGGATGTCGTCTGACAACTTTGCCTCTTGAGTTCTAAGGCGCCCCTTTTCTAGAGCCAGTTGGCTCACCACTGCAGAGAGGGTTATTGCTCTCTCTGATAGCAGACATTCTTGGTGGAAGACGCTATGTAGAGATGACTTAGAGGCTAACAGGATGTCCGAGTAGTTTTCTACCTTGACCCAAAGATCTCTGCTAACCTCCGTTTGCATCCGGCCTTCCTCACGAGCTCGGTAAACCTCTGCCTCTAGTTATATCACTTGCTAGCGCAAGGCTTCGGTTTCCTACTCGGGAGACATGCGACTACCCAAGAGGAGACAGTCAGAAATGGCCTAACATAACAAATAATAAGGGTCAGAAAAGAAAGTAACAATAACAAGAACAGATAGGAATTTTACCTTGAAGAGTGACTCATATAAGTTGGCGATCATTCCAGCCGAATTCACCCCTTGGAGAGAATCGAGGTGCTCTATGGTCCTCTCTCTCTCATGGCCTCATGGCTCATCGGGGAACGCACGCCAGAAGTGTCTTCGAAGCTGCGGAGAAGGAGGGGCTGGAGACTTGGCGCTTCGAATGGCACGACGGAGGAGCCCGGAACACCTTCGTCAGTGCTGGAGAAGGATTCCCTGGAAGGATTGCTCTCTGGCAAGTGTTCCTTCATCTCCACGAGTCAAGGTCCCAAGGAGGCTACTTTCTCAACCGCCTGGACCTTTCAGCGTAGATGGGCGCTCGTAAACTGGGGCCCTTCGATCTTACCCGCTTGCCTTTGAGGCTACTATGGGAGCCGACAGATGATTTGACCTCAGCCCGATGCTCTGCCTTACGAGATGGCACCCTTCGGTGGCGCTTAAAAGGGGAAGCTTTCCAGAATTATAGTACTTTGATTCCTCGCTTTTCTCCCTAGAAGTAGGAGTTCTGACTTGAGCGTCGGAGAGGGCCCACTAGAACTTCTTCCGGTGCATCCCCTGTGGGACTGGTGCCGTCGATAGAGGGGGTGAATATCGACCGGTTAAAAACTTTGCAGAAACATTATAAACTTTCGATCATTCTAGATATAGAGTTAGTGCAGCGGAAAATAGAAAGAACAAACGAACAAACAAAGTGCACATGGGATTTTTACTTGGTTCCCAACCCCCCAGGGACAGTACATCCAAGGCCTAAGCACGAGAACGCCCGTCCACTAATGGTCTCCTTTCGGACTTTCCGAAGGCGGAGAAACCCGTCTTACAGTGCACAATTTACAATCAAAAGATAAAAATAAATTAAGTACGGAATGTAAATTCAAACCAAACTAAAAGAGTCGAAGACTCGGCCGATCTGGATCTCCGAAGTATCGCGCACTTCCTCCCGGAGCCTCCATGGTCGCTGAGCTTCATCGTTAGCACATTGTCGTCACTTGGAAAGCTTAGAATGATTTCTGAGTGTTGTTTTGAGTTGAGGGGTCGAAGCCCCTTTTATAGGCTTGGTATAGGGTACCTGTGTTCAATGAGGCGCCTCAAAGAGCCTGGTCAAAGCTCATCTCCGCGCCAAACTCGTAGCAGTCAATATGGCTTTTAACCAGGGCACCCTAGACATACAGGGCGCCTGAATGAATGAGGCGCTTGGTTCAATGAGGTGCCTTGTTTCATTGAGGCACCCTGGTTGATGGGGGCGCCTAGCAGCCTTGTTTCCAGCCTTGTTGTGTGTTTGTTTGTTTGCTTTGTCTTCCATTTTAGGTACCTGAAAGATACATAAATACAAGGCAAACACATGTATAATCTTAGACTTAACGAAATGGTTCTGATTTCGGATTTCAGCGAAACTCTAGGTCGAATCGACGCCTAAGTTCCCATCCCCGGGAACGCGCCTTTCACCTACTCCTCTCAGAGACGGTTGCCACCCGGCCCATCCGGTTGGACTTTTACTTAGCTTTCGAGACTCTCGGATCATGAGACGTCCAAACCTCGACCCGTCTCTACTTCTGTCGTTAGTCATCGCTCAGCTAAGTTGATCAATCCCTTGGACCAAGAGTTCGGTGCCCAGCCCTCGGCCAGGACTTAGTGCCCAATTCCACGAACCAGGACTTAGTGCCCAACCCTCGGTCAGGTCTTAGGTGCACAATCCTCGGCCAGGACTTAGTGCCTAATTCCACGAACCAGGACTTAGTGCCCAACCCTCAGTCAGGTCTTAGGTGTCCAGCCCTCGGCCAGGACTTAGTGCCCAATCCTTGATCAGGACATAGTGCCTAGGTTAACTAGGACTTTTCCTCACTTTAGTCCAGTTTTCTTGACTACCCTTCTCTTGTTCAATGTATCACTGACTTAAGCATATTGTCAAACATTGAAACACTTAGAGGAGGACATCACTGATGTATCTTGCACCAACAATCTCCCCCTTTTTGATGATTGACAATATCTTAAGTTAGATTGGCTGAAGGGGCTAAGTTATAAACCTTAAAAAATGATCTAAGTATTGAAAATACTTTTTGATCCTTTGGGAGTGAAAAAAAATTCTATCTTCAGCTCACTCTCCCCCTTTTTGAAAAAAGCATTTTGATTTATTTGATCCTTTGGTAAGAGAAAAAAATTTCTAACTTAAGCGCACTGTCCCCCTTTGTCATACATCAAAAATCACCAAAACACTTGCACCAACAATGAAAACATTTTTTCTTTTAAAGGTGTTGGTGCAGGCAGTACCTAAGTCAAACCTGTGTTTTGATAATGGCAAAATGTTCAGAAGATTAGTGTTGTGATCTAACATGCTTACTTAGTGTGCAAGAAAAGTCTTAGGTATACTAGGCAAGAAATCCTGGCAAAGGGCTGGGCAAAGAAGTCCTGGTCGAGGACTGGGCAAGGATACCTGACCGGATGTTGGGCAAAGAAGTCTTGGTCGAGGACTGTGCAAGGAGTCCTAGCAACACGCTGGGCACCGAAGACCTGACCGGAAGTTGGGCAAAAAGACCTGACCGGAAGTTGGGCACAAAGACCTGGTCAGGTTGATTGGGCAAAAGTCCAACCGGAAGAGCCGGTTGGCAAAAGGTAAACTCTCCTGAGAGGAGTAGGTGAGACGCATTCCCCGTCGAGGGAACAGTAGGCGTTGGTTCGACCTAGGGTTCCATTTGGGAGACCCGAAGTCAGAACCAAGATAGCTTAGGCTGTAAATAAAGGCTAATATGTTTTGCTTCTTTGTTTTTGGAACTAACCTTGGTTGCAGGGATCGAAGGACTGGTTTTCTGCAGCTAGGCGCCTCAATGGAGTGAGGCACCTTATTGGGGTTAGGCGCCCGGATGAATACGTGCGCCCGGATGGATACGGGCGCCCAAGTGTAAAGGCAAAACAGAAGCAGGCAAATCAAACAACCATGAAGCCTCTGGACTGAGTCAGCTCAGGCGCCCGTGAGGTCACGAGCGCCCCCATCAGCTCAGGCGCCCAAGTGGAGATGGATAAGCGTTGACCGAGCCTGTGGATAAGAGATCGCGCAGAGAAGGCCACGTGTTAGGCGCCCCCATCGACACATGCGCCCGTATGGGTGCTATAAAAGGGGGTTCAGCCCCAAGGCTTCAACATTCATTGCTCTCAACGCTCCAGACACTTTCGCTCAAGTGCTGTGCTCCGACAAAGTTCGACTTCGATATTCCAGCGCTGACGACGACCCTCTGCTCTGAAATTCGATCCACCTTGGGCGTCGGTAAAACTTTAAATTACGAAAGTGTTGTTAATTCATTTTCTAATTCTATATCTGCACTATCAATCTGTAAATGTTTTCACGAATATATAATTGCCAAAGTAAATGGTCAAGGACCGTGGGCCTTGGAGTAGGAGCCGACCGCGACTCCGAACCAAGTAAAACCGACTTGTGTTCGTGTGTGTTCTGTTATTTTCCGCTGTGTATCTTCTCTAGTATTCTGAAAATTTTATAACGATATTCACCCCCCCTCTATCGTTTTCTCCGATCCAACAAGTGGTATCAAAGCTGGTGGCTCAAATTTGTGCAACCACCAATTTGAGAGTTTTTTTGGATTTTACGAAATTATTGTAAATTTTTTTTCTTTTTTTTCAAAATTTTCTCGTTAATCGAGGTTGGTGCAACACTACTCGATCGTTTTTCATTTCTATTAATTTTCTTCCGTACTACTAATCCAAGACCAAGTCTTGGAACAAGTTTTCTCTATTTTTGTTTTTTTTCAGAAAGATTATGGCCATGCAAGAAGGATTCAGCACAGCTAGACCACCGCTTTTCAGTGGAGAAGATTTCTCCTACTGGAAAAGCAAGATGGAAGTCCACCTGAAAACTCAGGTGGACATGTGGATAATAATCCAATCTGGTCTTGAGATCCCCAAGAATGCAGAAGGAGTGGCACAGCACTACTCTGAATGGGACGCCTCGCTGAAGAAGAAGATCGAGGCTGATGCAAAGGTAGCCCAGATTTTGCAGTGCGGATTGACCAAGGAAGAGCTGAACCAGGTGCGTCCCTTCAACAGTGCCAAAGAACTTTGGAGCAAGCTGATTGAGCTGCACGAAGGTACCTCCGACACCAGAATCAGCAAAAGAGATTTGTTGATGAACAGACTCTACACAATAAAAATGAACGAAGGCGAATCAGCAGCACAGCTTCACGCCAGAATCCAGGAGTTGATGAATGGATTGCACACAATAGGTCACAAGGTAGAGAACCGTGACCTAATCAAGTATACCATAAACGCGCTCCCAAGGAACACTCAATGGGCATCTATGGTAGATGCTTACATGGTTTATAGGGACCTTTCAAAAATTAAATTAGATGAACTTTTTTCAGAATTAGAATTACACGAACTGACTAACTACTGCACTATGGCTGAGAAAAGTATTGCTTTTCTTGCAGGTAATCCCCAAGGAAAAGTCACCAAAAAGAAGCCTCAACCTGCACCCGAGCCTGACTTAGACTCAGACTCAAAAGATAGTGAAGGGGATCAACCCAAGTTGGTGCGGCTAGCTCGGGACTACTACAAGGAGCTGAAGCACCAGACCAACAGAAAGAAAGCAAGCCGAAGGAAGGAAGATCCAGCTGAACCTTCAACTTCAAAAGGCAAAATAAATGTCACCTGCTACGAATGTAACAAGAAGGGTCATTACAAATCAGAGTGCCCCAATCTGGAGGAAGCCAAGAAGACTCGAAGGAAGAAGGCTCTCCAAGCCACTTGGGACGAATCATCCTCCGAAGAAGAAGAAGAGGCCCCACAATCAAATCATCTAGATTTAACCGCTTCAGAAGATATCGACACCGGATCGGAATCAGAGCTAGACGACGGAAGGCTCACAATCTCGTAAAATGGCCAAATAACGGTAAGAGGTTATTCCGAAGTTGAATTATCTAAATTAATTGCGTATTTATCTCGTAACCTGGCGAAAGCCAAAATCTGGGTCGAATCCCTTGTAACACCCCAATTTTACGATTTGAGTACCTGGGAATTGTTTAAAGTTCGGGACGAACTTTTTATAAGATGTATAGGATTGTAACACCCCAAAATTTCACCATGAATAATATTGTGAATTCATTATGAAATATTATGTGAATAATATTGTGAATTCATTATGAAATATTATGTGGATAATATTTTGGATTCATGGAAAATTATTATGAAATGTATGGAAAATTATTATAAAATTATTATGTAAATAATGTTATGAATTCAGGAAAAAATTATTAGGAAATATCATGATAAATTTGGCTTAATAGGCTTTGATATGGATTAGTGCAAAAAGGTAGTAAAAAAAAGAAAGTGTAGGAAGGAGGAAGCAAGGATCAAACCTTGAACCTCCTAGTTGCACTCTCCATGTCTTAACCACTACACCAAGCATTGTTTCTTGTTGAGAGAATAAGAAACATGCTTGTTAAGTGTGTAATAGTGAAGAGACATGTCTTTTCATGAGAAAAGTATAAATAAGAGAGGGAAGGGGTGGGAGTAACTTCCTCTTCTTCTTCTTCACTTCTCCCCACCGAATTCCTTCTTCCTCCTCTCTCTTTTCCATTTTCGAAAAAAACACACCCTAGGGTTCTAACCCTAGGGGATTGGAAGGAAGAAGGCTCCCAAGGATCTTGCCCTCTATTAGGGCCAAGGAGTCTAGAGAAGTTCTAGCAAGAAGGAACCTTCACTTCTCCTTCAACCAAGGGTACCTTAAGGGACTTAAAGAAGTAGAAATTCAAGCGAAAGGATGTAAGTATCCCCTCGCCTGCAGTGTAATTGTTATTGAATGTTTCTTTGTGTTCTTGTTTTCGAAAATGGGAGCCCTCCCTTTGTAAACTTTCGGCCAACACCCATTCCTAGGCCTTGGTTACTTCTTGTTGCATGAGGAGACCCCTAGGAACTTAGGGTATGGATGTATGTTGTTTCCCATCATGTTGTGATAAGAAAAAAATAGGATTAGGCCTCCTACAAGTTTCGGCCAAAGAAGAATAGATTAGGGTTTTTGGGTTGCTTGCTATCCTATGATGTGTCCATGATTAGTAGTGTAGATAAAGTGTTTGATTAAATGCTTGTGTGAAGGTTTAATTTCAAAACCCTAGTTTTCCTACCCTACACCATTCGGCCAAGGCATGAAACCTTAGGGTTTGTGAAGGTTAAATTATTTTATGTGATATGCTTATGTGAAATGATATGAGATGTATATGCATGTGATATTCAAAGGAAAGGTTTGATTGGATTCCTTAGCATGTAACATTTGGCCAAGGCATGAAACATGAGGTTGTAAAGGACAACTTACCCTATGTGATTATGATTGTGTTTAGTAAGATCATATGCATGTATATGTGATGATTGTATGAGATGTACCCTAGGAGATATGCTTATGTTTGGGATGATGATATGTATATGCAAGTGATGTTTAAATGGAATGTTTGATTGGGAAACAAAAATGGAACTCTCCCTAGCTATGACATTCGGCCAACCCTAGATGAGGGTTAGGGTTGCTTGATTTTCTCCCATGGTGCATGCTATAGTATGATACATGATATATATATATATATATATATATATATATATATATATATATATATATATATATATATATATATGATGCTTGTAGGGGATGTTTTGATGTCAAAAACCTA
This sequence comes from Boesenbergia rotunda, assembly GCA_024364735.1. Classification (NCBI taxonomy): domain Eukaryota; kingdom Viridiplantae; phylum Streptophyta; class Magnoliopsida; order Zingiberales; family Zingiberaceae; genus Boesenbergia; species Boesenbergia rotunda. Next base: position 405,877 of record JAGFNQ010000663.1, read on the forward strand.
ATCTACCCCTACCCTTGAGTTTCGGCCAAGACTCTAGTTTTAGGGTTAGGAACCATTTGATTTACCCATAAAGCATGCTACCACTTCCTATGATATGAATATGAGTTATGTGATCACCCTTGTCATATATAAGATATGTTAAGGGGTTGAATTATGATCTATGTATGAGCATGCCTTATAGCCCCTGGGGGGCACCTTTATGAAATGCATGTGATGTGTATAATAAGATGCTTGAAAGGATACTTGATTAAGTATGGGATCAAGAGCACCCCTTATGTTGTGTGGTGTGTCCCTAAGGGATCATGAGCACCCTTGAAGAGTGGTGTGTCCCTTGAGAATGAATGTGAAAGTACTCCTTAGCATATATGTAAAAGCATGATAAGTATTTTACTTTTGAAGTTGTGTACCCGACTCATAAGGGGGTCGTTAAACAAATCCGGGGTGCATGTTAACGTAAGGTCATGGCTCCGGTAGGACGGAAGGGTCCTGCTCTAATTAATTGGTGGCTCGCTACCCCAATTCATTAGGAAACGCGCAATAGTTCCGCGCGATAGTTGGTACACAACAGGGCCCAATATGATATGGATATATTTTTAAGGAATACCATTATGGAACTGCTTTGAAAAACATTTATTGCATGTGATAGGTATGCTTAAAATTCTATATGCTACATGCTTAGAAACTTGATGTTTAGTATGCTATGATGAACTCATGCTTATGTCTTGTTATGTACACACGTTGTATGCTTTCGTATGAATTGTGCGAGTAGGACCGGATCCTTACTAAGCTTTTATGCTTACTAGTTATGTGTTGTCTTATGCTGCAGATAAAGGTAAGGAACACATGAACTAAAGGAAGAGGCATGAAGGCTGAAGATGTGTGGGGTGGTGGCTCGGGAAAGAAAGACTTCTATATCTACATATTTATGTTTATGTTTATGTTCCCTTGACAATAAGTGTTAATGATTAGGATTGACATGGCATGATAGTGTTTACCTTGGAGGTCTTTTATATTTGATTATGTTATGAGTTACATTACTGGTGAACTTAGCATGTTGTAGAATGACTTTGATAGTTAAACAAGCATGCTTAGTCCTTAGCCCTTGCTTTATTGTTTAATGTCATGCTAGAAGAAAAAAAAATATTACTATATGAATGAGTTGTACGTAACCCCGCCCCGAGAGTAGATATAAGGGCGGGCGTTACATCCCTCCAACAGGAAGTAAAACGCCTGAAAGAGGAAGTCGACTCTAGATCCTTGACCGAGAAGGTTCAAGAAGGAAACTCTACTCAAGTCGAAAAGCTTGAGAAAGAGAGCTCCTCCTTGAAAACTCAAGTCAAGGAGCTCAGAGTGGCTTTAGAACGATTTACTTCGGGTTCCAAGGGTCATGACATGATCCTTGGAAAACAGAAGTCTGTTCTTAATTGATCTGGGTTAGGGTATCGAACCAAATCGAGACAACGGTCATATTATGCTGTATTGAACCAACCTAGAGCCAAAATTCAAGCATGGGTCCCCAAGCTTTGCTTGAACAACCAAGCTAGACCAAACCAGTATTGGATCTCCAAGGACAAGATTCACATCTTGCCTAATCATTATCGTGGCTTTAGTCTAGGGGGAGCCAATATAAAAAAAAATTTTATAATTAAATATTTTTTTTTGTTTAATTCTTTAATTGCATGCTTGATTGTTTTATTTTTTACAAATTACCATATCTTGATCTAGGACTAGTTAGACTAAGGACAAAATGACTTAGTTGAAATTTGAACAACCTAGTATTGGGTGGAGGTGAGATGATAGTACGTTAGGGAAATCTTTATGGTGGAACTAGCCGAAGCTACCGATCAAGACCCAAACTAGTTAGACCAAAATCTTTCAAGAAGTAACATGAAGATGAATTTTCAATAAAAGGCTTTGTCAAGGAAAGGGTTGATGATCCAATAAGACTACGGCCAAAGAAGGCCTAGTGCCTCGCCAAGACTTAGAAGCTAATTATTGAAAATCAAATTCACTTTACTATTGTCAGATTTGAACCTAACACAAATTTCAATTAATCTTAGATTCAACCACTTTTCAAAATAAACATAAAACTTAAATTAATTTTTTTTGAAAATTAATTTAACCTTTTAAAATTAACCATGATTTCAAATTAAAATCTTCATTTCTATTAACACTTGTCTCACAAAACCCATAAGGTTAACGTGATTGATAACACTAGATTGGGTGAGACAAAATAGGTTGTGAAAATTAATTTAAGCTATTCTTAATTCTAATTGGATCCAAATCAATAAATACTTTATATGTAGGAACATAAAGATTTGGACCAATGGATGTTGGATAGCGGATGCTCCAGACACATGACTGGAGACAAATTGAAATTCACTAAACTCAAGTTCAAGAACCTAGGCTCAGTAGCATTTGGCAATAATGCTACACTCTAAGTCATTGGGTTAGGTAACATTGAACTCAAATCCGATTTTGTGATTAAAAAGGTACTCTTGGTTGAGAACTTCAAATTTAATTTACTTAGTATAAATCAATTATGTGATACTGGCTATATAGTTATATTTACCAACTCTGACTGCCTGATTAGAAACCTTCAAGACTCAGAAGTCATGCTTAAGGGCACTAGGAAAAATAATGTTTATACTATAAATCTACCCTTAGTACCTAAATGTCTCTTAACTCAATTAGAAGAATCCAACCTCTGGCATAGGAGATTAGGTCACACTAATGTTAGACTAATTTCAAAAGTCACCCAACTTGGTCTAATTAAAGGAGTACCAAAAATTAAGAACTACAAAAACACGATATGTGACTCATGTAACCAAGGTAAACAAACCAGGTCTGATCACAAGCAAATTCAATTAGACCTAACTCAAACCACACTTGAGCTCCTGCACCTTGACCTATTTGATTCACATGGAGCCAAGTCACTAAGCGAAAACCGGTACTGCTTAGTCATTATAGATGATTACTCTAGGTTTACCTGGATTATGTTCCTAAAAACTAAGGATGAAACCCTAATCGTGTTTATTGACTTATGTAAGATAATCGGAAATCAAAATGATACCAAAATCAAAAGACTGAGGAGTGATCACAAGGGAGAGTTTGAGAATCAAAGATTTAAGGAATTTTGTAGGATAAATGGGTATATTCACGAATTCTCTTGTCCTAGAACCCCCCAACAAAATGGGATAGTAAAAATAAAGAATAGAACCCTACAGGAAGCCGCTAGGACAATGCTCAATGAATTTAACCTTGCTAACCAATTTTGGGCAGAAGCAATAAGTATGACTTGCTATATCCAAAATAGGGTCCTAATTAACAAAAGACACAATAAAACTCCCTATAAAATATACTACCATAGACTGCCAAACCTACATTACCTAAGGGTCTTCGGGTGCAAAGTATATATCCTAAACACCAATGACTACCTAGGTAAATTTCAGTCTAAGTCAACTCCAGGAGTATTCTTAGGATATTCAACAAAAGTAGGGCCTATAGGGTCTATAATAAACAAACTAATAAAATTGAAGAAACAACAAATTTAATCTTTGATGAGGAAACTAATCCAAAATCTGATAATCAAAACCTGAACCTATCAAATATTGATCAAGAGGAAAATGAGCATACAATTGAACCATCAGTTGAACCACTAGTTGAATCTCTAAATGAACTAACTCTTGAACCAACTACTGCATCAACTGAACCAATAATTGAACCAACCCAAATATTTGAACAAAATATTGAATCAAACCGTCCAGCTGGACCTGAGGCTGAACCAAGTTCTAGAAGAACCATGAAACCCAGACTCAGTCACCCTTCTGATCAAATTGTGGGTGATCCAACCTTAGGAGTTAGAACTAGGTCTTCCTATAGAAATCTTAGTCAGATCGCACTAAAATTCAAAAATTGAACCTAAGACTATAGAGAAAGCCTTACCTGATCCTGATTGGATCATAGCTATGCAAGAGGAGTTAGCCCAATTTGAAAGAAACCAAGTTTGGGAACTAGTCCCTAAACTTGAGGGCAAATCCATAATAGATTCTAAGTGGGTGTTTAGGAATAAACTAAATGGCCAAGGGGAAATAGTTAGAAATAGAGCTCACTTAGTAGCTAAAGGGTTCAGTCAAGTTGAAGGGTTAGATTATGATGAAACCTATGCCCCAGTAGCCAGACTTGAGTCTATTAGAATGTTGTTAGCATTTGCATCCCATAGAGGATTCAAACTCTACCAAATGGACATTATGTCAGCCTTTTTAAATGGGTTCATCAAAGAAGAACTCTATGTAGGACAACCCCTAGGCTTTAAGGACCTAGAAAAACCTGACTACATTTTCAAACTTAATGAGGCACTTTATGGATTAAAACAAGCACCTAGGGCATGGTATGAACGCCTATCAACTTACCTTATTTCTAAGGAATTTAACCAAGGACAAATTGATTCTACCTGTAACGCCCCGAAATTTCCCATATGAAATATTAGGAAATATATAAATTCATGAATATGAAATATGGTGAAATTCATGAAATAGTATCATGAAATATTATGAAATATTATGAATTCGTAAATATGAAATATTATGGAATTCATGAAATAGTATCATGAAATATTATGAAATATTATGAATTCATAAATATGAAGTATTATGGAATTCATGAAATAGTATCATGAAATATTATGAATTCATAAATATGAAATATTATGGAATTCATGAAATAGTATCATGAAATATTATGAATTCATAAATATGAAGTATTATGGAATTCATGAAATAGTATCATGAAATATTATGAAATATTATGAATTCATAAATATGAAATATTATGGAATTCATGAAATAGTATCATGAAATATTATGAAATATTATGAATTCATAAATATGAAATATTATGGAATTCATGAAATATTATCATGAAATATTATGAAATATATGAATTCATGGAATATAATTAATATTATGAGATTTCATGATGGGCTTGGCTTAATGGGCTTGGATTAGTGCAAAATGTGATAAAAAGGAAATATAGAAGGGTGGAAGCAGGGATTGAACCTTGAACCTCCTAGTTGCACTAGCCATGTCATAACCAATGCACCAAGCCATGCTTCTTGTGGAGAGAATAGGAACATGCTTGTTAAAGCGAGGAAAGTGAAGAGACATGTCTCTTCATGAGAAAAGTATAAATAAGGGAAAGGGAAGTTGGAATAACTTCCTCTTCTTCTTCCTCTTCACTTCTCCACCGAAACTCAAGCTTTCCCCTTCTCCATTTTCGAAAAAGAAAACCTAGGGTTTCAACCTTAGGGTTTGGAAAGAAGGAGATCTCACCCAAGGACCTTGCTCTCTCTACTAGGGCCAAGGGTTCTATAGAAGTACTAGGAAGGAGAACACTCACCTTCCTTCAACCAAGGGCATCTTAAGAAGTTAGAGAAGGAGAAAATCAAGCGAAAGGATGTAAGTATCCTCTCGCCTGCAGTGTAATGGTTTATGCATGTTTTCCTTGTGTTCTTGTTTTCGAAAATGGGAGTTCCTTCCTTATAAGACTTTCGGCCACCACCATGAAATAGGTTTTGGTTGCTTCTTGATGCATGAGGATATCCCTAGGAACTTAGGGTATGGATGTATGTTGTTTTCCAAATTTTTGAGAGGACACAAATTAGGGTTTGGTACCCTACATGTTTCGGCCAAGAGGGAATAAGCAAGGGCTTTTGGGTTGGTTGCTATCCTATTGTGTTCCCATGATTAGTATTGTAGATAAAGTATTTGTGTAAATGTTTGTTTAAAGATTGGATGTCAAAAACCTAGCCTACCCTACCCTACAAGTTTCGGCCAAGGCAATGAATTAGGGTCAAGGAGAGTTGAATTATCCTAGAAAATATTCATGCTTAGTGTATGGTGTGATATTGTATACAAGATGTTTGTATCATTGTTGTGTGAATGATTAATGCAAAAGTCCTAATATTTCCCTACTCTTGATGTTTCAGCCAACCCACTAGGACTAGGGTTTGTAAAGGTCAAACTACCCTATGATATATGTTTATGGTTGGGGATGATCATATGTATATGTATGTGGTGTTAAATGGAAGGGTTGATATGTAAACCTTAATTGTTAGCATGCTATGATATGTTTATGTATGAGGTGTTTGAATGAATGTATGTGTGAATATTTAGTTCAAATCCTAATTTTCCCTATACTTAAGTTTCGGCCAACCCTAGAAGGACTAAGGTTTAGGGTTGTATAATTATCTCATGATATGCTTTATGTTTAATAAGTTGCATGAATAATATGTGAAGGCTAAACTACCCTACGGGATATGATTATGTTTAGCAAAATAATATGTATATGCATGTATGAAATATGATGTATGTATGAACATGTATGGAATATGATATATGTATGAACAAGTATGAAATATGAGGTATGTATAAACATGTATGAAATATGATGCATGTATGAACAAGTATGAAATATGATGTATGTATGAACATGTGTGAAATATGATGTATGTGTGGACATGCATGAAATATGATGTATGTATGAGCATGCCTTATAGCCCATGGGGCACACTTATGAAATTGCATGTGATATGTTAAAATGCTTGAAGGGATACTCAAATAAGTATGGGATCAAGAGCACCCCTTATGTTGTGTGGTGTGTCCCTACGGGATCATGAGCACCCTTGAAGAGTGGTGTGTCCCATAAGAGTGAATATGGAGTATTCCTTAGCATATATGTAAAAGCATGATAAGTATTTTACTTTTTAAGTTGTGTACCCGACTCGTAAGGGGGTCGTTAAATAAATCCGGGGTGCATGTTAACGTGGCTCCGGTAGGACGGAAGGGTCCTGCTCTAATGACTTGGTGGCTCGCTACCCCAATTCATTAGGGAACGCGCAATAGTTCCGCGCGATAGTTGGTACACAACAGGGCCCAATATGATATGGATGTATTTTTAAGTAATACCATTATGGAAATGTTTTGAAAACATTCATTGAAAATATTTGTAATATGTGAAGAGTATGCTTAAGGTACTTGATATTGCATGTTAGAAACTTGGATGTTTAATATGCTTTGATGAACTCATGCTTATGATTTATTATGTGTACATGTTATGCTTTCGTATGGTTTTAGCGAGTAGGACAGGATCCTTACTAAGCATTTATGCTTACTAGTTTATATGTTATCTTATGTTGCAGATAAGGGTAAGGAACCCTTAAACTAAAGGAAGAGGCAGGAGGCTGAAGATGTGTGGGGTGGTGGCTCGGGAAGAAAAGACTTCTATATCTACATATGCTTATGTTATGCTCCTTGACAATAAGTGTTAGTGATTAGGATTGACATGGCATGATAGTGTTTACCTTGGAGGTCTCTTATACTTGATTATGTTATGAGTTACATTACTAGTGATATTATCATGTTGTAGAATGACTTTGATAGTTAAACAAGCATGCTTAGTCCTTAAGTCCTTGCATTGTTGTTTTAATGTCATGCTAGGAGATAGAAATAGAAAAAAAATATTACTATATGATTGAATGTACGTAACCCCGCCCGAGAGTAGATATAAGGGCGGGCGTTACACTACCCTTTTTGTCAAAACCTTAGAAAAAGACCTTTTCATTGCCCAAATCTATGTTGATGGCATAATTTTCGGATCCACCAACTCAAACTTTTTAAAAGAATTTGTAAAAATAATGGAAAATGAATTCGAAATGAGCTTAGTTGGTGAGCTCAATTTCTTCTTAGGACTACAAATTAAGCAAACTAGGGATGGGAATTATGTTCACCAATCCAAATATGCTAAGGAGTTAATAAATATATTTAAAATGGATAATTCCAAAAGCATAAGTACCCCTATGGCCATAAATGTAAAAATTGATAGTGACCCTAATGGTAAACCTGTAGATCTTAAGCTATACCGAAGTATGATTGGAAGTCTACTTTACCTTATAGCTAGCAGACCTGATATCCTATTCTTAGTAGGAATGTGAGCTAGATACCAAACCTGTGCTAAGGAATTGCAATTAGCAGCCCTAAAAAGAGCACTTAGATACATTAAGGGCACCCTAAATGTAGGGATTTGGTATCCTAGGACATCAACCTTCGACTTGTCAGGATACTCTGATTCTGAATATGTTGGATGCAAATTAGATCGAAAAAGCACAAGTGGAAGCTGCCATCTTTTAGGAAATAGTCTGGTCAGCTGGTGCAGTAGAAAGCAACACTGCGTAGTCCTATCGACAACTGAAGCAGAATATGTTGCTTTAGCAGAGTGTGTAGTACAACTCTTATGGATGATGCACACTCTTAAGGACTTCCAGCTTGACTACACCCAAACCCAAGTCTACAATGATAACATAAGTTCGATCAATTTAACTAAAAATCCAATCCAACACTCAAGAACAAAGCATATAGAGGTTAAACATCACTTTGTATGAGACCATTTAGCCAGGGGTGAAATAGTCCTTAAGCATGTGGACTCAAAGTTAAACTTAGCTGATAACTTTACCAAACCCTTACCTGAGTCTGAGTTTAGCTCACTAAGAAGACAGTTAAGATTATGCTTAGTAGAATATAACTGCTCTACATGTGCTTTTTTCAAAAAATTGTTTTATTTCTTATCTGTTATTTAGTATGGTTGAAAAATCATTTTTGTCTTGAAATTTATAATGATTTCCCGACATAGTTTTTTAAAAACATACCCCCTTCAAAACTAGGGTTTTTTCGCAAATGGACTTAGCTTAGGCCCTAACCCTAGAACTGCATGCACCTATAGATCTAGAAGTCAGCATCTCACAAGCACCTTAGGGTACTTTTGGTTGACAACCTAGACTGGGTTGAGATGCTTATGTCTATGCCTTGATTCAAGATTCTTTAAGTCAGTGCATCTGCAGTAATTAGGGCAATAAATACTAGATGTACAGTAATCACGTTAAGTGTCAAGCTTAGAAAATCTAACTTGATCAGATCACATAACTTGACTAACCCTAGCGAATGCTACTGTTTATGACAGTTAGTAAGTAGCTAACTGGGTTAGACAGGACCCGAAAGAGAAGATTTAAATTGACTTGGTCTAGCTTATGATTTTTAGAGTTGGTTCAATACAAAACATTACTTTCTTCACTCTATTTTTTTTTGCTATAAGAAATTTTTTTGATATATGGCAAAGGGGGAGAGAAAGGAAAAAAAGATGTAAAGTTTTTCAAATTTTATTTTTTTTTCAAAACTTTTAACTCTTTTTTTCAAAAAGTAAAGTAACGAAAATACTTAGACGTATTTGTTTTCAAATCTAAAGCATTTCAAAAATGAAAAGTTTCTAAGTGTTTAAACTTAAAATTATTTTGGAAAATTTTCTAAGTGTTTAAACTTAAAATCCTTTGGAAAATTTTCTAAGTGTTTAAACTTAAAATCCTTTGGAAAATTTTCTAAGTGTCTAAACTTAAAATCCTTTGGAAAATTTTCTAAGTGTTTAAACCTAAAATCCTTTTGAAAATTTTTTAATTGTTTAAACTTAAAATCCTTTGGAAAATTTTCTAATTGTTTAAAACTTAAAATCCTTTGGAAAATTTTCTAAGTGTTTAAACTTAAAATCCTTTTGAAAATTTTCTAAGTGTTTAAACTTAAAATCCTTTTGAAAATTTTCTAAGTGTTTAAACTTAAAAATCTTTTGGAAAATTTTCTAAGTGATTAAACTTGAAAATCTTTTTGGAAAATTTTCTGTAACGACCCGGAAAATTCTCTTAATATTTTCTTAAAATATTAAGCATGTTTAAATAATTTTCCAAGGGACCTAGAAATATTAAGGAGAACTTTGGCCTAGAAAATCCATGTTTTCTCATTTAAATTGAGAAAACTAAGTACCAATGAGCTTTAAATGGGCTCCGAAAATGGGTATTAATTAGGTAAAATTAATATAAATTAGGTAAAATTAATATAAATGTAAAAGAATTTTATTTAGGAATATTGGCATAATTATGGGTGATTTTAGAGGGATTTTCGGAATTTAGGAAATAAAAATAATAAAATAAATGAAATAAAAATAAAATAAAAATAAAGGTGCATGAGCCAAGGATTGAACCTTGGACCTCTTATACAACCATGTATGCACTAACCAACTCACCTAGCAAGGTATTGTTATGAGGGAATGAAGTGGATATTGGTTAAGGCATAGAAGAAGATGAAGAGTCATGGAGAGACTCTTCATTTGCCTCCTTAATGGGCTATTAAAGGGGGGTTTTGGGAGTTACCTCTTCTTCCCATCACTTGCATTTCGAAACCTCTCCCTTCCCTCATCCTAGCTGAATACCCAAGGAGGGGTTCTCCCTTGGAAAAGCTCCACAAGAGGTCTTATCTCCAAGATCTAAGAGTTTTCCCAAGGATACAAGGACAAGGAGGCAAGGATCCAAAGCTTTTACAATCTTCTTCTTCTTCCAAGGTTCGAAAAATCAAGAAACTCAAGGTAAGACTCCCTCACCTGTGGTATAATAGTTCCCTATGATTTTTATGATTTTTAGTATGATATATAGTGGTTGGTTATCGAATTGGATGTTGAAAGGAAAGAAAACCGAGACCCTCATGTTTAAGGGTTTCGGCCACCATGATTTACAGGTCTATAATTATGCTAAAAATCATGATAATGTTATTTAATGTTCCCTTATGATGTGTATAGGTTAAGTATAATTTTTGTGAATTTTTGGAGTACCCTAGGACACCCTAGGGTTTCGGCCAACATGAAAGAAACAAAACTAAGAACCCTCATGTTTAAGGGTTTCAGCCACCATAATTTACAGGTCTATAATTATTCTAAAAATCATGATAATGTTATTTAATGATCCCTTATGATGTGTATAGGTTAAGTATAATTTTTGGGAATTTTTGGAGTACCCTAGGACACCCTAGGGTTTCAGCCAACATGAAAGAAACAAAACTAAGAACCCTCATGTTTAAGGGTTTCGGACACCATGATTTACAGGTCTATAATTAATCTAAAAATCATTATAATGTTATTTAATGTTCCCTTATGATGTGTATAGGTTAAGTATAATTTTTGGGATTTTTTGGAGTAACCTAGGACACCCTAGGGTTTCGGCCAACATGAAAGAAACAAAACTAAGAACCCTAAGTTTAAGGGTTTTGGCCACCATGATTTACAGGTCTATAATTATAATAAAAATCATGATAATGTTATTTAATGTTCCCTTATGATGTGTATAGGTTAAGTATAATTTTTGTGAATTTTTGGAGTACCCTAGGACACCCTAGGGTTTCGGCCAACATGAAAGAAACAAAACCAAGAACCCTAAGTTTAAGGGTTTCAGCCACCATGATTTACAGGTCTATAATTATGCTAAAAATCATGATAATGTTATTTAATGTTTCCTTATGATGTGTAGAGGTTAATTATAATTTCTGAGAATTTTTGGATTACCCTAGAGACCCCATATGTTTCGGCCAACCTCAAGGGCCCAAGGGTTAGGGTTGAGCCTTTAACTTCAAGTATATGTTTATGTGTTTCCATGATAAGTATGATAAGTATATGTTCAGGATATGAATGATGCGATGATAAGAATGATAGGGTTATGATCACGATAAGAATGATGCTATGATATGTTAGGTTCATGATATGAATGATGTCATGTTAAGTATGTTATGTTTATGTTTAAGAATGAGGATGATGCCATGTTTAAGAATGAAAATGATGCCATGTTTAAGAATGAAAATGATGCCATGTTAAGAATGAAAATGATGCCATGTCTAAAAAAATGAAAGTGAAGAATGAAGTTAAGGTTCATGCCTTTAAGGCATAATGATGATGTTAAGTATGATGAATGAATGAATATGCTATGAATGATGATGAATGAAAGATGATGCTTATGTCTTTAAGGCATAAATATGCTAAGACGGCACCGTCGATGGTCGACGGTACGACGGTCGTGAGGACCGGTAAATGGGCCGGTAGACGGGCCGAGCCGTAACAAGTTATGCTATGTTAAAGATGCCATGAATGCCATATGAATGATGAAGCATGAAAAGTATTTTACTTTATGTATGGGCTTGTACAGGACCGAAGTATGGGTCCAAGGGATGGGCACCTTAAGAACGCCCCAGTTTTGGACTACCGTAGCTGTCCACGGTTCTGGCACTACCAGAGCTGTGCAATAGGGATGGGCACCTTAAGAACGCCTCGGTTCGGGGACTACCGACTATGCTGTCCTTACCCTAGTAGGTTGGGGCTCGCGACCTCGGACTTGCTAGGGATGCGCGCAATGATGTATGTATGTGGTACAAGCCGGGGACCCCAAATGATGTTATGATGATTATGTTTAAGCAATGAAAAGTATGTTTTAAAAGTTAAGCATCCTTATGTATATGCATTCCACTCATGCATCCATTCATGTTATGCATTATGCTATGTTGATAAGATTTTATGCTTACATTTCATGTTAAGAAGTATGCATGAGAATGAATGAATTATGCCATGCTTAGAATGTTCACTATGTTTACGATATGCCATGAATTATGCCATGCTTAGAATGTTCACTATGTTTATGATTTATGTCATGTATTATGCCATGCTTAGAATGTTCACTATGTTTACGATATGCCATGAATTATGCCATGCTTAGAATGTTCACTATGTTTATGATTTATGCCATGAATTATGCCATGCTTAGAATGTTCACTATGTTTACGATATGCCATGAATTATGTCATGCTTAGAATGTTCACTATGTTTATGATTCATTCCATGAATTATGCCATGCTTAGAATGGTCACTATGTTTACGATATGCCATGAATTATGCCATGCTTAGAATGTTCACTATGTTTATGAATTGTGCCATGAGAATGAATGAATTATGCCATGCTTAGAATGTCTATGATGTTTATGTTTATGCCATGTATCATGCCATGCTTAGAATGTTACTATGTTTATGTTCATGCCATGCTATGTATACGATAAGTGATGCAAGATGTTATGTTCTAAGTAGAGCACCAAGTATGTTAATGTTTTATGTGCTCATTATGAGATGATGAATGATGAATGGTTTTGTGAGTAGGAAAGAGTCTTACTAAGCCTGTGTGCTTATAGTCTTATTTCCTTATACCACAGATCATTCAAGGGGATAATGAAGGAAGCAGCAGGAGGGCAAGAACGCATGTGTGACGTAGTGACTTGGCCCAGGAACTATATGTTTACTTATGTGTTTGAATAATGACTTATGGAACCTTATGATATGATGTTATGTGAGACATGATAGGATGCTTAAGTTCAAAGTTAATATGCTAAGGTTCCCATGTCAATAAGTTAAGAATGGTAACAGGGCATGTATAAGTTAAGTTATTCCGCTGCCTTATGATGTCTACATGCCCTAAGCATGTTAACGTAACGCCGCTTAGGAAAAAAAAAGCGGGCGTTACATTTTCTAAGTATCTAACTTGAAAAATCGTTTGGAGTTTCTCTAAGAATAGTCAAGGATTCAGAAGTGTTTTCAAAAACCACCACTTATTTTTGAAAAACTCAGGGAGAGAATTTTTATTTTAGGGGGAGGAAACTAAATATCCTTTACATTGCTTGTTTCTTTAACTTAACTTTTTGAACCGAGTTGCCATAAATCAAAAAGGGGGAGATTGTTGGTGCAGGCAGCACCTATGTCAAACCTGTGTTTTGATAATAGCAATGGGTTCAGAAGTTAAGGTGGTGTTGTGATCTAACATGCTTACTGAGTGTGCAGGAAAAGTCCTAGGTACACTAGGCAAGAAGTCCTGGCAAAGGGCTGGGCAAAGAAGTCCTGGTCGAGGACTGGGCAAGAAGACCTGACCGGATGTTGGGCAAATAAGTCCTGGTCAAGGACTGGGCAAGAAGTCCTGGTAACGGGCTGGGCACCGAAGACCTGACCGGAAGTTTGGCAAGAAGACCTGACCGGATGGGCACAAAGACCTGGTCAGGTTGATTGGGCAAAAGTCCAACCGGAGGAGCCGGTTGGCAAAAGGTAAACTCTCCTGAGAGGAGTAGGTGAGGACGCGTTCCCTGTCGAGGGAACAGTAGGCGCCGATTCGACCTAGGGTTCCATTTGGGAGACCCGAAGTCAGAACCAAGACAGCTTAGGCTGTAAATAAAGGCTAATATGTTTTTCTTCTTTATTTTTGGAACTAACCTTGGTTGCAGGGATCGAAGGACTGGTTTTCTGCAGCTAGGAGCCTCAATGGAGTGATGCACCTTACTAGGCTTAGGCGCCCGGATGCATACGAGCGCCTGGATGGATATGGGCGCCCAAGTGCAAAGGCAAAACAGAAGCAAGCAAAGCAAACAGCCACGAAGCCTCTGGACCGAGTCAGCTCAGGTGTTCGTGAGGTCACGGGCGCCCCCATTAGCTCAGGCGCCCAAGTGGAGATGGATAAGCGCTGACCGAGCCTGCGGCTAAGAGATCACGCAGGGAAGGCCACGTGTTAGGCACCCCCATCGACACAGGCGCCCGTATGGGTGCTATAAAAGGGGGTTCACCCCCAAGGCTTCAACATTCATTGCTCTCAACGCTCCAGACACTTTCGCTCAAGCGCTGTGCTCCGACAAAGTTCGACTTCGAGATTCCAGCGCCGACGATGACCCTCTGCTCTGAAATTCGATCCACCTCGGGCGTCGATAAAACTTTAAATTACGAAAGTGTTGTTAATTCAATTTCCAATTCAATATCTGTACTATCATTCTGTAAAAGTTTTCACGAATATAGAATTACCCAAAGTAAATGATCAAGGACCGTGGGTCTTAGAGTAGGAGCCGACCGCAACTCCGAACCAAGTAAAACCGACTTGGGTTCGCGTGTGTTCTGTTATTTTCCGCTGCGTATCTTCTCTAGTATTCTAAAAATTTTATAACGATATTCACCCCCCCCCTCTATCGTTTTCTCCGATCCAACAGAAGGTACATAGTATAAATCTTTGAAAGTATAGCAAATAGCTAAAAAAAAATAATTGCACCAAAAAAGTTACACTTTGAAAAGTACTGAGCAATTTGGAAAAATATTTTGCATTTGTAGGAAAATATTTTGAAGTTAGAACATTCTCGCAATTAGAAAACTATTGCCTTAGAAAGACATTCATTTAGAAAATTTTTTAAATGATTGCACTCATAAAAAGATTTTCACTTAACGAATAGTGCATTTATTAGAATACTCTCAGAATTATTTGAAAGATATTTTACACTTAACACATTTTCCTTTTGAAAAAGATTTGAAAAATTGTCCTTTGAAACAACATATCTGCACTTTTGAAAAGTATTAAAAAATTTAGTACTTTGTAAACATTAGTATCTTGAAAACTACAAGTACCTTCGAAAGATATTATGCAATTTTGAAAAAAAATATACAAGTACTTACGAAATATATGCATTTCTGTAACATACAAGTATTTTTGAAAAATATTATGAATTAAAAACAATATAAGTACTTTAAAAAAGATATTATGAACTTTTTGAAATAAAATAAGTATTTTGAAAAATATTGTCCTTAGTATTTTGAGAAATATTGTGCAAAAAATTGGTACTTTGAAAAGATTATTTTGCACTTTGAAAGAATTATTTTGCACTTTGAAAATATTATTTTGCATTTGAAAAATATAGGTACTTTGAAAGAATTATTTTGCACTTTGAAAAATATAGGTACTTTTGAAAAATATTATGCAATTTGAAAAATATAGGTACTTTTAAAAAATATTATGTAATTTTTGAAAAATATAAGTACTTTGAAAACACTAGTACTTTACTTGACTTGGTTGTTTTTCCAGTCTGACACAATCCTAAAACCTCTTAACTACAAGGATATTTTTCTAAATGTCCTGGAAAATCTCCAAACTCAGGTAGATATTATTTCAAAAAGTATTTCAAAAAAGATTTTATAAGCCACAAAAAAACATTTTGAAAAACAAACTAATAGTATTTTGAAAGACAAATTACTTATGTTTTCAACAGGAATTTGAAAATATCGTGCATGAAAACATTATTTTGAAATGTTCAATAACTCTTTTATTTGACCTCCCCCTAAACTTGATCAGTCCTAAGAAGCTTGTTGACCACAAGTACTCTTCCTCTGAGTCTTTAGGGTTTGGTTCAGATCAAAAGAATTATTTAATAATTTCAAAAATAATTGCCAAAAAAAATTAAAAAAATACTTGTAAGATAGTTTTCTTTTGACTTAACTCCCTCTAAATTTGACACATCCTAGGAGTCCTTGTAGATCATGAAGAAGATTTCCTCTGTGTCTTTGGGGTTTATCAAGATCAAAAGGGAAATAAACACAAATTTCGACAAATATTTTGAAATGTTAGTGATATAATACTATTTTTTTTGGAATACTTTTGAAAGCCTTATTTTGAGATGATAAATTTTAAAACATAAGGTTTAAAAAGAAAACAAAAACAACTCCCCCTGTTTCCAACACCGTATGACTCTATCTAAGTGTCTTAAGGACTCTAGTGTTGACCTAAAGGCTTGTGTCTAATTGTGTTGGTCAAACACTTTCTCGAAAAGATATAATTTTCAAAATGTATAGTATATGTAAGCACTCAAACAAGCATGAAATCCATAAAAATATTATTATATTAAAGCACTATTTTGAAAATAGATTTTTAGAAAAATATTCTAAGAATTTTGAAAAATAATTTTGAAAAATATTTTTCAATTTATTAGTCCTTAACATCTCACCCATTTTAGATGTCTCAATACAAGCAAGCATGGTTGCCTTATGGGTGTATTGTGAGATGCTTGAATAATTTTTCTTAATTTATTGTTAAATCTAAGATTTAATCAAAACTTGTGTTAGATTTAAATTTATCAAATAGTAAATTGAATTTGAGTTTCGATAATTGGCTTCCAGGTCTTGGCGAGGCACAGAGGTCTTCTTTGGCCGTAGCCTTATTGGAGCAACAACCCTTTCCTCGACAAAGCCTTTTATCGAAAAATCATTTTCAAACTACTTCTTGAAAAATTTTGGTCGAACTAGCTTAGGTCTTAGATCGATAGCTTGGGCTAGTTCCACCAGACTAAACAGACCAAGTAGGGTACACCTTACCTTACTTGACCTTATTAGAAGGGCTTCCCTAACGTACTATCATCTCACCTTCACCTAATACTAGGTTGTTCAAGTTTCAACTAGTCTTTTTCTTATAACCGTTCTAAATCATGCATAAAATTAAATATAAATGACATGACATATATTTAAAAAAAATAGCAGATGCATGGCATGACACTTATGCATGAGTCAAACAATTCAAATCATTTTACTTAATTTTCTAATAATGTATCAAATTCCCGATTTGATACATACCGTGTGAACCCACGAATATGTCAACCCACTTTGACATATTTGATTTTATTAAATTGATTGTTGCAGTTTGGGTAAGGTTTTATTTAATTCAAGTTTAAGTAATTAAAATTTAATTGGATTTAAGTTAATTGTAATCAAATTAATTAAGAAATAATTGAAGTAAGAGTTAATTGAAGTTAAATTCATTAAGAATGAATTAAAGTTAAAGTTGAATTAATTAAGAATTAATTTGAGTCATAGTTGAATTAATTAAGAATTAATTGGAGTTAAAGTTGAATTAATTAACAATTAACTGGAGTTAAATTAATTAAGAATTAATTGAAGTTAAAGTTGAATTAATTAAGAATGAATTTGAGTTAAAGTTGAATTCATTAAGAATTAATTGGAGTTATAGTTGAATTAATAATTAAGAATTAATTGAAGTTAAAGTTTAATTAATTAAGAATTAATTGGAGTTAAAGTTGAATTAATAATTAAGAATTAATTGAAGTTAAAGTTGAATTAATTAAGAATGAATTTGAGTTAAAGTTGAATTAATTAAGAATTAATTGGAGTTAAATACTTATGATTAAATTAACTAAGACTTAATTAAGATGAAGTTGCTTAAGGATTAATTAAAATTAAATAAATTAAGGATTAATTAAAATTAAGAATTAATTTAATTAGGATAATTAATTGAATTTAATGTTAAATAATGGATTAAATTAAGGTTAAAAATTAATTAAAATTTAGTTAAAGTTTTTAAAATTTAACTTGATTTAGGTTTCAAAATTTTTGGGTTAATTAAATGTTGTGGGTTTAGTTTCATCATATTAATGATTTCAAAAATTTCTGACTCGTCTACTATTTCTTCTTTATCTAATCTTTCAAGTTTTTCTAAAATTCTGATTTGTTTGACTTTTTGTAAATTTTATTCACTATAGACTTGATTGTAGAAAATTCAATTTCCTCCTCATCCTCATCATCATGATTATATCCTTCTACATCTTTATAGTAGGTGGAGTAATTTGGACTACTAGTTAATGTATTAGGATTATCCAAGAAAATAATTAAATTATTATCTAAAAGAATTTCATCTCCACTATTCTCATAAATATCCTCATTATCCTCAAAAATATCATTCATTTCCTCAGAAGTATTTTCAGAAAAATCATCCTTATCTTTAGAGATATTTCTTACATTTTCAGGATTAATCTCAGAATGTTTAGAATCAACTTCAGAATTATCATTAACCCTTTCAGAATTAATTTTAGAAATATCAGCAAAATTATCGAATTTAATTTTAGAATTATCAGTAAAATTATCAGATTTAATTTTAGAATTAATTTTATCAGAATTAATTTTAAAAATTATTGGATTAACATTAAGGATTAAACAGTTAATTTATTATATTTTAACATTATCTATATTTTGTAATTGATCATGCAAAATATTGATTTGATTATTTACAAAGTTTAATTTTTCATAAACATTATCTAAGTTATCTACAAAGGATAGTGCAGGAATTTGAAAATTTTTCGGAACATAAATTTTGCGTACCTTTGCCGGACACTTATTTTTGTAGTGTCCGTACTTGTCGCATTTAAAGCATTTAATGTAGCTTTTGTCCTGACGAACTTCGGGTGCTGGTACTTCCTTTGTCATCGGTGATGTAGACCGAGTCATACGAGTAGGACACTGATTT
Organism: Boesenbergia rotunda; assembly: GCA_024364735.1. Lineage (NCBI taxonomy): Eukaryota > Viridiplantae > Streptophyta > Magnoliopsida > Zingiberales > Zingiberaceae > Boesenbergia > Boesenbergia rotunda. Next base: position 424,880 of record JAGFNQ010000663.1, read on the forward strand.
TTATAGTGTCCTCTCTCCCTGCACTTAATGTTGGATCGGAGAAATCGAGAGAGAGGGGGGGTGAATATCGATATCAAATTTTTTGGAAAGCTAGAGAATATACGCAGTGGAAAATAATAGAACAAATGCAAACACAGGTTGGTTTTACTTGGTTCGGAGTCACGGTCGGCTCCTACTCTAAGGCCCACGGTCCTTAACCGTTTACTTTGGGAAATTCTATATTCGAAAAAACTTTTAAAACTGACAGTATAGATATAGAATTGGAAATTGAATTAACAACACTTTCATAATTTAAATTTACCGACGCCCGAGGTGGATCAAATTTTGGAGCAGAGGGTCATCGTCAGCGCTGGAATCTCAAAGTCGGAGGTTGTCGGAGCGTCGCGCTTGAACGAAAGTGCTTGGAGCATTGTGAATGATGTTCTTCAAAGCCTTGGGGGTGAACCCCCTTTTAAAGCACCCATGGGGGCGCCTGTGTCGATGGGGGCGCATACACGTGGCCTTCCCTGAGCGATCTCTTATCCGCAGGCTCGGTTAGCACTTATCCATCTTCACTGGGGCGCCTGAGCTAATGGGGGTGCCCGTATGGTCTCGGGCGCCTGAGCTGATTACGTCCAGAGGCTTCGTGGAAGTTTTGCTTCGCTTGCTTTGGTTTAGCCTTCAACTGGGGCACCCGTATCCATACGGGCGCCTAACCCCAGTGGGGTGCCTCACTCCTTTGACGCGCCTGAGCTGCAGAAACACATTCTTCATTCCCTGCAACCAAGGTTAGTTCCAAAACACAAGAAGCAAATATGTTAGCTATTATTTACAGCCTAAGCTGTCTTCATTTTGACTTTGGGTCTCCTAAATGGAACCCTAGGATGAACCGACGCTTACTATTCCCTCGCACGGGGAACGCGTCCTCACCTACTCCTCTCAGGTGAGTTTACCTTTTTGCCAACCTGCTCCTCCGGTTGGACTTTTGCCCAATCCACCTGACCAGGTCTTCATGCCCAGTCTACAACCAAGACTTCTTGCCCAACTTCCGGTCAGGTCTTCGGTGCCCAGCCCTTTGCCAAGACTCTTGCCCAGTCCTCGACCAGGACTTTTTTGCCAACTTCCGGTCAGGTCTTCGGTGCCCATCCCTTTGCCAGGATTTCTTGCCCAGTCCTCGACCAGGAATTCTTTGCCCAACTTCCGGTAGGTCTTCTTGCCCAGTCCTTGACTAGGACTTCTTGCCCAGCCCTTTGCCAGGACTTCTTGCCTAGTGTACCTAGCACTTTTCCTGCACAATTAGTAAGCTTGTTAGATCACAATAACACCTTAACTTCTGAACACTTTGCCATTATCAAAACCCAGGTTTGACTTAGGTGCTTCCTGCACCAACAATCTCCCCCTTTTTGATTTATGGCAACATAGTTAAAAATTTAATTAAAAAAAGAGTAACAAGCAACGAATTAAAAAATATTTAGTTTCCTCCCCCTGAAATGAAAATTCTCCCCCTGAGTTTTTCAAAAATAAGTGGGTTTTTGTTAATCTTCTAAATGCTTTTAAATTCAGAAAGTTTTTGCACACTTGAGAAAAATCCTCACATTATACTTAGAAAAATTTTCAAAAAAACTTTTTCCTTACTTAGAAAAATTTTCCAAAAGGTTTTCAAGTTTTTCCACACTTAGAAAAAATTTCCAAAAAGAATTTTTAGGTTTTCCACACTTAGAAAATTTTCCAAAATTTTTTTTTCAACGTTATAATTAGAAAACTTTCATTTTTGAAATGTTGTTCACTTAGAAAATTTCCAAAATTTTTTTTTAACATTATACTTAGAAAACTTTCATTTTTGAAATGCTTAGATTTGAAAACATTTTTAATCATTTATTTACTTTACTTTTTGAAACGGAGATAAAATTTTTGAAAAATTAAATTTAGAAAAAACTTCTTTTCTCTCCTTTCCTTTCTCTCCCCCTTTGCCATATATCAAAAAAATGATTATAGCAAAAAAAATTAGAGCAAAAAAAAAATTTGAGTTCTGTATTGAACCAACTCTAATAAGCATAAACTGGACCAAACCCAATTAAACCGTTCTTGTTCGGGTCCTGTCTAACCCAGTTAGCTACTTACTAATTGTCAGAAATAGTAGCTTTCACTAGGGTTAGTCAAGTTAAGTGATCTGTGTTAGATGTGTATACTGAAAGACATGCTTCTTTTATATATATGAACATCTTTATTTTGAAAAGAGAATCACAACTACACTAGGTGCCTGTTTATATTAGTACTTGCATGAAGTCCAATTACTTTGCATTGTAGATAACATGGTGTGTGGTGTCACACGGAAGATCATGTTATCAGTTCCTTGCTTAGTATAAATGGAGGCTCACAACCGAGATGGAATTGGACAACCCATCAGAATGGTTGTAGTGTAATTAGGTGTGGTTGGTCTTGACCATAGGATTACACTAGTGTGCTTTGAGTACATTGAGCAGGACCAAAACACGAGGCTATCTAATTTGTACTGACTAGATAATTGGATAGGACCTCAGACTTTATTATGGAGTACGATCCCTTAATCACGATATAATAACGGGCATATATTATTAACTATTATTTCTTTAATTTACCAATGGGCGAGATCTATTCTGTTAGATCGATAGGCCCGGTAAGTTGGGAGATAATATTAATAATATGATGTGCCGTTGATTATTGACGGAATCCGTGTCCTGGTGAGTCGGGTTGATGATGCCCCCTTGATGAGCTCGAAAGGTTCATCATGCTAAACCCTGCAGGTGGATTTGATCCGGCATGATGATAAGGTCGAGTGGTACTAATCAAGGATCCAGAAGTTAATTAATTTAAATTGTCAGTAATTTAATTAATTAACGGGCATTCGAAATCTTAAACACGGGGGGATGGACGACTTGTAATAAGTGGAGCCCATATGTAAATATGGGGGTTGGTGAGGTAAGTCAATGAGGGCCCTTTAGTGGAATGGATCCTCATTAATGGACCGGGTCCATTAGCAGGCCAAGATCCAACTCCTCCTCATGGTCCCTATCGTAGCCCTATAAATACCCCATGGTGGCATGGAACCAAGTTGATGATTAATCCAATAGACCACAAGAAACTCTAGCCTCAACTCTTCTCTCCTCTCTCTCTCTCCCTCGTTTCCATATGCGCAGTTTAATTGCTCAAGGAGTGAGCAATTAATTAGTTTAATTGCTCAGCCTCCAATTCATGCGAATTAATTCATACGAATTAATTCATGCATGCATCCTTAAGAAGAGAATTAATCCTTGTGAATTAATTCATGCATGCAGCCTTGGAGAATTAATTCATGCGAATTAAGTGTGTTTCTTCTCAAATGCATGCAACATGCAATTCCATTGAATTGCTACTCATGCAATTACGTTGAACATTGAATTGTTTCTTCTCCCATGTGTTGCAACGCATGCAATTAAATGCGCGTGATTAATTGCATGCATGAAATTAAAATCGCTCACTCCGATTAATTACATTTGCATGCAATTAAATTCCTCACAGCAATCTCTTATAAATTGCCTCGAGTGAGTGAGAAGTTTTTGAACTTCGGTGGAGAAAAAGTATACGCAACTTTTACTTGGAGAAGAAGGTTGCTTGCGTAACCTGTGGAGGTGAGGTGTGAGCAACAGGAAGGTTGTTCACGCAACCTGCCTTCCTGTGTAGAAGGCGAGAGCCTTCTTCGTGAGCAGGAACCTTCCGTGTGGAGGAGAAGACACGGCTCGGGCGCTGGTGGTGGAGAAAAGAGGAGTTATAGGATTTGTGTTTGGATTACCTTTTTCTTGGAGTGGCCGGCAGCATCCCTTTGGTTAGGGATTGGTTGGCGCAAGGAGAAGCAATCAACTTGGTGACCACAGATCTTGGTAGATCGTCGCCCACACGACGTCCAAGAGGGGAGGGTCATACGATAGAAGATCGTAAGGTAAAGGAAGGTATATTCTTCCCTGGCTCCTTATGTTCTTATTTTGTGCCTTACTTATTTGCCTCGTCATTTCATGTTTGTTATTTAATTATTTTGATTGCGTATCATAGTCAATAATTATTTAACTGGACCCCGACCATAAACACAAAAGCCGGCGATCAACTCGTCGCCTTTTCCGCGGTCGAACGGTCGAGCAAATTGTAAGACCAATTTTGGTAATTGGCTAAGTTGCAATTTGAATCGTTCGATACGACACGAGTCGGTCGATGGTAAACGACACTCTATTCAGATTAAATTTTTTAATCCGTAGGCATAGAGAGGTCTCACGGATCGACCAGGTATCCGCTTAGGAAACCCACCAAGCAATACCCAACAATCTGATCAAGTTAGATTTTCTAAGCTTGACACTTAACCTGATTGCTGTTCATTTGGTATTTATTGTCCCAATTACTATAGATGCACTGACTTAAAGCATCTTGAATCAAGGCATAGACCTAAGCATCTCATCCCAGTCTAGGTTATCAATCAAAAGTACCCTAAGGTGCTTGTGAGATGTTGGCTTCTAGATCTATAGGTGCATGTAGTTCTAGGGTTAGGGCCTAAGCTAAGTCCATTTGTGAAAAAATCTTAGTTTTAAAAGGGGTAAGTTTTTGTGAATAACTAAGTCAGAAAATCATTTTAAATTTTAAGACAAAAAAATGATTTTTCACAAATCATTAATTAACAGATAATAAATAAAACCAATTTTTAAAAAATATGTAGAACAGTCCTATTCTACTAAGCATAACCCTAACTGCCTTCTTAGTGAGCTAAACTTAGACTTAGGTAAGGTTTGGTAAAGATATTAGCTAAGTTTGATTTTGAGTCTGTTAGTGATATAAGAGAAGTGTCCGAAGGCAATCGCCTTATGATTGTAATCATTTATTCTAAAAAATGAATATTCACTATTTGAGTATAAATGTTTGTGTATTTGATTGAGATCTTAAACTAATTTACTGAATGTCCACAATACAATTCACAGCATGAGAGAATTTGTGATGAATTCACAACTAGTGATTATCTCTACATGTGCAATTGTGAAGTATTGAAATTATCCCTAGTCGATGAATTGATAAATACGGACACTATCAATTTTGTTGAGAATAGCATGGGTTATTCTCTAATTAGCTGATTCTCACTGGCTGGTGACATTGAGATGTCCGGAGATAAACATGAATGCTAGTTAAGGGAACTAGTTCATTGGAGTGACTGGCTGTAAAACATCATATGGTAGTCTACATATAGATATGTCAGTGAAGTTCTTACTGCAGCTTAAGTCCGATGTTCCTTTGACTTGCGGTGTTCAAGTCATCTTGGTCATGGACACTTATACTTTGACATCTTAAGCAAGCGTCTCCAAGGAGGTGTGGACCCAGGATGATTGGGTATAAGCCGAAGTACCCGAAGATGTTTGAACAGCCTACAAAGGATTCACCACTCCTTGCAAGGAGATGTATACCCGAGGCCTATCGTCGGATTGTTACTCGAAGCCTCTGGCCAGAGCATGACATGTTCAGAGTATGAATCTCTTAAATACATGAGAGTAATTAGAATCCCTAGGACGAGAAAACGTTACTTGGGCTAGGTGTGACGTAGTCAGCCTAGTGGGGACTGACACACATAGACCATGTCCTGAACCAAGTGGGTATAAGATGGTGAAGGGAATGGGGCACGATTCATTATAGCTGCTGAAGGGTTTCAGAATTGTTTCTGAGGTCAACCGTTGATCTTTCGATTAATTGGGGATCATGATGAACTACTAGGTGCCACTCATGATCGTTCTATAATTAATTGATTAATTATAGACGGCTAACATAAATCGAAAGTCTATTTAGTCATACGCACTACGAGTAATACGAGGGATTTAAAACGAGTTGAAAATTAGATTTTCCAATTAAGAGAGATTAAGTTTCGTTGAGCCAAACGATAAGTAGAATCTGAATTTTTCAGAGACACATTGTGTAACACCCAATAATTTTCATGAATAATTAGGAATTTTTTTGTATTTTCTGGCAATTTTTTGAAATAAAAATAAAAAGAAAAAGAAAAGGGTCGGGCGGAGGTTTGATCTCGCAACCACAGGGCAAGCCAGTCCTTAAGCAGGCTCGGCTAGCCAGAAGGTTGGGGGTATCAAGCACAAAAAAGAATGAAGCGAATTAATGTTATATGTAAGTAAGTCCTTTTCATAAAGAGATGTTTCAACTTCCACTTAAGTTGCGTTAAATCCCCTTTAGGGATTGGAGTCGGCGGAAAATAGGGGCAAAGGAGGCTGCGAAAACAGGGAGAAAACAAGGGTTTTCTTCCTCCTTCTTCTTCCTCTTGAGTAGAGAACCTAGGGTTTCTTCCCTAGGGCCAAGGAGTGAGGATTGTTGCAAAGGAAGAGAAAAGGAGTACTACGCTAGGATCTATCGGATACTTAGTGAGTTTTCTTCAAGAAAAGAGTAAGTAGATCACTCACATGCAATAGAAGTAGTTTCGTTATGTAGTTTCTCGTTGTAGAACCTTGATTTTGTGATCTAAGTGCATGCTCTAAAACTATTTTAGTAGTGTGTTTTAAGTTTCTCCAGAAATCATGTTTCTTATCATAGAACTTGAATTTGAGTAGGTTTTGTATGTGTGATCTAAGCATGATAAGACCAAGTTCTTGAAAAGTCCCAAAAATGAGTTTTGGGGATAAGGGCACGCAAAGTGTTCGATGAAAGTTCATAGTGAGAAGGATAAGAGTTTTGTAGTGCAAAAACTTATGCAAAAAGAAAGATAGCTTGATAAGTATAAGCATTATGAGTAAGAAAGTATTTTACTTTTGTAAAGTGACATGTACCGGGCAAATGAGAGGCCCACAGAAAGTTAGAAAGAAGTTCTAGTAGGGTGTGGTGGCTAGCTACCCCGAAACCTATTAGGGATGCGCGCATTGGTACATTGATACCAGGTACAATGTCAAGGCCTAGAAAGTTGATTATTATTTTGAAGTATATGAGTATATGTAAGTGTTTCAATTTTTTTAAGTGCATGTTTTGTTACGTATGTTAACATGGTTATGTTACAATTTATAGTATGGAAATGAATATGTATCAAGTCTCAAAAGAAATCATAAGCATGTTAGGTTTGCAAGTGTTTTGATCCAAGTAAATGTTTTCAAGCATGTTTGAGAATGATAAGTGTATGAAAGTTCTCATGTGCAAATAGTTTCAAGTGCATGTATTTCGAAACAAGCATCCTTTGAAAAGAGCATGTTTACCATTGATCGCATGATTTTGTGAGTTAGGATTTACTTACTAAGCAAACCACTTATTAGTTGCATTTCCTTCTATTGCAGATAAAGGTAAAGAAAAAGCATAAACTAAGGAGGCGAACAGGACTTGCATTGATGTTCAGTGGCGGCGGCCGTGGGAGAGATTCTTGGGTTAAGTCTTATAGAAACTGGTGGTTAGTGTTTTGGAGTGGTAGAACGTAATGATCTTGGTTAAACTTTGCATAGAGACAAAGTTAAGTACAAACTCTAGTATAGATTTCATATGTTTTGATGCTTTATTAAATTTTGCAAAGATCCTAATTGCAAGTAAATGGATTTGTTTTGGGTTGCTAAGATGTTTATAAAACTAGTATAGATTATAGATTTGGAGTTATTTATCTATATGCTTTGGAAGTGTATGAATTATGGACCCTTGACAGGAGTTCCCAGGTCTGAAACTGTAGTTTTCAGGCATGCCAGTCGACTGGTGCAGATACCAATCGACTGCCATATCGAACAGAAACCTTCTGTTCGATGCACCAGTTGACTGCCTTGAAGCCAGTCGACTGGTGCCGCGAACAGAACCTTCTGTTCGATGCACTAGTCGACTGCCAAGAGGCCAGTCGACTGGTGCCGCGCACAGAAAGCTTTTGTGGCTGACACCAGTCGACTGGCCTTCTAGCAGTCAACTGGTGCCATTGGAAAAAAAAATCTGAGCAAGTTAAGGGAAGTCAAGTAGTTATAACCTAAGGCTAAGGATAAGGTAAAGTCAAGGTTAAGTAAAAGTGACGTCCGCCTCGTATGGAAGAGAAGTCGGGTCGTCACAGAGTGGTATCAGAGCAAGTTCCCACCCTTCGCCACACTGACATCAAGCATCAATCCTGCCGCCTGCCAAGTAAGAAGTTCATATGTTGTAGTTTTGTATGCTTTTCATTATTGACTGCTAGTATCTGTAAGTGCCTGATGATAAGGAAGTATGTTAGTATTATTATATGCTAATATGTGCATGGAGATAATGAAGTAAGTTAGTAAGAGATAATGAGCTTTTATTTTCTTTACACTATAGAGTAAGAGAATAGCAAGAGGACGTCCCAGAATTGTCCGAAATGAGGAGCATGCTCCTAGAGAACAGGAGTCAACGGAGTTAGTACCACCATCAGACCTTCAAGGGGTGGTGGCCCAGCTTCAGAGACAACTTGCTGAACAACAGCAAGTCATTGCCACCTTGATAGCTAATCAGCAGGCCACCCCTGCTACCCCTCCAGTGGCGCAAGTAGTGGCACCAGTAGCGACAGAGGTTCCCCCAGTACCTCTGGCAAGAGGAGTAAGACAAGAGGCATATCTGATCCAATGGCAGAGACTGAAGCCCGAGAATTTTTCTGGCACAAGTGAACCATGGGATGCTCAGGCATGGTTCAAAACGGTGGAAAGTATAATGGAGCTACTGGACTGGCCTGAGGTGGAAAAGATAAAGTGCACATCTTCTGCCTTACTGGAGATGCCAGGATGTGGTGGGAAAGAGTGAAGGCTAAGAGAAATGTGAGTCAGATGACCTGGGCCGACTTCGAAGCAGAGTTCTTGGAGGAGTACTTTCATATGAAGGTAACGAACAAACACTACGATGAATTCATGGAGTTCCATCAAGGAGAATTGTTTGTAGATGAAGCCGTGAAGAAGTTTAATCGACTAGCTCGCTTGTGCCCGGAGTTAGTTAGCACTGAAAAGGAAAGGGTCAGGTTAATGCTCAAGATGCTGAGGCCTCAGATAGCTCTGAATGTGGCCGGCGGTGGTAATAGACCGCAGACTTCTGAAGAACTAGTAAGTAGTGCTTTGATCACTGAACACTACTTTAATGGTATAAAGGCCACACGTGTGCAACAACAACAGGCATCAGCCCAGAAGTCCCAAGGAAATCCTCAAAACCAACAAAATTGGAAAGGAAATTCAGGCAAGAGGAAGCAGTGGGACCAGAAGTCTTCTGAGGGTAATAAAGGGGGCTCGTCAAGCAATCAGCTCAAGTATTCCCCTTGCCCAAAATGTGGGAAGATGCATCCCGGAGTATGTCGTCAGGGCATGAGCGGATGCCATATTTGCGGAGCAGAAGGACATATGATGAAGACTTGCCCTAACCGATCGAGTATTGGCGGATGTTATATCTGTGGAGTAGTAGGGCACCTGGCCAAGGCTTGTCCTAAAGCAAAGCCGCCTTCACCACAGCTCCTTCAGTACGGGGGTGGATCAGCCCAGTTGCACCAGATGCAGCTAGCAATGGAGGGACCCTATTTCAGTCAAGTGAGAATGGAAGCCCCACCAGCCACGACCAATGCCAAGATTTTCGCCATCACCAAGGAAGAGGCGGCGAATTCTCCTACTATGGTCACAGGTCGAATACTCATCTCATCCCAATATGCTGTTGTGTTATTCGATACTGGGGCAACCCATTCCTTTGTATCCATGTTTTTCTCTAAGAAGCTAGGGATCCCACCAGAATGATTGAGTCAGGAGTTCTTAACAACTTTACCGTCGGGAGAAGTAATGGACTCTACTGAGAGGCTGAGGGCAGTACCAATCTGGATTTCCAACCGAGAGCTCTACAGTGACTTGGTAGTCCTTGAGATGAAGGATTACGATGTCATTTTAGGAATGGACTTCTTGAGCAAGTACAATGCTTCTATAGACTGCCGCAAGAGAAAAGTCAAGTTCACACCAGAAGCAGAACCTCCATTCGAGTTTATTGGAGACCCAAAGAGAAAGACAAAAAGGTTCTTATCTACCTTACAAGCTCAGAGAATGTTAGAGAAGGGGTGTTCTGGTTTTCTAGCTCATATAGTAGATGCAAGTCAAAGAGAAGGATTAAAGAAAGAGGAAGTGAGGGTAGTCTGTGACTATCCGGAGGTGTTTCCTGAAGAGTTACCAGGACTCCCTCCTAATCGAGAAATTGAATTTGAAATTGAGTTGGTTCCAGGAACCAACCCAATTCAAAGGCACCTTATCGCATGGCACCAGCAGAACTGAAAGAGCTGCAAGAACAGTTACAAGAGCTGCTCGACAAGGGTTTCATCCGCCCTAGTCATTCACCTTGGGGAGCTCCTGTGTTGTTCGTCAAGAAGAAAGATGGATCCATGCGAATGTGCATAGATTATCGAGCCTTGAATAAGGTAACCATCAAGAACAGATATCCCTTGCCAAGGATAGATGATTTATTCGATCAATTGAAGGGAGCCACGGTGTTCTCCAAAATAGATCTGCGATCAGGTTACCATCAACTCAAAGTGAAGGAGAGTGATGTGCCAAGGACTGCTTTCAGTACAAGATATGGGCACTACGAGTTTGTGGTCATGCCCTTTGGAGTGACAAACGCCCCTGCGACGTTTATGGATCTAATGAATCGAGTGTTCAAAGATTTTCTTGACAAGTTCGTCATTGTCTTCATCGATGATATCCTAGCGTATTCAAAGACTCAGGAAGAACATGGTGAACACCTAAAGATAGTGTTGCAGACCTTACATCAGAGGGAGTTGTACGCCAAATTCTCAAAGTGTGAGTTTTGGCTTGACCAGGTGGCCTTTCTAGGCCACATCATTTCCAAAGAAGGCATTATGGTAGCCCCAGCCAAGATTGAAGCAGTTAGTAACTAGAGTCGACCAACGAATGCTAGTGAGATCAGAAGTTTTCTGGGTTTAGCAGGGTACTACAGAAGGTTTGTAGGAGACTTTTCAAAGATAGCTTCTCCACTTACAGCCCTTACCAGAAAGAATAAGAAGTATGAGTGGACTGAAGACTGTGAGCAGAGTTTCCTTGAGTTGAAGAAGAGACTGACAAGCGCTCCTATTCTTACAGTACCCGAAAGTGATAAGAGCTTTGATATATACAGTGATGCATCAAAGCTAGGACTTGGAGTCGTACTTATGCAAGAAGGCAAAGTCATAGCTTATGCTTCCAGGCAACTCAAGGATTATGAAAAGAATTACCCCACTCATGATCTAGAGTTGGCAGTTGTAGTCTTCGCTATAAAAATATGGAGACATTATCTGTATGGAGTGTCGTGCAAGATTTATACAGATCACCAGAGTCTGAAATATTTCTTCACTCAGAAAGACCTCAATATGAGACAGCGAAGGTGGTTTGAGTTAGTGAAGGATTATGACTGTGAGATCCTTTACCACCCTGGTAAGGCAAATAAAGTAGCAGATGCACTAAGTAGAAAGACTTGTGCCACTTTGATGTCCTTGTCATCATTATCACCACCATTACAGAAGGAAATAGTAGATTATGGAGTTGAGATCATTTATGGGCAGTTAGCTCAATTGACACTAGAGTCAACCTTGCTTGAAGATATATAGAAAGAGCAAGCTGAGGATTCTGATATCCAAAGGACCAAGCAAGAGATACGAGAAGGAGAAAGTAAAGAGTTTCGAGTATCTGACAGTGGGATACTCTATTATGGTGACCGTTTATGTGTCCCCAATAGTGAAGAGCTGAGAAAGAAGATTCTTGAAGAAGCCCATAGAACTCCCTACTCAATGCACCCTGGTTCCACTAAGATATACCAGGACTTGAAAAGAAGATTTTGGTGGTTCGGAATGAAAAGAGACATAGCTAAGTATGTCAGCACCTGCCTGACATGTCAGAGAGTTAAAGCAGAACACCAGAGACCAGGAGGTGTCCTACAACCCATTCAGATTCCAGAGTGGAAATGGGAAGACATAGCCATGGATTTCATAGTTGGTCTACCAAAGACAACTAATGGCTATGACGCTATTTGGGTAATAGTAGACAGATTGACCAAGTCTGCCCACTTCTTGGCAATCAAAGTGTCTTATTCGATTGAAAGATTAGCCCAGCTATATGTACAGGAAGTGATCCGACTACACGGAGTCCCGAAGACCATTATTTCTGATAGAGATGGTCGTTTCACTTCACACTTTTGGGAGTGCGTACAGACAGCGCTAGGCACCAAACTGAAGTTTAGCACAGCTTTCCATCCCCAGACTGATGGACAGACAGAGAGAGTGAATCAAATTCTAGAAGATATGCTCAGAGCTTGTGCATTAGATTTCAAAGGCAGTTGGTGCAAATATTTATGTTTAGCTGAGTTTGCCTACAACAACAGCTACCAAGCTACTATTGGTATGACACCCTATGAAGCTCTTTATGGTAGGAAGTGTAGATCTCCCCTCTGTTGGTATGAAGGTAGTGAGAAGAAAGAAATGGGGTCTCAGACTGACCTTATAGATGATACCACAGAAGCTATAAAGAGCATCCGCCAGAGAATAGAAGCTGCTCAGAGTAGGCAGAAGAGTTATGCCGATGTACGCCGTAGACCGTTAGAGTTTGAAGTTGGGGATACAATTTTCCTCAAGGTAGCTCCTATGAAGGGTGTAATGAGATTCGGCAAGAAAGGCAAGCTAAGTCCTCGATACATAGGACCCTACCTAGTGACGAAAAGAGTTGGCAAAGTAGCTTATGAGTTGGAGCTACCTCCAGAGATGTCAGCAATACACAATGTGTTCCATGTCTCAATGCTAAAGAAGCATATACCAGATGCCAACCAAGTGATTGAGCCACAGATGGTACAAGTTCAAGAGGATCTCAGTTATGAAAGTCGACCTATTCAGATAATAGATCGAGCAGATAGGAAGCTGAGGAACAAAGTGGTACCACTAGTAAAAGTCTTATGGCTGAATCAGAAGTATGAAGAGGCAACCGGGGAATCAGAGGATAGCATGAGGCAAAGGTATCCAGAGCTGTTCTAAGTTCGAGGATGAACTTTTTATAAGGTAGGGAGGATTGTAACACCCAATAATTTTCATGAATTATTAGGAATTTTTCTGAATTTTCTAGCAATTTTTCGAAATAAAAATAAAAAGAAAAGGAAAAAGGGTCGGGCGGAGGTTTGATCTCGCGACCACGGGGCAAGCCAGTCCTTAAGCAGCTCGGCTAGCCAGAAGGTTGGGGGTATCAAGCACAAAAAAGGATAACGAATTATGTTATAGGTAAGTAAGTCCTTTTCATGAAGAGATGTTTCAACTTCCGCTTAAGTTGCGTTAAATCCCCTTTAGGGATTGGAGTCGGCGGAAAACAGGGGCAAGGAGGCTGCGAAAACAGGGAGAAAACAAGGGTTTTCTTCCCCTTCTTCTTCCTCTTGAGTAGAGAACCTAGGGTTTCTTCCCTAGGGCCAAGGAGTGAAGTTTTGCAAGGAAGAGAAAAGGAGTCCTACGCTAGGATCTATCATACTTAGTGAGTTTTCTTCAAGAAAGGAGTAAGTAGATCACTCACCTGCAATAGAAGTAGTTTCGTTATGTAGTTTCTCATTGTAGAACCTTGATTTTGTGATCTAAGTGCATGCTCTAAAACTATTTTAATAGTGTGTTTTAAGTTTCTCCAGAAAACATGTTTCTTATCATAGAACTCGAATTTGAGTAGGTTTTGTATGTGTGATCTAAGCATGATAAGACCAAGTTCTTGAAAAGTCCCAAAAATGAGTTTTGGGGATAAGGGCACGCAAAGTGTTCGATGAAAGTTCAAAGTGAGAAGGATAAGAGTTTTGTAGTGAAAAACTTATGCAAAAAGAAAGATAGCTTGATAAGTATAAGCATTATGAGTAAGAAAGTATTTTACTTTTGTAAAGTGACATGTACCGGGCAAATGAGAGGCCCACAGAAAGTTAGAAAGAAGCTCTAGTAGGGTGCGGTGGGTAGCTACCCGAAAACCTATTAGGGATGCGCGCATTGATACATTGATACCATGTACAATGTCAAGACCTAGAAAGTTGATTATTATTTTGAAGTATATGAGTATATGTAAGTGTTTCAATTTTCTTAAGTGCATGTTTTGTTACGTATGTTAACATGGTTATGTTACAAGCATGTTAAAGAGCAAGAGCAAAGAAGTTAGTGTTTTAAAGTATGGAAATGTATATGTATCAAGTCTCAAAAGAAATCATAAGCATGTTAAGTTTGCAAGTGTTTTGATGCAAGTAAATGTTTTCAAGCATGTTTGAGCATGATAAGTGTATGAAAGTTCCCATGTGCAAATAGTTTCAAGTGCATGTATTTTGAAACAAGCATCCTTTGAAAAGAGCATGTTTACCATTGATCGCATGGTTTTGTGAGTTAGGATTTACTTACTAAGCAAACCGCTTATTAGTTGCATTTTCTTCTATTGCAGATAAAGGTAAAGAAAAAGCATAAGCTAAGGAGGCGAACAGGACTTGCATTGATGTTCAGTGGCGGCGGCCGTGGGAGAGATTCTTAGGTTAAGTCTTATAGAAACTGGTGGTTAGTGTTTTGGAGTGGTAGAACATAATGATCTTGGTTAAACTTTGCATAGAGACAAAGTTAAGTACAAACTCTAGTATAGATTTTATATGTTTTGATGCTTTATTAAATTTCGTAAAGATCTTAATTGTAAGTAAATGGATTTGTTTTGGGTTGCTAAAATGTTTATAAAACTAGTATAGAGTATAGATTTGGAGTATTTATCTATATTCTTTGGAAGTGTATGAATTATGGACCCTTGAAAGGAGTTCCCAGGTCTGAAACTGCAGTTTTCAGGCGTGCCAGTCTACTGGTGCAGATACCAGTCGACTGCCATATCAAACAGAACCCTTCTATTCGATGCACCAGTCGACTGCCCTGAAGCCAGTCGACTGGTGCCGCGAATAGAACCTTCTGTTCGATGCACCAGTCGACTGCCAAGAGGCCAGTCGACTGGTGCCGTGCACAGAAAGCTTCTGTGGCTGACACCAGTCGACTGGCCTTCTAGCAGTCGACTGGTGCCATTGGAAAAAAAAATCTGAGCAAGTTAAGGGAAGTCAAGTAGTTGTAACCTAAGACTAAGGATAAGGTAAAGTCAAGGTTAAGTAAAAGTGGCGTCCGCCTCGTAAGGAAGAGAAGTCGGGTCGTTATACATCGGAAGTGTAAAATGGCTAAAGTCTTTAGAAGACTTAATAGATGAATTAAATAAGTTTAATTCATTGGGGCATGACTTGGATGGGCCGGCCACAGAGGGCCTCCATCCTCTTTGCTTGGCCGGCCACAACAAAGGGAGAGAACCAAGTTTTTGTTCAATTTATAAAATAAACCAAGTGTGTTTTGTTTTATAAAATTATGGATGATATAAATTTTTATATAATAAACCAAGGTTTGGTTTATTTTTCATGGAAATTAAAATGAACCATGGTTTGGTTTATTTTATAAAATCAATCATGGATTGATTTACCATTATAAGGAAATTTATTCCATAGGAGAGAAGAGACCTGATTGATTTTTTATCATGAATTAAAATATGATTTTAACCATGATATAAAATCAAAATTGGCATGATGGAATAAGTTATTCGATATTTGAGAGGCTTGATGGTTGAGAGGCCACTATATAAGGACCCAAGGCAAAGCATGGGTGATAAGCATAGAGATGAAGGCATAGGCTCTCTCCCTCTCTTTCTCTCCTTCTCTTCTCCCCTTCTTGCCGTGCACTAACCAGCCCCAAGAAGGAGCACCAACCGGCCATCCTTTTGTGGTTAGTCTTCCGACTTCTCTCTTGGTTTTCTTGTCGCGTTCTCGGAGAATCTAGTAGTTCTCGAGAACACGAAACTCGTGGCTTTGCGAAGTCATCCCGAAGATACTCGGCGTGGACGCGAATAGAGGTGGAGCTTCCAAGGGACGCTTACTGTTGGATCTCGTCCCTTCCTTCGAGTTACCGAGGTAATACGTAAATTAGTTTATGTTTCTGTAAAATTTCAAATATATGATCATGTCTACACAAGATAAATTGCATGCTTAGATGTGTGGTTAAATGATTTAGAGAAATTATTTATGCTAAACCTTCCGCTGCACGTAATTAATTTTGAAATTACGAACCCGCATTCATGTCAACATGCACTCGGTCCCAACAGTGATATCAGAGCCGAGGTTTGTGTTCGACATAATCATATAATTATTTTGCGGAAAGCTTTCTCATGATCTCAATTTTGAAAAATTTTCAATTATGGAAACTTTCCAATTATGGTAAATTTTCGATTTAGGATTTTCAAAGTTTGAAAATCCTCATGAAATTTCGCAAACTTTTGGAATATCTCTGTTTCTGAAATTTTATGATAATTGTGAAAACTTTCCATTTTTGGAAACTTTCCAATTTTAGAAATTTCTTATTTTGGAAATTTTTAATTTTGGAATAACGTAAGTTTTCTTTGTACCAAAAACTTACAATTATTCTGAAAACCTTTTATTTTTGGAAACTTTCCATTTATGGAAAGCTCGCAATTTTGTGCACTTTCTTTCAAGAAAGTCTAGACAAATTATGGGAATATTAATTGACATTTAAATTTATAATTAGAAATTAAATTATTTACAAAATTCTTTATTTTGGATTGAGCCTCGGTGAGCCGTCCAATTTAAAGTTAGTTGTTAAAATTAAATTTCCTAAATTAAATTTAAACTGTCAAATGCTTATTTTGGATTGAGCCTCGGGGAGCCGTCCAAATTAAGTTATTGATATAATTTTCCATAAATAAAATATGTGATCAAATCTTGGAAATTTTTGAGGTGATTCTCAAACGATAATTTCCTTATTTGATTTATGAGGTGATGCTCTTACATATTATTGTCTCCAAAATTAATTAGGAAAATTGTTTCCTATAGAGTATATTTCCTTAAATAAGATTTTCATGAAAATAATATGTGGTTGAATTAAGGGAATCTGTCTCTTAATTTAATAAGATTTGATTTAGAGAAATCAAAGTCTTAAACATATTATTTCCGAAATTGATTATGATAATTCAGGAAATTATTTCCCAAAACAATTCCTTGAATAAAGTATGAAATTAGAATTAGGAAATCCGGTTCCTAATTCAATTAATGAGACTTGATAAATTAAGTCACATACATACTTTATTAAGGAAATCGTTAGAACATGACATAATTATATGTCATGAATGTGCATAAAAGAAAAGGATGAGACCCAAAACCCCTTACAAAATATTAAGGCCAACACCTTCCATTAATATGGTTAGAACCGGAGTTTTGTTTCTCGTTTGGGTTGATGGACACATGGAATTAGTTTATGATTAATATAGTTGGAGTCAGAGGTCAATCCTTAGTTTTGGTTGTTGGACACATCCAAGCCTGACTAAACGGTTGAATGAGCTCCAACCATATTAAAACTATTTCTTGATTAATGGGTCAGCCTTAAGCTTGGAGCATCGATTTGTTGTGCCATAGCCAAGGTCGATGTAAAGAGAGGTGCAGTTGGGTGCTATGTTATTATGTTGCATACTTGTTAATGAGTTAACAACCCAATGATTTATGCAAACATTCAATTAGTTGATAGCATAATGTGATAGTTACATATGTATAATATATAATTGGTATGATTACTTACCTTCATAGCTAAGAATAACTTGATAGACTAGCCATGGTTGTTCTTACCTATGGTTGGATATCAACCTATTTGGAGATGTTCCTATGATCTCTCGAGTTGATAAAAAGGGTTATTCAATTCGAAAAATAAATAAGATTTAATTAATGTATATTGATGTATTCTTTATCATTCTCATCACATAACCTCAATTTGTATTTCTAGGATAATCACCTGATCATGTCTTCTCTGAATTTGCGTTCCATTTTGGACACCAATAAGCTGACTGGGCCAAACTTCATGGACTAGCTTCGAAACCTGAGGATAGTCTTCAAGGCAGAAAAGCTTGCTTATGTCCTTGAAGAATAACTTTCTAACCATCCTCCTGAAGATGCAACTCCAGACCAGTTAGTGGCCTATCAGAAACATGTAGCCGATTCTGAACTTACGAGTTGCATAATGCTTGCCGCTATGGTACCTGAGCTACAAAAGCAGCATGAGCATATGGATGCTCATACCATCGTCTTCCATCTTCATGAGCTGTTTGACGAGCAGGCGAGATCCGAAAGGTTTGAGGTCTCCAGACTCCTCTTCACCTCTAAGATGCAGGAAGGCACTTCTGTTTCACAGTTTGTGTTGAAGATGTTGGGGTACATTGAGCGACTAGGCACACTCGGATTTGCAATGGATCACGAACTAAGTATTGACTTAATTCTGCATTGATTGCCCAAGAG
>JAGFNQ010000663.1:447578-472821 GCA_024364735.1 Boesenbergia rotunda
ATTAGGAACACATCCTTAGTTCTTCTTAAGTACTTAAGGATTGTCTTAACAGCCGCCCAATGATCCATTCCTGGATCCGACTGGTATCTGCTTGTGACGCTCAAAGCATACGATACATCGGGCCTAGTACATAACATAGCATACATGATAGATCCTATCGCGGATGCATAGGGAATCTTATTCATGCAAATCCTCTCGTCTTCTGTGCGCGGACACATAGACTTTGAAACGTTGATCCCATGCCTGATGGGAAGGTAACCTTTCTTGGATTCCGACATGCTAAGCCTTTTTAGCACTCGGTCTATATATGTAGACTGCGAAAGACCAAGCAACCGTTTTGATCTATCTCTATAAATTCTAATCCCAAGGATATAGGTTGCTTCTCCTAGGTCTTTCATGGAGAAAGTTTTGGACAACCAAATTTTAACTGTCTGTAAAATTGATATATCGTTTCCTATAAGTAAGATGTCGTCGACATATAATACTAGGAATACGACTGCACTCCCACTAACCTTCTTGTACACACAAGGTTCGTCAGGATTTTGTGAGAAATCAAACTCTTTGATTGTCTCATCAAAACGGATGTTCCAGCTCCTAGATGCTTGCTTCAGTCCATATATGGATCGTCGAAGCTTGCATACTTTGGTTTTATCAACCGATGTGAAACCTTCAGGTTGTATCATGTATACATCCTCAAGCAGGTTTCCGTTAAGGAAAGCTGTTTTCACATCCATTTGCCATATCTCATAATCATAATGAGCTGCTATGACTAGGAGCATCCGAATGGATTTAAGCATAGCTACTGGCGAATAGGTTTCGTCATAATCAATTCCTTGCTTCTGACGATATCCTTTTGCCACTAATCTATCCTTAAAGGTAACAACATTACCTTCCATGTCAGTTTTCTTCTTGAAAACCCACTTGCACCCTATGGGCTTAATCCCTTCAGGTGGGTTAACCAAGTCCCATACTTGGTTTTCGTACATGGAATCCATTTCCGACTTCATGGCCTCAAGTCATTTGTCCCTTTCTGAACTTTTCAGAACGTCATCATAACTGATAGGTTCGTCATCGCTTATGAGTAACACGTCGTTCGATTCACTTACGAGAAATCCGTATCTCTCTGGAATATTGCGTGTCCTATCAGATCTACGAAGAGGTGGTGTAGTTTTAGGTTCAACTGATAGCTCATCATTATGAGGTATTGGTTGTGGGTCTAGACTAGGTGTCTCTGTAATGTCTATTGGAGTTTCTTGAACTTCATCAAGTTTAATGCCACTCCCTCTGTTTTCTTGAAAAAGAAATTCTTTTTCCAGAAATACAGCATGCCTTGAAACAAACACCTTTTGTTCCAATGGATGATAGAATTGGTAACCCTTCGTTTCCTTAGGGTATCCAATGAATAGACATTTATCAGACTTAGCATCCAATTTGTCTGATATAGTCCGCTTCACATAAGCAGGACAACCCCATATCTTAAGGTGAGTTAAGTGAGGTTTCTTACTATTCCAAATCTCATATGGAGTAGTAGAGACTACCTTGGTCGGGACTCTGTTTAACAAGTAAACAGCTGTCTTAAGTGCATAACCCCAAAAGGATTTTGGAAGAGTTGCATGATTCATCATAGACCTAACCATGTCCATCAAGGTTCGATTGCGCCTCTCAGATACACCATTATGCTGTGGTGTATACGGCGGAGTCCATTGGGACAATATCCCATTGTCCCTAAGATAATCTTGAAACTCTTGACTCAAGTATTCACCACCCCGATCGGATCGAAGTATCTTAATACTTTTGCCAAGCTGTTTTTCTACTTCATTTCTGAACTCTTTGAATTTCTCAAAGGCTTCAGATTTGTATTTCATCAAGAACACGTACCCGAATCGTGAGTGATCATCGATAAAGGTGATGAAGTAGCTATAGTCTCCTTGTGCAAGAGTTGACATTGGTCCACATACATCAGTATGTATTAGACCAAGCAATTCTCCCACTGGATTACCTTTTCCGGAAAAGGGTAATTTGGTCATCTTGCCTTTTAAGCATGATTCGCATGTATCAAATGAACCGGGTTCAAATGATTCCAGAATTCCACATCGGTGTAATTCGGTCATGCGTTTCTTACTTACATGGCCAAGACGGCAATGCCAAGTGTAGGAGTCTATTCGATTATCTATTCGAGCACGTTTGTTGCTAACTTCGATATTGAAAACGTCACTGGATAAATCTAACGTGTAGATACCATTGCACAAAGTTCCATTCCCATAAAGAACGCCATTTAAAGTTATGTAACAACAATTGTTACTAAAAGTTAAATGATAACCCTTTTCATTCAAACATGAAATAGATACAATGTTCTTTATTAACGAAGGAACAAAATAACAATTATCCAATTCTAAGACACGTCCAGTCGGGAGCATTAGCAAATATGTTCCGATGGCAACAGCAGCAATCTTTGCTCCATTTCCAACTCGCAGATTTGCTTCTCCTTTGACGAGTCTTCTTCTATTCCTTAGCCCCTGTACGTCATTACATATATGTGAGCTACACCCAGTATCAAGTACCCAGGTATTTGAGGAAATAGAGTGACATTCAATAACGAAGATACCTGAAGAGGATGGGGCATCGGATGCCTTATTCTTTATGGACTCAAGATAAATCTTGCAGTTTCTTTGCCAGTGACCCTCCTTGCCACAATGATGGCAAGTTCCTTTTGGTTTCTTTTCAGTCTTTTTGTCCTTTTTCTTCTTTCCTTTATTCTGTTCTTTGGCCTTCCTCTTAGAACCTTTCTTCGAGGAACCAACTAACAGTACCGTCTTTTGATCCTGCTTCACAGAAGGCTCTACAGTCTTCAGCAGGTTGAGCAACTTAGGAAACTGGTCTGGAGTTGCATTTTCAGGAGGACGGTTGGGAAGTTGATCTTCAAGGACATAAGCAAGCTTCTCTGCCTTGAGGACTATCCTCAGGTTTCGAAGCCAGTCCATGAAGTTTGGCCCAGTCAGTTTATTGGTGTCCAAAATGGAACGCAAGTTTAGGGAAGACATGATCGAGTGATTATCCTAGAAATACAAATTGAGATTATGTGAGAAGAATGATTAAAGAATGTATCATCATACATAAATTAAATCATATTTATTTTACGAATTGAGTCACCCTTATTATCAATTCGGGAGATCGTATGAACATCTCCAAATAGGTTGATATTCAACCATAGATAAGAACAACCATGACTGTGGCCATCAAGTTTTTCTTAGCTATGAAGGTAGGTAATTACACCGATTACACATCACATATATGTAACTATCACTTTATGCTATCAACTAATTGAATGTTTGCATAAATCATTGGGTTGTTAACTCATTAACAAGTATGCAACTTTATACATAGCACCCAACTGCACCTCTCTTTGCATCGACCTTGGCTGTGGCACAACAAATCGATGCTCCAAGCTTAAGGCTGGTCCATTAATCAAGAAATAGTTTTAATATGGTTGGAGCTCATTCAACCGCTTAGTCAGGCTTGGATGTGTCCAACAACCAAAACTAATGATTGACCTCTGACTCCAACTATATTATTCATAAACTAATTCCATGGTTTGAACATGTTGAGGTTCAAGTCGGGCATGGATGTGTCCATCAACCCAAACGAGAAACAAAACTCCGATTCTAACCATATTAATGGAAGGTGTTGGCCTTAATATTTTGTAAGGGGTTTTGGGTCTCATCCTTTCTTTTCTATGCACATTCATGATATAGAATTATGTCATGACTAACGATTTCCTTAATTAAGTATGTATGTGACTTAAGTTATCAAGTCTCATTAATTGAATTAGGAACCGGATTTCCTAATTCCAATTTCATGCTTAATTAAAGGAATTGTTTTGGGAAACAATTTCCTAAATTGTCATAATTAATTTCGGAAATAATATGTTCAAGACTTTGATTTCTCTAAATCAAATCTTATTAAATTAAGAGACAAATCCCTTAATTCAACTACATATTATTTTCATGAAAATCTCATTTAAGAAAACTCTATAGGAAACCATTTTCGTAATTAATTTTGGAGACAACAATATGTAAGAGCATCACCTCTTCAAACATATTTTATTCATGGATTTAATTAATTACAACAAATTGTTTTCTAAGGGTGGCTCCCCGAGGCTCAGATATCCAAAGAAAAGTAATGTGTTGTAAATCCAATTGGACGGCTCCCCGAGGCTCAATCCAAATCAAACATGACAATTTCAATTAAAAATTGGGAAATTAAATTACAACAACTAACTTTAAATTGGACGGCTCCCCGAGGCTCAATCCAAAATAAAGAATTTTGTTGTCAATTTAAAAACCAATTCAAATTTGATTGTCAATTAACTGTCCATGAATTTGTCTAGACTTTCTTAAAAGAAAGTGCCCAAAATTGCGAGATTTCAAAATTAGGTTTTCAGAATAATTGTAAGTTTCTGGTACAAAGGAAACTTACATATTTCCAAAATTAGAAAATTTCTAAAATAGAAAAATTTCCAAAATTGGAAAGTTTCCAAAGATGGTAAGTTTTCACAATTACTATAAAATTTCAGAAATTAGAAAATTTCAAACGTTTGCGAAATTTCATGAGGATTTCCAAACTTCGAAATTCCTAAATCTAAAATTTATCATAATTGGAAAGTTTCCATGATTGAAAATTTTTCCGAAATTGAGATCATGACAAAGTTTTCCACAAAACAATTATATGATTAAGTCGAACACTAACCGGCACTGATACCACTGTTGGGACCGGGTGCATGTTGACAAGGATACGAGTTCATAAAATTTTAAATTTTTACGTGCAACGGAAGAATTTGTATAAAATAATTTCCTAAATTATTTTAACTTCGTATCTAGCATGCAACCTAATGGTGTGTTGACATAATCATTAATAAAACTTTGCGGAAAAGTAAACTAATTTACTTTATACCTTTCGTAACTCGAAGAAAGGGACGAGATCCAACCGTAGCGTCCCTTGGAAGCTCCGCCTCTATTCGCGTCCACGCCGAGTTCTCTTCGGGATGACTTCGCAAAGTCACGGGTTTTGTGCCGACGAGAACTACTAGATTCTCTAAAGGCACAATAAAGAAGAACAAGAGAATAAATAGGAAACTAACCACCAAAGAAACGGAATCGAATTCCGAAAGGGAAGGAGATGTGATCCGCTTCTTCTTCTTCTTGGTTGGCTTCTCCTTCTTCTTGATAGCTCACGGCAACCAAGGTTGGGAGGAGGTGCGCCGGCCCTAGCACTCAAGAGGGGCCGCCGGCCCTAGATGACTCAAGGTGGGCGCCGGCCCTAGGTGGGGAGAAGGGAAGGAGAAGAGAATAAAGAGAGAGAGAGAGGGAGCTCTATATCAATACTCGATTATTGATTAGGAATAAAGGCTTCCCTTTGGTTCCTTATATAGTTGCTTCTCCCTTGCCAAGTCTCCTCTTAACGGAATTAACGGAATTAGTTATAAGAATTTTATCTTATAAAATTTCTTATGACTTATTCCGTTATGCCTAGTTTTATTATAACCAACTTTATAATAAAACTAATTAGTTATCATAAGAAATTTATCCTATAAATTCTCTTATGAATTATTCCGTTTAAACCAAGTTTTATTATAACCAATTTTATAATAAAACTAATTAGATATCATAAGAAATTTATCCTATAAATTCTCTTATGAATTTTATTATAACTAACTTTATAATAAAACTAATTAATCTCTCCTTTTATTATAGAATAAATTTTATAAGAAATTTATAAACTTTCTTATCATGGATAAATCAATTCATAATTGATTTTATAAAATTAAAATAAACCATTCCATGGATCATTTTAATTTCCATAAAAAGAATAAATTTCTATAAATTTATTTATATAAATTGCTTTACACAAATTTATATATCCATAATTTATAAAACAAATCGCACTAGATTTATTTTATTAATTAAACCAATTAAATTGGTTTCTTCCCTTTAATGTGGCCGGCCACAACAAAGAGGTTTGGCACCCTCTTTGGCCGGCCAAACCAACCCGAACCGATCGCGAATTAAACTCATTTAATTCACCCAATAAGCCTTCAAAAGACTCAGCCATTTTTAGCTTCCATTGCGCCTCTGATTAACTCAGATTCGACTTATTTCTCTTGATTGGAAAATCCAATTTTCAACTCGTTTTAAATCCCTCGGATTACTCATAGTGCGTGTGACTAAATAGGCTTTCGATTTATGTTGGCCGTCTATAATCAACTAATTATAGAACGATCATGAGTGGCACCTAGTAGTACATCATGATCCCCAATTAATCGAAAGATCAACGGTTTGACCTCAGAAGAAATTATTCTGAAACCCTTCAGCAGCTCTAATGATTCGTGCCCCATTCCCTTCACCACCTTATACCCACTTGGTTCAGGACACGGTCTATTTGTGTCAGTCCCCACTAGGCTGACTACGTCACACCTAGCCCAAGTAGTATCTTTCTCGTCCTTTGGATTTCTAATTACTCTCATGTATTTTAGAGACTTGCACTCTAAATATGATATACTCTGGCTAGAGGTTTTGAGTAACAATCCGACGATAGGCCTGGGTATACATCTCCTCGCAAGGAGTGGTGAATCCTTTGTAGGCTGTTCAAACATCTTCGGGCACTTCGGCTTATACCCAATCATCCTGGGTCCACACCTCTTTGGAGATGCTTGCTTAAGATGTTAAAGTATAGGTCTCCATGACCAAGATGACTTGAACACCGTAAGTCAAAGGAACATCGCACTTAAGCTGCAGTAAGAACTTCATTGACATTTCTATATATAGATTCCATATGAAGTCTTACAGCTAGTCACTCCAATGAACTAGTTCCCTTAACTAGCATCCATGTTTATCTCCGGACATCCCAATGTCACCAGCCAGTGAGAATCAGCTGATTAGAGAATAACTCATGCTAGTCTCAACAGAATTGATAGTGTCCGTATTTATCAATTCATCGACTAGGGATATTTTCAATGCTTCACATTTGCACATTTAGAGATAATCACTAGTTGTGATCCCATCACAAATTCTCTTATGCTGTGAGTTGTATTGCGGACATTCAGTAGATGAGTTTAAGATCCCAATCAAATACACAAGCATGTATACTCAAATAGTGAATTATCATTTATTAAAATAAATGTATTACAATCATAAGGCGATTGCCTTAGGATACTTCACTCATATCACTAACAGGTGTAACGTAGTCAGCCTAGTGGGGACTGACACACATAGACCATGTCCTGAACCAAGTGGGTATAAGATGGTGAAGGGAATGGGGCACGATTCATTATAGCTGCTGAAGGGTTTCAGAATAGTTTCTGAGGTCAACCGTTGATCTTTCGATTAATTGGGGATCATAATGTACTACTAGGTGTCACTCATGATCGTTTTATAATTGGTTAATTATAGACGGCCAACATAAATCGAAAGTCTATTTAGTCACACGCACTACGAGTAATCCGAGGGATTTAAAACGAGTTGAAAATTGAATTTTCCAATCAAGAGAGATTAGGTTTGGTTGAGCCAAACGATAAGTCGAATCTGAATTTTTCAAAGGCGCATCGGAAGCGTAAAATGGCTAAGTCTTTTGAAGACTTAATAGATGAATTAAATAAGTTTAATTCATTGGGGCGTGGCTTGGATGAGCCGGCCAAAGAGGGTCTCCATCCTCTTTTCTTGGCCGGCCACAACAAAGGGAGAGAACTAAGTTTTTGGTTCAATTTATAAAATAAACCAAGTGTGGTTTGTTTTATAAAATTATGGATGATATAAATTTTTATATAATAAACCAAGGTTTGGTTTATTTTTCATGAAAATTAAAATGAACAATGGATTGGTTTATTTTATTTTATAAAATCAATCATGGATTGATTTACCATGATAAGAAAATTTATTCCATAAGAAAAAAGATACTTAGTTGATTTTTATCATGAATTAAAATATGATAAAACTTGGCATGATGGAATAAGTCATAGAAAATTTATTCCATAAGAAAAAACAGACATGGCGGTTGAGAGACCACTATATAAAGGACCCAAGGTAAGGCTTGGAAAATAATCGAAGTATTCTTGCCTAGGCTCTCTCCCTCTCCTCCCTTCTTCCTCTTGGTCGGTGACAGGCCCAAACTATGTGTCACGAATGTGGGCCTCAAATTTAAATGTATATGAATGCTGGAAACCCTTTTTACAATCAAAAGTATGAAAATGTAATATAGGGGCCACAGGTCGTATTTTTCTCGGGGACTAGTTGATATAATTTGATTCACACTTGGTTTATGTGTCGTTTATGTTTTGGGTTTCAGAGAAATAAATTTGGTTTTGGATTTAGTAATGAGAAATGAAAACACAATGCAAAGAGAGTAAACTTAGCTAAAGAAACTAACCAATGTAATGGCAGCCAATGAATTCAACTAATAAGAGACCTAATCTGATATGAAAACTAACAAATTTCAATTGATACTAATGCAAAGAATTATTTCAGAAATGGCAACTCTAAATAAACCCAATGCAAATCGGTTCAGAACAAAACTGATACAAAAACTTAGTGCCAATGCTTCACTTGATGCAAAGTGCTAGAATTGATTAACTTGAGACAAAAATGGGAGAAGCTAATGTGTTCAAAACAAAACTGAAACTGTCGCAGAAGTTATAGCTGGTTAATTCAGCTTTGAAACCTAAACTATCACTGAATTTATTTGCAAGAATGAATGAAGAAATTGAAACCCGAGACTGATCACAGCTATAACAGATTTAATTCAGAAATGGAATGCTGATATGCAGAGACCATATGCAGAATTTCAGCAATAAATGGGACGAAAAACCAAACAAGACAAATGAAAACAAGTGCTCAAAGCTAATTGCAAAAGTGATAAACTGAAAATTTCAGAAACAGAGCTTACCAATTCAGAAACATCCAAATGAAGGACTAAATTCGAAAGTGCAGAAATGAATGAAACATGCAGCAACAATTCAGGAACAGGATGCTGTTATGCAGTGAATTAAATTCAGAATCAAACCAAGCTCTTTGAGACCAAATGCTCCAATCTAATATCTAGCTAAAATTCAGAATAGCTAGTGTTAACTTGCTTCAAACTTCAGGAATAAAACTAACCATGCAGAGCTTGAATGCAGAAAAGCAAAGATGAAACTAACTATTGCAGAAACGAACTAAATTGCCGGAATAAAAACTGAATGCATCAATTAAGACAAGTTGCAGAAATGGAATTCGAGTGCTTTGTAAATAAAGCAAGCTACAAAGTAAATGCAGAATGCAAGCTTAAGCTAACTTGATACAAAACTGGTACGCAAGGAAAAGAAAAAAAAACATAAGACTGATACGCAACAACTACTTGGCACGCAACAGGGACTCAATTTCAGAAATGAATTGAAACGAAATAAACTGATCTAATTACAAGAGTTCATTACACAAACAATCTTACTAATAGGAACACTGAATTAGAACTCTAATTGAAGCAAAAACTGTTCAGAAACGAAATACTACCGACATTTCCTCAGAAATTCAGAAACTAACGACAGAAATGAAATCTACATCTAATAAATGAAATTAAGCTAAGCCTCAATCCGATTCCTTGCTGTCACTCAAGGATGAGCTCGAATCGAGGTGGTCACGCCTTCAAAACGAAGAAATTGCTGAAGAAACGAAGAAAAAACGAAGAAGAAATCAGCTGCGGCGAGGACTTGGTGAAGACGCGACGAAGGTTAGCTGCTGCAGATTTTCTGATTAAATACTTAAGTACGGACGGTCCAGATTAATTTAAGAAATCCAACGGCCGATCTTGCTCTGATTTGAGCCAAACTTTAATGATGATGATCAGGGGTCAGGATCTTCCTTGTGGTAGCTCGGATCCTCCAGATGTGCAACGGATGGTCCAGATCAACTCTATCTGTGAATGGACGCTCTAGAGCCCTCCTTGCTTGATCCAACGGTTGATTTAGCTCTGATTGGGATGAAACCTTCAGATCTTGATCATAGAGCTTAATCAACCCTAACCCTAGATCGGATTGCTTCAGATCGTCCCGGATGGCTCAGATCTAGCCGCTCTTGAATTGGACGGCCCGGATTAATCGTAGGCTTGATAATTCGATCCGGTTCACATCCGACTCAAGTTTGACCCAGTATGCCCTAGGTCCAGGATCCTTTTATGCCTGCAAAAATATATCAGAAAATTTGTGGTCAAATAATCCAAAAATTGTGTAATTTTGCAATTAAGTCCAAAATAAGATAAAGTTCCAAAACCTAGGGTAAAATCATAATTAAGCAATAAAAACATGGGTCAAACATAGATTTTAGCAATTAAAATAATCAATAAAATGGTGCTTATCAGTCGGCCACAAGGTTCTTCTCCCTTCTTCTTGCCGTGAGCACAAGAAGAAGCACCGAGGCGACGAAGTTCTTCCGTTGGGACGATCTTCCTCTCCGGCCATCATCACCTTGGGATTGGGCGCAAGTCATCTTCCTCCTTCTCGCCGAAATTGTCATTCCGGCCAACCTTGGTAGTGAGTTTTTCCGATGTGATTACTTCTCTCTTGGTTTTTCTTGTCGCGTTCTCGGAGAATCTAGTAGTTCTTGAGAACACGAAACTCGTGGCTTTGCGAAGTCATCCCGAAGATACTCGGCGTGGACGCAAATAGAGGCGGAGCTTCCAAGGGACGCTTACGGTTGGATCTCGTCCCTTCATTCGAGTTACGCGAGGTAATACGTAAATTAGTTTACGTTTCTGTAAAATTTTAAATATATGATCATGTTTACACAAGATAAAATTGCATGCTTAGATGTGTGGTTAAATAATTTGAGAAATTATTTATGCTAAATCTTCCGCTGCATGTAATTAATTTTAAAATTACGAACCCGCATCCATGTCAACATGCACCCGGTCCCAACATGAATAAACTCTTACCGTTATTTGGTCGTTCTCCGAGATTGCATGTGAGTCTTCTGTCATCTGGCTTCGATTCCGATCCGGTGTCGACGTCTTCCGAAGCGGTTAAGGCGAGAAGATTCGATTGCGGGGCTTCTTCTTCTTCTTCGGAGGAAGATTCATCCCACGTGGCTTGGAGAGCATTCTTTCTTCGCGTCTTCTTTGCCTCCTTCAGATTGGCGCACTCTGATTTGTAATGTCCCTTCTTGTTGCACTCGTAGCAGGTGACATTAGTTTTGCTTTTTTAAGATGTTGAAGGTTCAGCTGGATCTTCCCTTCTTCGGCTTGCTTTCTTTCTGTTTGTCTGGTGCTTCAGCTCCTTGTAGTAGTTGTTGGTGCAGAAAGCACCTAAGTCGAACCTGAGTTTTGATAATGGCAACAAGGCTCAAAAGTTAAGTCTTACCTATTATCTAACATGTCACTCTAGTGTGCAGGGTAAAAAGTCCTAGCGAAGGACTGCTAGGCACTGGCGAAGGAATGCCAGGGTAAAAAAACCTAGCGAAGGACTACTAGGCACTGGCGAAGAAATGCCAGGGTAAAAAATCCTAGCGAAGGACTGCTAGGCACTGGCGAAGGAATGCCAGGGTAAAAAGCCCTAGCGAAGGACTGTTAGGCACCAGGCGAAGGACAGCTTGGGACTGAAGACCTGGCGAAGGACAGCTAGGCAAAAGTCCAACCAGAGGAGCGGTTGGCATCAGGTACATTCTCCTGAGAGGAGTAGGTGAGGACCCGTTCCCCGTCGAAGGAACAGTAGGCGTCGGTTCGACCTAGGGCTCCATTTAGAAGGCCCAAAGTCAGAACCAAGACAGCTAAGGCTGTATAAAAATTAATATGTTACTACTTTTTGGACTAACCCTGGATGCAGGACCGTAGGACTGAGTGTCTACAGCTCAGAGAGCCTCAAAGGAGTGAGGCAGAAGCTGAGCAGGGCGCCCCGGATGTTGCGGACGCCCCCAAGGTGAAGACCAACCAGCAGGAGCAAAATCCGCTTCGACAGCTGACTGTCGGGGCGCCCCGGATGTTCCGGGCGCCCCCATCGCGCGGGCGCCCCGCATGCTACGAGCGCCCCCAGCGCCAACTACCGAAGCAGCTCCCCTCGAAGCCAACAGATGAGAGCTTGACCCGGTCAATACGGGCGCCCCGAGCGTTTCGGGCGCCCCGGTCAAAGCTGATCCCGAATTTGAAGGGATCAGAAGCTGACCGAGCAAATGCCGGATCGACCGACACATGGGGGGGCGCCCCTGACGATCCGGGCGCCCCAGGGCTATATAAAGGGCCCTCGACCCCAAGGCTCAATACAACACTTCATTCAACGCTTTTACGCTCTTCTGCTCCCGCGCTCTGCTCCGGAAACCTCCCAACTCGAGCCGACGACGTCCCTCCGCTCCGAAAAGACAATCTACATCGGACGTCGGTAACGAAGAGCAATTTCCTTTTTGTGTTTACGATACTGCAATTGTAATACTGATTTGTAAACCGTTTTGCGAAAATATAGAATTGCCTGCAGTAAACGGTCAACGACCGTGGGCCTTGGAGTAGGAGTCGACCTAGGCTCCGAACCAAGTAAAAATATCTGTGTTCGCGTGTGTTTGTTTTTAAATCTTCCACTGTGCAATTTCTCTATCTCAAATCCGAACGCTTTCCGATATTCACCCCCCTCTATCGGCTCTCTCGATCCAACAAGTGGTATCAGAGCGGGGAAGTTCAAATTTGGTGCAACCACCAGTTTGAAAATTTTCAGATTTTTAATTTTATTTCTTTCTCTCGTTCGAATTTCTTCTAATATACTTTTCGTTCGAATTTTTTTCCATTAATCGAGGTTGGTGCAACACCCCTCGATATTTTATTTTCCTTATCCCGCACTACTAATCCAAGACCAAGTCTTGGGAAATTTTTTTTGTTAGTTATTTTTTTCAGATTAAATGGACATGAAAGAAGGATTCAGCACCGCCAGACCTCCACTTTTCAGTGGTGAAGACTTTTCCTACTGGAAAAGTCGAATGGAGGTCCACCTGAAAACTCAGATGGACATGTGGATAATCATCCAGTCCGGACTAGAGATTCCAAAGAACACTGAAGGAGTACCGCAAACCTACTCAGAATGGGACAACACTCTGAAGCGCAAAATTAAAGCCGATGTAAAGGCGACTCAGACCCTTCAATGCGGCTTAACAAAGGAGGAGCTGAACCGGGTGGGCCCCTTCAACAGTGCCAAGGAGCTGTGGGTAAAACTGATCGAGCTGCACGAAGGAACATCAGACACTCGGATCTGTAAGAGAGATCTGCTCCTGAACAAGCTATATACAATAAAAATGACCGACAACAAAACGGCCGCTCAGCTTCACGCCCGAATCCAAGAATTAATGAACGGTCTTCACACTATTGGTCACAAGGTAGAAAACCGTGACCTAATAAGGTATGCCTTAAATGCTTTCCCTAGAAACACCTTGTAGGCATCTATGGTAGATGCATACAAGGTCTCAAGGGATCTTTCAAAAATAAAATTAGATGAATTGTTTTCCGAATTAGAACTGCATAAACAAACTAACTGCAATTTGGCCGAGAAAGGTATTGCCTTTGTTGCAGGAAAAACTGGGAGATCAACAAAGAAGAAGCCTCAACCTGAACCCGAGTCTAACTCAGACTCAGACTCAGAAGACGAAGAAGGAGATCGACCTAAGCTGGTCCGACTAGCCCGAAGCCACTACAAGACGGAGTGTCCGAACCTTAAGGAGACCAAGAAGACAAGAAGAAAGAAAGCACTCCAAGCAACCTGGGACGAATCTTCCTCAGAAGAAGAAGAAGAAGCACCCCAGTCAAACCTACTAGCCCTGACCGCCTCAGAAGAAGTCGGGACCGAGTCAGAGTCAGAACAGGACGACGGCAGACTAACCTTTTCAGAAGACGGCGAAATCAAGGTAAGTGGTTTCAATAGAAGACAGTTAAATGAACTTATTTCGTATCTTTCTCGAGATTTGGCGAAAGCCAAACTCCGAGTCGAATCCCTCCGACAGGAAGTAAAACTTCTGAAAGAGGGAGCTGACTCTAAATCCTTAACCGAGAAAGTTCAAGAAGGAACTCCTACTCAAGTTGAAAAACTTGAGAAAGAGAACTCCTCCCTGAAAACTCAGGTTAAGGATCTTAGAGCTGTCTTAGAACGATTCACTTCTGGTTCCAAGGGTCTTGACACGATTCTTGGAAAACAGAAGTCCGTTCTAAATTGATCCGGACTTGGCTATAGAACCAAATCCCGACAAAGATCTTACTTTGTTGTACTGAATCAGTCCAGAAGTAAAGTTCAGGCATGGGTACCTAAACTATACCTGAACAAACCAACTGGATCAAATCAGTATTGGATCCCCAAGGACAAGATTCACATCTTGCCTAATCATTATCGTGGCTTTAGTCCAGGGGGAGCCAAATTAAAAACTATATTTATTGTTAAATAGAATTTAATGCTTGCAATTTGCTTGATTGATTGTTTATTTAAATTTCTGCAATTTACAATGCTTAGACTTAGGAATGGTTAGTATAAGGACTGAACAAACTTAACTGAAACTTGACAACATAGTATTGGGTGGAGGTGAGATGATAGTACGTTAGGGAAACCAATTCTAATAAGATCAAGTTTACTTGGTCTCTTTAGACTGGTGAAACTAGCCGAAGCTACCGATTCAAAACCCAAACTAGTTAGACCAGAACTTTTCAGAGATAAATTTTGAAAATAAAATTTTATTAAACGGCTTTGTCAAGGAAAGGGTTGATGATCCAATAAGGCTACGGCCAAAGAATGCCTAGTGCCTCGCCAAGACCTGGAAGCTAATTTTTGAATTTCAAATTCAAATTATTCTTTGTCAAATTCAAATCTAACACAAATTGTCAGTTAAGTATAGATTCAAACATTTTCTTTCAAAATAAACTTAACTGTTTTCAAAAATTAATTTAAGGTTTTCAAAATAAATTAACTTTTTTAAAATAATTTTACTTATCAAAACCTGTCTCACAAAACCTATAAGGCTAACGTGGTTGAAAACTCTATATTGGGTGAGACAGTAAGATTAAGACTCAATTGTAAACTCTTTAATGCCTATATTATGAGTTAATCCTGTAGTTCAGACCACGATCAAACCATGGTCAACACGGTCAAACCATGGTCAACACTGTCAAATCATGGTCAACACGGTCAAACCATGGTCAACATTGTCAAACCATAGTCAAAGCAGTCAAATCAATTCAAACCATGGTCAAACCGATTAAAATATGGTAAAACAATGACAAGACATAAAATTTGTCTTTTCCTATACAGCCCCGGGCGCCCGTGACTCCTCGGGCGCCCCCCCCCCATGCCTTTTCCTTCCCTCGAGGCAAAAAGCTGTCTCTGACCATTGACTAGGGCGCCCGGAACCACGCGGGCGCCCCCATCACAGTCAATGCAACAAAAGCTGCAAACACATCCTGACCAGGGCGCCCGGAACCACGCGGGCGCCCCCATCCAGCCCCAGTCTCTGCATATGCAAGAGACCACTGACTCGGGCGCTCGGGAGCTCCCGGGCGCCCCCATTGAAATACCTATATAAGGGCATCCGAACCTCCTCCTCTTCCCACACCAAAAACCAACTTCCTTCCTCACTTCCTTCCTTCCAAGAAGATCAAGTGACACTTGTGCTTCCCCAATCTCACCATGCCTCCCCGGTATGATTTATCTTATGCATTTAAAATTACTTTTAAATTCTTTAATGCATTTAGAATCATTCTTTTCTTATACCTCTTAACTTAGAAAACGCCGAGCAAACCAAGTGAACCCCGGTGCCGAACCAAGTCCCGACCCTAGGTTCCCTACTCTAGAATTATGTAATATGTTTGCTCAAACCATTTACAAGCCTATTAAGACAAACTATCTTAATAGGCATTTCTTTACCCAATCATGCCCCTTAGCCATGAATATTATAAACTTCTATCAATTAGATAATCTTGTCTTCTGCACTCATACCATTAATGAATCCTTATGTGCAGAATTCTACAATAACATAGTTCGACAAGATAATCTCATGTTTTACACTACTGTTCAAGGGATACCTCTATCTATCACCCCTACTTTGTTGAACCGATTCCTTGGACTACGACCCTCCCAGCCCATATTTTGCTGCTATCCACCTAGGAATCCTCCATTTGATCCTCCCTACTCTCACATTACCTTAGACACTATACACTCCTATTTCTATAGGGAAGCTAGACTCCCCGCAAATAGACGATTCCAAGCCGTTGACCTTCAGGCATAGGACTATGCCCTGTACAGAGTCCTGGTCCGTTGTATCTTACCACTCTCCACTAGAGATCTCGGGACCATGCGACCCTTTCATGCCTTCCTTCTGTATGCCGTAGTCCATCACCTTGACATTGGCATTGGACTACACATGTTTCATACTATTCTACATGCGTCCAGTGTTACAACCCAGGGACGAGTGCGCACTCCATTCTGCCACATCATCACCTCCCTCCTTCATCACCACGGTCGTGACATCACCGTGGGTGAAATAACCGCTATGACTGACTTTGATGAAATAGGATTTAGAAACTTCTCGTTAGCGGGTCTAGAGGTATCGGCCACCGGGGTTCTGAGTTGGAGACGACAGCAGGCCGGGGCTCCAATCGACTCAGACGAGGAGGTAGACGTTGGCGTTGGAGATATAGCGGCAGCAGCCCGAGCGCACATAGACGATCCCGCTCCACCGACACTCTACGAGAGAGTGACACATTTGGAGACACAGATCCAGAGTCTCCGAGAGGAAGTGGAGGCAAACCACGATGAAGAAATGGCAACAAATCTAGGCTACTACACCGATTACATGAGTGCCCTTAGAGCTGAGAGGGAGACCAGAGATGCACAGTATCACGAGATGATGACCCTATTTTGATCCTGGTAGCCATGCTCCTCTGATCATCCCGATCCCTCGTCCTAGATTTACTCAGCATTGTACTAGTAACTATTTGACTGCCCCTACTCAGTAGGGTTGACTTATGCCTGTCTTGTATGACTGTGTTGGTTGTTCTATTTGACTAGCTGACTTATGGAAATGAATACTTGGTCTGTCCTATTTGATCGGCAGTTAGGATTGTGCTCAGTAGAATAGAATAACTCTAATTTTTTTCTGCCTTACTTGATTTAAAAATCAGTTTCTAAAAGAATTTTGAAAAACTGTTATTTTTAAAATCAGTTTTTTTTAAAATCTTTTCCGACTTAGTCTTATTTCAAAACTACCCTCTTTCAAAACTAGGGCTTTTTTTTTGCAAATGGACTTAGCCTAGGCCCTAACCCTAGAACTGCATGCACTTATAGATTTAGAAGCCAGCATCTCACAAGCACCTTAGGGTACTTTTGATTGATAACCTAGAAAGGGTTGAGATGCTTAGGTCTTTACCTTAATTCAAGATGCTTTAAGTCAGTGCATCTGCAGTAATTGGGGTACTAAATACAACTTACACAGCAATCAAGATTAAGTGTCAAGTTTAAAAAATCTAACTTGAACAAAAACACTTAACTTGACTAACCCTAGCAAAAACTACTGTTTATAACAGTTAGTAAGTAGCTAATTGGGTTAGACAGGTCCCTACAAGAGAAAATTAACTGATTTGGTTTAAGTCTTATCATGAATTGGTTCAGTACAGCAAAATCATGCAAATATTTTCCTTTATGAAAGTTATTTCCTTTATGCAATTTAATTTCTGCTATATTTATCTGGTTTTGATATATGGCAAAGGGGGAGAGATAAGAAAGGAGAGAATTTAAAAAAAAAATTTGTTTAAAATTTTTTTGTAGAATATTTTTCTCTCGAAATTTCAAAATCTATCCTTTATTCAAAAAGTACTTAACTAAGTTTTTCAAAGTACTAAAGCACTAAGTTTTTCTTACTTAAGCTTGTCAAAAAATTTCTCACTTAAGCTTTTCAAAGTACTTAAGCTTTTCAAAACATTCCTAGTACTTAAGCTTGTTTAAAAAAAATTCTTATTTAAAGTACTTAAACTTTTCAAAACTTCTCAAAAGTACTTAAGTCTTTCCGAAAAAATTAAGCTTTTCAGAAGTACTTAGGTTTGTGTTAACTTCACGAAGTACTTTAAAACTTAGAGTTTTTCAAAACTTTTTTGAAGTACCATAAACTTAAAACTTTTAATTTGTTGGTACTCAAACTAAAGTTTAAAATCCTTCTTAAACTTAAATTTTCAAATTTGTCTAAATAAACTTAAGCTTTCAAAATTTTCTAAGTATTTGAACTCAGAAATTCTCTACAAGTATCACTTTTTTAAGTAAGAAATCCAAACTTTAAACTTGGAACTTAGTGTCGAAAACCCCACGAATTTTTGAAAAATCTAGGGGGAGATTCCTTCCAGGGGGAGGGAACAAAAGGAAATTTTTGTATGCCTTGATTAAACTTAACTTTTTGAACCAGGGTTGTCATAAATCAAAAAGGGGGAGATTGTTGGTGCAAAAAGCACCCAAGTCGAACCTGAGTTTTGATAATGGCAACAGGGCTCAAAAGTTAAGTCTTACTTGTTATCTAACATGTCACTCTAGTGTGCAGGGTAAAAAGTCCTAGCGAAGGACTGCTAGGCACTGGCGAAGGAATGCCAGGGTAAAAAGACCTAGCGAAGGACTGCTAGGCACTGGCGAAGGAATGCCAGGGTAAAAAGCCCTAGCGAAGGACTGCTAGGCACCAGGCGAAGGACAGCTTGGGACTAAAGACCTGGCGAAGGACAGCTAGGCAAAAGTCCAACCAGAGGAGCGGTTGACATCAGGTACATTCTCCCGAGAGGAGTAGGTGAGGACGCGTTCCCCGTCGAGGGAACAGTAGGCGTCGGTTCTACCTAGGGCTCCATTTAGGAGGCCCAAAGTCAGAACCAAGACAGCTAAGGCTGTATAAAAATTAATATGTTATTGCTTTTTGGACTAACCCTGGATGCAGGACCGAAGGACTGAGTGTCTACAGCTCAGAGAGCCTCAAAGGAGTGAGGCAGAAGCTAAGCAGGGCGCCCCGGATGTTCCGGGTGCCCCCAAGGTGAAGACCAACCAGCAGGAGCAAAATCC
Source organism: Boesenbergia rotunda (assembly GCA_024364735.1). Lineage (NCBI taxonomy): Eukaryota > Viridiplantae > Streptophyta > Magnoliopsida > Zingiberales > Zingiberaceae > Boesenbergia > Boesenbergia rotunda. Next base: position 466,633 of record JAGFNQ010000663.1, read on the forward strand.
GCTTCGACAGCTGACTGTCGGGGCGCCCCGGATGTTCCGGGCGCCCCCATCGCGCGGGCGCCCCGCATGCTGCGAGCGCCCCCAGCGCCAACTACCGAAGCAGCTCCCCTCGAAGCCAACAGATGAGAGCTTGACCCGGTCAATACGGGCGCCCCGAGCGTTTCGGGCGCCCCGGTCAAAGCTGATCCCGAATTTGAAGGAATCAGAAGCTGACCGAGCAAATGCCGGATCGACCGACACGTGGGGGCGCTGCCCCTGACGATCCGGGCGCCCCAGGGCTATATAAAGGGCCCTCGACCCCAAGGCTCAATACAACACTTCATTCAACGCTTTTACGCTCTTCTGCTCCCGCGCTCTGCTCCGGAAACCTCCCAACTCGAGCCGACGACATCCCTCCGCTCCAAAAAGTCAATCTACATCGGACGTCGGTAACGAAGAGCAATTTCCTTTTTGTGTTTACGATACTGCAATTGTAATACTGATTTGTAAATCGTTTTGCGAAAATATAAAATTGCCCGCAGTAAACGGTCAACGACCGTGGGCCTTGGAGTAGGAGTCGACCTAGGCTCCGAACCAAGTAAAAATATCTGTGTTCACGTGTGTTTGTTTTTAAATCTTCCGCTGTGCAATTTCTCTATCTCAAATCTGAACTCTTTCCGATATTCACCCCCCCTTTATCGGCTCTCTCGATCCAACAGTAGTCCCGATCTAGCCGAACTAACTTGGGTCGATCCCCTTCACTGTCTTCTGAGTCTGAGTCTGAGTCAAACTCGGGTGTTGATAGAGGCTTCTTCTTGGGATTTTCCTGCAATGAACGCAATACTTTTCTCGACCAAAGTGGAGTTAGTCTGTTGATGCAATTCTAATTCAGAGAAAAGTTCATTTAATTTAATTTTTGAAAGGTCCCTGGAATCCTTGTAGACATCTACCATGGATGCCCACAGTGTGTTCCTGGGGAACGCGTTTAGGGTATACCTGATTAGGTCACGGTTCTCTACCATGTGACCTATTATATGCAGCCCATTCATTAGCTCCTGGATTCTGGCGTGGAGTTGTGCTGCTAATTCTCCTTCGTTCATTTTGATCGTATAGAGTCTGTTTAGCAACAGATCTCTCTTTCTGATTCTGGTGTCGGAGGTGCCTTCGTGCAACTCAATTAGCTTGTTCCAAAGCTCTTTGGCGATGTTGAAGGGACCCACCCGGTTCAGCTCCTCCTTGGTTAATCCGCATTGCAAAGTTTGGGTTGCCTTTGCATCAGCTTCGATCTTCTTCTTCAACGACGTGCCCCATTCAGAATAGTGCTGTGTCACTCCTTCTGCGTTCTTGGGGATCTCCAGGCCAGATTGGATGATTATCCACATGTCCACCTAAGTTTTCAGGTGGACTTCCATCCTGCTTTTCCAATAGGAGAAATCTTCTCCACTGAAAAGCGGTGGTCTGGCTGTGTTAAATCCTTCTTGCATGGCCATTGATATTTTCTGAAAAAATAAAAAACAAAGAAAACTTGTTCCATGACTTAGTTTTGGATTAGTAGTGCGGAAAAGATTACTAACAATGAAAAACGATCGAGTGGTGTTGCACCAACCTCGATTAAAGTGAAAGATAAAAAAATTAAAATAATTTCATAAACCTGAAAAAAAACTCTCAAATTGGTGGTTGTACCAAATTTGAACCACCCGCTGTGATACCACTTGTTGGATCAGGGAAAATCGATAGAGAGGGGGTGAATATCGATATCAAATTTTTCGGAAAACAGAGCAGTTACGCAGCGGAAAATAACAAAACAATCGTGAACACAAGTTGGTTTTACTTGGTTCGGAGTCACGGTCGGCTCCTACTCCAAGGCCCACGGTCCTTGACCGTTTACGTTGGGCAATTCTATAGTCGTCAAAAAGTCTTTTACAAATTGAGTACAGATATAGAACTGAAAATTAAATTTGCAACACTTTTCATAATTTAAATTTACCGTCGCCCGAGGTGGATCGAAATTCGGAGCAGAGGGTCGGCGGCGGCACTTGAATCTCGAAGTTGGAGCTTGTCGGAGCGTAGCGCTTGAACGAAAGTGCTTGGAGTGTTTTGAGCGAAGTTATGTGAAGCCTTGGGGGTGAACCCCCTTTTATAGCACCCATAGGGGCGCCTGTGTCAATGGGGGCGCCTACACGTGGCCTCTCCTGCTCAAACTCTTATCCGTAGGCTCGGTCAGCACTAATCCTCTTCACAAGGGCGCCTGAGCTGATGGGGGTGCCCGTATAGTCCTGGGCGCCTGAGCTGCTTTGGTCCAGAGGCTTCGTGGCAGTTTGCTTAGGTTTAGCCTTCCACTAGGGCGCCCGTATCCATCCGGGCGCCTAGCCCCAGTGAGGCGCCTCAGCTGCAGAAATACATTCCTTCGATCCCTGTAACCAAGGTTAGTTCCAAAACAAAAAGAAGCAAACATGTTAGCCATTATTTACAGCCTAAGCTGTCTTGATTCTGACTTTAGGTCTCCCAAATGGAACCCTAGGTCGAACCGACACCTACTGTTCCCTCGCACGGCGAACGCGTCCTCACCTACTCCTCTCAGGAGAGTTTACCTTTTGCCAACCGGCTCTTCCGGGTTAGACTTTTGACCAATTCTCCCGATCAGGTCTTCGTGCCCAGCCCGCGACCAGGACTTCTTGCCCAACTTCCGATCAGGTCTTCGGTGCCCAGCCCTTTACCAGGACTTCTTGCCCAGTCCTCGACCAGGACTTTTTTGCCCAACTTCCGGTCAGATCTTCTTGCCCAACCCTTTCCCAGGACTTCTTGCTCAGTCCTCGACCAGGACTTCTTTGCCTAGTGTACCTAGGACTTTTCCTGCACACATAGTAAGCTTGTTAGATCCCATTAACACCTTAACTTCTGAACCCTTTGCCATTATCAAAACCCAGGTTTGACTTAGGTGCTTCCTACACCAACAGTTCTATCGACAGATTTGGATATAAACCGGGATAGGGATGTAATTCTGTCATTAAGTCGTTGTACGTCTTTGAAATTGCGAAGGCATGGCATATTGAGGATAATTTGTACTTTCTCAGAATTAGTCTCAATTCCTCTCTTTGTTACCATGTACCCGAGGAACTGCCCACTTTTCACCCAAAACAAACATTTAGCGGGGTTTAGTTTCAGTCTATTGGCCCTCAAGGTAGCAAATGTATCCTCCAGATCAACAATCATGTCCTTCCCCTTCTCCGTCTTGACCAAGATGTCATCTACATATACTTCAATATTCCTTCCGATTTTGTGGCGGAAGACCTTATTCATCATCCGTTGATAGGTTGCCCTTGCATTACGCAACCCGAATGGCATGACATTGTAACAGTACGTGTCATCCGATAATAAATCTAAAATTTATTATAATTCGAAAATTTCCATAATTGAAAATTTTTTCCGAAATTGAGATCATGACAAAGTTTTCCACAAAACAATTATTTGATTAAGTCGAACACTAACCGGCTCTGATACCACTGTTGGGACCGGGTGCATGTCGACAAGGATACGAGTTCGTAAAATTTAAATTTTTTACGTGCAGCGGAAGAGTTTGCATAAAATAATTTCCTAAATTATTTTAACTTCGTATCTAGCATGCAACCTTATAGTGTATCGACATAATCATAAAATAAAAGTTTGCGAAAAGTAAACTAATTTACCAAGTACCTCGCGTAACTCGAAGTAAGGGACGAGATCCAACCGTAGCGTCCCTTGGAAGCTTCGCCTCTATTCGCGTCCACGCCGAGTTCTCTTCGGGATGACTTCGCAAAGTCACGAGTTTTGTGCCGACGAGAACTACTAGATTCTCGGAAGGCACAACTAGAAGGATAAGAGAAAATAATGAAAAACTAACCAACGAAGTAACGGAATCAAATTCCGGGAAGAGAGGAATCGCTATCCGCTTCTTCTTCTTCGTGTTCGGGTTCTCCTTCTTCTTCTTGAAGCTCACGGCCTCCACCACCTTGGATGTAGGTTGGGCGCCGGCCCTAGGGAAGCTAGGGTGGGCGCCGGCCCTAAGGGAAGAGAAGGAGAAGGAGGAGAGGAGGGATTAAGAGAGAGAGGGAGAGAATAATTAATCTCTTAATTATTTTCGTTAGGAATAAGGGCTAGCCTTTGGTTCTTTATATAGTAGCAACTCCTTTGCTAAGTCTCCCTCTAAATCGAATAACGAATTAACGGAATTAGTTATAAGAAATTTATCTTATAAATTTTCTTATTGCTTATTCCATTTAAGCCTAGTCTTATTATAACCATTTATAATAAAACAAATTAGTTATCATAATAAATTTATCCTATAAATTTTCTTATGAATTTTATTATAACTAACTTTATAATAAAACTAATTATTTATCATAAGAAATTTATCCTATAAATTCTTATGAATTAATTCCGTTTAAACCAAGTCTTTATTATAAACTAATTTATAATAAAAACTAATTCTTCTTCTCTTTAAATTATGGAATAAATTTTATAAGAAATTTATAAACTTTCTTATTATGGATAAATCAATTCATAATTGATTTTATAAAATTAAAATGAACCAACTCATGGATTATTTTAATCTTCCATAAAAGAATAAATTTCTATAAATTTTATTTATATAAATTTCTTTATACAAATTTATTTATCCATAATTTATAAAATAAATCGCGCTAGATTTATTTTATTAATTAAACCAATTAAATTGGTTTTCTCCTTTTATTTGGCCGGCCACCAAAGAGGGGTTAACACCCTCTTTGGTCGGCCAAATCCAACCCGGACCGTCGCGAATTAAACTCATTTAATTCGCCCAAAAAGCCTTCAAAAGACTTAGCCATTTTTAGCTTCTAATGCGCCTCTGACTAACTCAGATTCGACTTATTTCTCTTGATCGGAAAATCCAATTTTCAACTCGTTTTAAATCCCTCGGATTACTCGTAGTGCGTGTGACTAAATAGGCTTTCGATTTATGTTGGTCGTCTATAATTAACTAATTATAGAACGATCATGAGTGGCACCTAGTAGTACATCATGATCCCCAATTAATCGAAAGATCAACGGTTTGACCTCAGAAGAAATTATTCTGAAACCCTTCAGCAGCTCTAATGAATCGTGCCCCATTCCCTTCACCACCTTATACCCACTTGGTTCAGGACACGGTCAATGGTGTCAGTCCCCACTAGGCTGACTACGTCACACCTAGCCCAAGTAGTGTCTTTCTCGTCCTTTGGATTTCTAATTACTCTCATGTATTTCAGAGACTCTCACTCTAAACATGATATGCTCTGGCCAGAGGCTTTGAGTAACAATCCGACGATAGGCCTGGGTATACATCTCCTCGCAAGGAGTGGTGAATCCTTTGTAGGCTGTTCAAACATCTTCGGGCACTTGGCTTATACCCGATCATCCTGGGTCCACACCTCCTTGGAGATGCTTGCTTAAGATGTCAAAGTATAAGTCTCCATGACCAAGATGACTTGAACACCGCAAGTCAAAGGAACATCGCACTTAAGCCGCAGTAAGATCTTCATTGACATATCTACATGTAGATTCCATATGAAGTCTTACAGCTAGTCACTCCAATGAACTAGTTCCCTTAACTAGCATCCATGTTTATCTCCGGACATCCCAATGTCACAGCCAGTGAGAATCGGCTGAATAGAGAATAACCATGCTAGTCTCAACAGAATTGATAGTGTCCGTTTTTATCAATTCATCGACTAGGGATATTTTCAATACTTCACATTTGGCATTTAGAGATAATCACTAGTTGTGATCTCATCACAAATTCTCTTATGCTGTGAGTTGTATTGCGGACATTCAGTAGATGAGTTTAAGATCCCAATCAAATACACAAGCATGTATACTCAAATAGTGAATTATCATTGATTAATATAAATGTTTTACAATCATAAGGCGATTGCCTTAGGACACTTCTCTCATATCACTAACAAACTCCCACTTGGCCTAATGCCAATCGCTACGGTATCCAATACCACAGGCTCTAACATGACCCTCAAACTTGCTTTGAGGCAAGGCCTTAGTTAAAGGATCCGCTATATTCCTTTCAGTGGGAACTCTCTAATTTGTATGTCATTCCTACTTAATCTCTCTGATCAGATGATAGCGGCGAAGCACGTGTTGGGATCGCTGATGAGACCTTGGTTCCTTTGCTGTGCAATAGCTCCATTGTTGTCGCAGTAA